>PRKT01000017.1:3449084-3500002 GCA_003671525.1 Saccostrea glomerata | reverse complement strand
ACTTCTTCTCAAGAACCACTAGGCCAATTTTGACCAAACTTGGTACAAAGCATCCTTGGGTGAAGGGGAATTTAAATTCTTTAAATGAAGGGCCAAGTCCTATCACAAGGGGAGATAATCAAGATAAGACAAAAATAGGGTGGGGTCATTAAAAAATCTTCTTCTCAAGAACCACTGGGCCAGGAAAGCTGAAACTTATGTGGAAGCATCCTGGGGTAGTGTAGATATTAAATTATTAAAAACATGACCCCCTGGGTAAGGGCGGGGCCACAATGGGGAATCAAAGTTTTACATAGAAATATATAGGAGAAATCTTTAAAAATCTTCTTGTCAAGAACCACTGGGCCAGAAAAGCTGAAACCTATGTTGAAGCATTCTTGGGTAGTGCAGATTCTAAATTGTTCAAATCATGACCTCCGGGGATAGAACGGGGCCACAATAGGGAATCAAAGTTTTACATCGAAATATATAGGGAAAATATTTAAAAATCTTCTTCTCAAGAACTACTGGGCCAGAAAAGCTGTAACTTATGTGGAAGCATTCTGGCGTAGAGCAGACTCTAAATTCTTCAAATCATGACCCCCGGGGGTAGGGCAGGGCCGCTATGGGGAATCAAAGTTTTACATAGAAATATATAGGAGAAATCTTTGAAAATCTTCTTAAGAACAACTGGGCCAGAAGAGCTGAAACCTATGTGGAAGCATTTTGGGTTAGTGTAGATTCTAAATTGTTCAAATCATGACCCCCCGGGGTAAGGGCGGGACCACTACGGGTAATCAAATTTTTACATAGAAATATATAGGAGAAATCTTTAAAAATCTTTTAAAATCTTCTTCTCAAGAACCACTTGAACAGAAAAGCTGAAACTTATGTGGAAGCAGCTTGGGGTAGTGTTAATTGTTCAAATCATGACCCCCGGGGATAGGGCGGGGCCACAATAGGGAATCAAAGTTTTACATAGAAATATATAGGAAAAATCTTTGAAAAACTTCTTCTCAAGAACCACTGGGCCAGAAAAGCTTAAACTTATGTTGAAGCATTCTTGGGTAGTGCAGATTCTAAATTGTTCAAATTATGACTCCTGGGTGTAGGGCGGGGCCACCATGGGGAATCAAAGTTTTACAATGGGGAATCAAAGCATCCTGTGGTAGTGTACATTTCAAATTGTCTAAATTATATTATTGGGGTAGGGTGGGGTCACAGTATGTATTACAATGGGGAAATCTGGTAAAGAACAGAATGGTTGAAGCTTCTCAGGTGAGCGATGTGGCCCATGGGCCTCTTGTTAATATTGATGTTAGGCTGACTATCAGTCTAATTAATTAGTTTATTGTATACGCGGTCTGTCTAAATCACTCAATAACTCAAACCAACTACCATATGTTACCAAACGTATTTTGTCGAGTTTCAAAAGTCTAAAATGGCATATTTTCCTGTGTTCATCAAACAACGCTATTGGACATATCCTTACTCATTTTGAGTGACTGTCTGCATTTTGTGCAAGGAAAGGACAGACCTCAAATATGGCTGCGTAACAAACCGAAAAGTGTAAGAAAAATGCTATCAGAAGGGTCAAATATGCACATGGAAATCATAGAAAATTTAACAGCTTCCGGGGGCTTTAAGGTGCCCCCCCCTCCACCCACCTACTCAGGTGTCCACATCAAAAGTACCCTGGCTACGCCCCTGTCATCTACCAGTTTATTTCATATTTTATGGATCCTCTAAGTTGTTGTATTATACTCAGGTGACCGTTAAGGCCCTTGGGCCTCTTGTCATTTTTTCTCTTTTATATTTGCTAAACTGAGTTAAAGACTAAACCAATAAACAATGCAGTGAAAAAGTTAACATATCTGGCCTTTTTTCAGGGTAGAGATGATTTAAGACAAGATGCTATAATGCAGCAGGTGTTTGGTATGCTAAATACTCTGTTTCACAAAAATCCTGACACAAGAAAAAGAAATTTGATGGTGAAGCAGTATAAGGTAAGAATATTAAATCAAAGAAAAGTCACCAACATTTGGTTTTTTTTATTTCTATTAGTATATTTTAAGTGTCCTATTAAGTCACTTAAAAACAATTTATTGCTCTCAGTATGTTTTCATTGATTATTGTTTGTTGTCAGTAAAGAAGTGCATTGTTATTTTCAACTAGTCTGTTGTTTTCTGTATCATCCATTTACTATAAACTAACTTTTATTCATGTCATCTTTCAGTCATCATTTGGCTGATATTATGCACTCTTTTTTCCTAGAATATTTTTTGTGAGGAAGGAGCACTTATTTTGCAACAATAGGATTTTAATAAGTTTTTCTTTTAGGTGAAAAGGCTATCATATGTACATTCTGTAGTTTTACTTAGGTCCATTTTCGTAGACCTTTTTGGAAATATTGGTCTCCTTGTAGCGTAATAGGCTTTGCCTGTCATGTCCCGCCATCTCATCAATAGCAGTTTGTAAGATGTGGGCATTGTAGCCTATTTTGCAGAAGTGGGATTTGACAAGACCACTTTGCTCCTGATATAACAGGGGACAAACAGATGCGTCCAATTCTGGTGGCTAGACCCTTAGGCACTCTGTTAAAAGTGTGTAGGGGATATTACAGCTAGTTGACATAAGATATAGGTGGGAGTCTGTGGGCTTGGTGTGGAGACTGAATTCGATTTCACCATCAATCAGGGTAGATGTAGTATCTAGGAATACGTTTTTCGTATAAGTAGAATTTTTAGCAAGGATTTATTTTTGGCATTATTAGCGAGGGTGCCAAGATCACTGAAATTGAAAATCACTAAAAATTAATTACACTTTATTTGTAGTATACTGGAAAAAAATAGTTAAGGATCATCAAATTAAATATGTTTTACAAATATTGTATCATAGAAAACAGAATGCAGTTTTAATTTTAGTAAAAAGTGAAATTAAACATTGGATGTGATAAATTTGTTCGAACACAAGCTACAAATTGTTCATTACGGTCACTTTAGAATTCAGCATGTTGGGGGTAGACCTGAAAATGGGATTTTTTTCAGAAGAGTCAAATTAATTCATTAAAATGATTGCAAGTATTTTGTATGACCTCCCAGTGAGGCCCTGCAGTGCAGGGCCATGCTGCCCATCAGCCGTCCAAGGCTAGCCTGAGGTATCTGTTGCCATTCCTCCTGCAATGCTGTCTGAAGCTCCTGCTGATTTTGGGGAAGTGTAATACGAACTGAAATGCGTTGCTAAAGAATGTCCAGGCATGTTCAATTAACTTCACGTCTAGAAAACGACTTAGCGGGTCCATTCGCTTAGTTGTTTCACTTTCCATGTACTCGTTTATGATTGGGAGTCTATGAGGTCGAGCATTATCGTCCATTAAGATGAAATCCTTCCCCAGAGTACATGCAATAGGTCTAACAATAGGATGAAGAATATCATTTTGGTATTTTAAACCTGTCAGGTAAGTGCCTTCAATAATGTGCAGATCAGTTTTGCAGTCAATAATTATGCCAACCTCCATTTACTCTGTATTGCTCAGAAATGACACAATCAGCATACCACATTTGCAATCGAAACAAGTCTTCTGTCATCATGGAGGTCAAAACAAAATCGTAACTTGTCTGAGAAGAGAACAGAACACCAATGACGTACAATCAATTCTCGATAAACCGCCACCTTTTGTAATTCAGAAATCATGGCGGTATAACGAATTTGGCGATGAATTGAATTTCCCATCATTTAGGAAACAAGAAGTAGAGTAACAGTTCTTAACAATACCATTCGCGTTTCTATTCGTATTATAACATGTACATGTATATAAAATTAAACATACTCCTAAAGTTGAGAATACTTCAAGTAATTTTTTATGTACAGTTTAGCTAAAACAAAATGTACAGTTATGAAATAAAGACAAGTATATGTAGACGCATGTAAATCTGCAGTCTGATATTGAAAAAAAAAACACATGCTTGGTCGATCGCCGTTAGATATTGCCGATAGTACGTAAAATGAATTCTTCCAATAAATTCATTGTAAATGGCATCATTGTTCATGAAACGTCCAGAATTTATACCGTATAATTATTTTTGAAGTAAATTTTGTATTGTTTAAGGCAGAGATCATTGAAATAATATCGTTATCGGCGTGCTTTAACAACTACGTCCAGTTTTCAAGGCAAAGTCGTGACTAAATGATTTTTATTTTAAATTAATAGAATGCAATTTTTTAAAATAACAGTTCATGTTAAAATTATCGTTTATTTAATTCTTATTTAATTATTTAATTGGATGTACCTTGTTTGGCTTGGCATGCTTAACAACAGGGATAGCGTCACCCAATTAGCCGTGATTCACTGACCACATGCACCTGTGGCGGTATATCGAGATAATTGACACTTAAAAATGGACGTTTGTTTGGAAAACAGGGTGGCGGATGGCGGTATACGAATTTGGCGTTATAAAGAGAATTTTATATAGCAGGAAAAACGTTCTTGGGAAATTATGGCGGTATTGCGAAAATGGCGATGAATCGAATGGCGATAATTCGAGAATTGACTGTATTTCCAAATTTTTGTGTTCTGTTGCCCACGGTAGTCGATTTCTGCAACTCTAATTTTAAAACAGGACATACAGCTGGTCGGCAAGCCTTGAGATTTGCTTCCTGAAGTCTGTTTCAAACTCTTTGAGTAGAAATCCATCTGTTCTTTGCTCTCTGATGCCCAGCATTGTGTCTCAGCAAAATTGGCCAAATAAAGATCCTCACGGACTGCCGTACACCTTGGATGCCCTGATTTTAGACAATTTACCGCCTGTAAATATCGGTTCCATAACCGTTAATTCTGCTTTGGGAAAGATTAAGTCTTGCTGCAACGTGACGTTACATTTTGCCAGCTTCCAGTATTCCTGCTGCCATGGAGTGTTGTTCGTCCATACTCATATGCCTCCTCATAGGTCTTATCACCAGTTCTGGCCAGATATACTGAAATTTATTTCTTATGTTAATAGAAAACCCTCTTTGATACTTCTATGCTTCCATTGTTCCACCTACTTTTTTAACGCCACGTACTTTCTTGACCAATATGTCCCAAAACTCATTACACACATGTAAAACCGAAAAGTGTAAGAAAAATGCTATCAGAAGGGTCAAATATGCACATGGAAATCATAGAAAATTTAACAGCTTCCGGGGGCTTTAAGGTGCCCCCCCCTCCACCCACCTACTCAGGTGTCCACATCAAAAGTACCCTGGCTACGCCCCTGTCATCTACCAGTTTATTTCATATTTTATGGATCCTCTAAGTTGTTGTATTATACTCAGGTGACCGTTAAGGCCCTTGGGCCTCTTGTCATTTTTTTCTCTTTTATATTTGCTAAACTGAGTTAAAGACTAAACCAATAAACAATGCAGTGAAAAAGTTAACATATCTGGCCTTTTTTCAGGGTAGAGATGATTTAAGACAAGATGCTATAATGCAGCAGGTGTTTGGTATGCTAAATACTCTGTTTCACAAAAATCCTGACACAAGAAAAAGAAATTTGATGGTGAAGCAGTATAAGGTAAGAATATTAAATCAAAGAAAAGTCACCAACATTTGGTTTTTTTTATTTCTATTAGTATATTTTAAGTGTCCTATTAAGTCACTTAAAAACAATTTATTGCTCTCAGTATGTTTTCATTGATTATTGTTTGTTGTCAGTAAAGAAGTGCATTGTTATTTTCAACTAGTCTGTTGTTTTCTGTATCATCCATTTACTATAAACTAACTTTTATTCATGTCATCTTTCAGTCATCATTTGGCTGATATTATGCACTCTTTTTTCCTAGAATATTTTTTGTGAGGAAGGAGCACTTATTTTGCAACAATAGGATTTTAATAAGTTTTTCTTTTAGGTGAAAAGGCTATCATATGTACATTCTGTAGTTTTACTTAGGTCCATTTTCGTAGACCTTTTTGGAAATATTGGTCTCCTTGTAGCGTAATAGGCTTTGCCTGTCATGTCCCGCCATCTCATCAATAGCAGTTTGTAAGATGTGGGCATTGTAGCCTATTTTGCAGAAGTGGGATTTGACAAGACCACTTTGCTCCTGATATAACAGGGGACAAACAGATGCGTCCAATTCTGGTGGCTAGACCCTTAGGCACTCTGTTAAAAGTGTGTAGGGGATATTACAGCTAGTTGACATAAGATATAGGTGGGAGTCTGTGGGCTTGGTGTGGAGACTGAATTCGATTTCACCATCAATCAGGGTAGATGTAGTATCTACGTCTGTCTTTCTGTCTGTCCGTCTGCAAACTTTACACATTTTTAATTTCTTCTCAAGAACCACTGGACCAATTTTAACCAAACTTGGTACAAAGCAGCCTTGGATAAAGGGTAGTTTAAATTGTTAAAATGAAGTGCCAAGCCCTCTTCCAAGGAGGTATAATCAAACTATTATTAATTATATCCCCCCAATCAACAAATGAAGTTTAAGGGAGGATATATTGGAATCAGCATGTCTGTGTGTCTGTCTGTAGACGAGATTTTGTCAAGACCATATCCCAGAAATTATTTTCATCATGGTTTGATGGTTTTTCTGTAAATACAGGTGGTTATTTTTTCATTTTAGGTCACCACTCAGGTGACCTATTGCTAACCGTTTTTGTCCTGTCGGCGTTCGTCGTGCGTTAACATTTGAACATTTATTTTTTTCTCTGCAACCACTCAACCAATTTAAGCCAATTTTGGCATATAGCATCTATGGGTGAAGGGGAACTAAAATTATGAATTTCAGGGTCCCTGCCCCCATCCCCTTGTGCCTGAGGGGTGGGGCTAAAACCACAAAAATTAATGCAATATTTGAAAATCTTCTTTACTCCTGGACTTCAAGACAGTCAAACTATTGGCATGATTGTAATAAGCAGTGATCCCTCTACCAAAATTGTGAAATTCATGGCTCCAGTGCCAAGGGTTCTGGTGTTAGGACAAACTATATAGACCATATAGTGAAAAGACATTATTTCTTTGAAAATATTCTCTGCTCCTGGGTATTAAAAACTAATTAAGTACATAGTTATGATAAGCAAGAATGCCTCTTCAAAATTGTGAAATTCATGGCCCCAGGGTCAGGGGTTCTCGTGTTCGGGCGGGGCTCAATTTATTTTATAGTGAAAATGCATTAATTCTTTGAAAATATTCTTCTCTGCTCCTGGGTATAAAACAAAATCATTAATTACATACTTATGATAAGCTAGAGTGCCTTTTTCAAATAAATGAAATTCATGGCCCCTGGGTCATTGGTTCTTTTGATCAAATAGTGAAAATATATTCTTTGAAAATCATCTTCTCTAACCTTAAGTATAAAATAAACTAAGTATAGAATTATGATGAGCAAGAGTGCCTCTTACAAATTTTTGAAATTCATGGCCCCTGGGTCATGGGTTCTGGTGTAAGGGGGGAGGGGATTCTATTGATTATATTGTGAAAATACATTAATTCTTTGAAATTCTGCTCTGCTCCTGGGTATTAAATAAACTAACTAAATATGATAAGCAAGAGTGCCTCTTCCAAAATTGTTAATTCCATGGCCCCTCGGTCAGGGGTTCTGGTGTTAGGGCGGAACTCTATAGATTATATCGTGAAGATACACTAATTCCTTAAAAAATTATCCTCCGCTCCTCCGTAAACCAATTAAACTGTTATGATGAGGTAGGATGCCACTTCCAGATTTGTGAATTTCATGGCCCTTGGGTCAGGGGTTCTTGTATTAGGGCAGGACTCTAATGATTATGTATGCATGAATTCTTTGAAAGTCGTGGGTAAACCACTGGACCAATTTTAACCAAACTTGGTACAAAGCAGCCTTGGATAAAGGGTAGTTTAAATTGTTAAAATGAAGTGCCAAGCCCTCTTCCAAGGGGTTATAATCAAGAAACGTCAAAAATAGGGTGGAGTCATTAAAAATATCTTCACCTCGAGAACCACTGGGCAAGAAAAGCTGAAACTTATGTGGAAGCATCATGGTGTAGTAAAGATTCTAAAAATCTCAAGTCATGACCCTCGGGGGAAGGGCGGGGCTACAATAGGGAACTAATTTGAAAGTCCAACATTGAAAACATTTTTTTATTTCAAGAATGATGTGGTATTCATTGGATAAAGTAAGTTATAAAAATCCCAACATTTTTTTTTACCTTGCCTTTTCTTTGGTTCTTGCCTCACATTTCTTAAATGGGTGTTTAGTTCAGATTTAAAGAAACCGTTCAAGATAGTGTAAACAAACTTGATGCACAGTGAAGTAAGCTATTCAACTGCATCAAATATTTAAGTTAGTGTAATAAAAATCAAATGCTTATACATACTCATGTTATAGCTATTAAACTTGACCTCACTTTTCTAAAAAGAAATTGTTTAGCTCAGTTCATTAAGTAAACCATTCAGTTAAATACATAAAACAATTTCATAATCATTGTTCCTGGCTGGGGAGCGAATATCCTTAAATTTTTGTTTCAAAAGTTTAATTAAGATTTAATAAATATACAAAAATTTCTTTCGATGTCAGAGTAATTCGGAATACGCCCTTTGTCTAAAGTATTGTATGAATAAATTTTGAGCTGAATTTGTCCAAGCGCAGAAATTGTATACAACTGTACTCCAGACAATGTATTACAAGAGATCTGTTACGATCTTCGTATCTGACACACTAGACGCCGTTCACCGTTCTGGTATTACTGCCACAAATTGATATCACCTATTCGAATAGATGATATCACTTATTCAATTGGTGATACACATGTATCATCTATTTAATTCAAATTATTCGAAAAGGTGATATCACTAATTCGAGTAGACATTCGACATGTAATATATATATATTAATTTACAACACGCACTTGTTTCTGTAATATTTTTTTCAAACCCTTAGTATTATATCATGATACAGTGTTATTATTAGAGCCAACTCTTGTCTGGAACATATCCTCTCCTTGGCCCAATCTGGCTCATACTTCACCCACAGAGTGTCTTTTGGTTAAGGGTGTACAGTGACCTTGAACCATGTTTCTAAGTCAAAAGTTGAGGTCGTAGCAGAATTATATGAACCAGAAGTCTCAGTCGAGACTGTAGCTCTACTGGCTTGTACTTATAACAAAGGAAAAGTAACAGTTGGACTTGATACTTTAGATTTCGTCAACACCAATAGATAGAACAATGATCCTGGATTTCGTCAACACCAAAAGATAGAATAATGATCCCGGATTTCGTCAACAGCAATAGATAGAATAATGATCCTGGATTTCGTCAACAGCAATAGATAGAATAATGATCCTGCATTTCGTCAACAGCAATAGATAGAATAATGATCCTGGATTTCGTCTTTTGTGGCAAGATTGCAATAAGACTAGAACTGTAGGAGTAGTCTCTAAAGAGTTTCACAGAAATTTCAATTTTAGTATTCATGGCAACATCATTCATCAAAATTAAGAAAAAACAATAAAGAGAATTATCATAATGTATCTAAGTGTACTCTACTTGTATGCCAAATTATATTAAAATCAGACTTAAACACTTGAAGGGGTAGCATTTTGAATGTATTTCGCACACAATTTCCTATTTAGTCACTACAGCAACACAGTTCACCGAAAATTTAAAAAAAAACCACTTTAGTGTAGTCTACATGTGTGCTAAGGTATACTGAATCGGATCATAATTGTAGGAGTAGAACTAGATATAGATGTTTATGATTTTTATCCAATTTTCTTTCATAACACATTATTAAAACGCATCTTCCCGTTAAAAAACATTTATTTATTTTTAAAAATCAGTAAATGAAATGTCAAAAACGCTTTAACAAAAAATATCAATCAAACAATAAAAGAAATCTAACAGGTAACTGTAAATCAGTTAAGGAAACATTACAATGCAATAAAAGATAGTATTTCAGTTACATGTACATGTAAATAATCGGGGGGGGTCTCTTTAAAAGCAAATTTATTAATCAACAAAGTACTCACAAGAAAAATATTAAGAAAACACACAAGTAATAACAAATATGTCGATTTATATATTTTAAAAAAAACCAAATTAACCAGATTCTGATGCCGAGTTCACTAGGTGCGGAGTTTCTAAATGCCGAATTCACTTTTTCTATGAGTGCCGAATTTACCAGGTGCTGAATTTACTTGCACCCGTAAACACAATGAACTCGAATTCGAATTAGTACAAGTGTCCTCTTTTTATGTATTTTTATGTATATTTATTTTATTCGCTAGTCAAGTTTTTCAGGTAAGTTGATTTTTTTCTCTCTGGTACCCACCCCTTTTAATAACGATGCTACGTACGTCAATGATAGGTGATATCAGTGAGTAACAATAAATACCAAAACGGCGCCTCATACTATTATTATTCTCACAATCTATACTGCCTGATTCTTTTATGAAGTGCTTCTTTTTAATTATGATTACATAATTAAACGTAAAACTTCTTCTTAAATTCTTCATCCGACAATGCTGACCAATAATAATATTGCAAGGTTCGTTATTTATTAGAATCAACTACATTAATGTATATGAACATATATCTATATCACACATGACAAATATAATGCATTTATACAAAAGACTAAAGTGTGTATACAAAGGTAAATACGTTATACATACAATTAATATAAATGAATATAAGTCTACCACACTATAATAAAAACATATATCAACAGTTATCAGTAGCCCCGTTGTCATTGAAACTGGAAATATTTGTCCCTTCGTCCTAATGAAACATCATCATAATAAAATCCATTTCGGTATATTTTGATTTTGAATTACACCATTTACAATATTTCTTGGCCCATTTCAAAAATTCTTCCCCACTTTCTTTCTGTTTGGTCTTGGGTCTTTACTCTACAAAGCTTTTTGGTATGTTGTAGATGTTAAGCACAGAGAATTTAAGTTATGTTTCCCGTTTACTTCATATTCCCAATGTTGAAACAACGTACTTAATCTAAAAATTAAGTAATTTTGGTTTTGGCCACAAAATGATTGATATCCATTCGAAAAAGACAATTACATAGCAGAACTTCTTAACAGGACTTCTCTTGGAAAACTTCTAAAGCTTTTTGAATTAAAAATAAAATCAGCTAACTTCCTAAATCCCTTATATAGGAATGTTGTTACACATCAGGTGTCAGCAGTCCTTGTGCTAATTATATAAACAATATGACCATCGGAACTTCTATGATTTTTTATTACGTTCATTTAGAATTTGACAATAACTATTTTTGTGGCCTTGCGTGATCTATAAATGACCCAAGAATGTCTACAGACCTTTGACTTTTAAAAGTAGTTAAAAAAGGCTTTCATGTTACATAAGGGGTAGTGCGAAAAGACCCCGTATAAAGTTCAGATACAATCCTGTCCAGTAACTTTTATGGAAAATTTATGGAAATTATTAGCCTCTTAAGTTATGTCCCCATAAGAATTTCACTTAATTCTGTCACACACTTTCTGTACAGTGACATTTTGTGTTTATTTAGATGTTGGACTTATTTTCATTGTCTATCCAGAAGCAATATCCACTCTGAAGATTTCACCACTATGGGCAATGTTATTCTTTTTAATGTTCATAACACTAGGCCTAGATACAACTGTGAGTTTTTTAAAGTAATCTTTCATCTGTAATTATCATGTAGTATAATCATATTTTGTTTTTCTTTTCTAATTTCTCTATTAACCAGAATTTGTAATTGCTGCTGTGGAAATTGTAAAAATATTCAAATTAAAATGTACTACAGTTTGGTGGATTAGAAGCCATATGCACAGGAATTTTGGACGAATGGCCAATTTTACGGAAACATAGAAAACTGTTTGTTTTGTTTTTGATGATGTATTGTTTTATTGGGGCCCTGGCTACAACAACTTATGTAAGTACCAAATGAGTGGAGGGTATTGTTTTAAAATTACATTGTTTTAAAAAAATGTCTGCTTTATGTTTGATATTTTTCATTCAAAATGACACGCACTTGCGTGCATGGGGCCACAATCGGAAATCAAATTTTTTACATTGAAATATAAAGAAAACAAGATGTGTTTTTGAAACACTGATGCCTCCGGATCCGTATTGCAGCATATGGCGAGGATTGAAGTTTCTCAAATGCAAGTCAAACTCCAAAGGTCAAGGTCAAAATTGTTGGTACCCAAAGGAAGGTCTTGTTTCAAGGAATACATTTGTGAAATATGAAAGCCCTATTTCTAACTGTTCGAAAATTAAGACCAAACACCAACAGTTCTGAAGTTATGGCCAAGGTTAAAGTTAGGATTTTTTGTGAAAGTTGGTCTAACTCAAAGGTACGGAAGCCCGTTGGTGCTATGTACGAAAAATATTTTATCTGGCAGCCGCCAATTATTATTTGGCGGCCGCCACTTATATATCTGGCGGTTGCCAGATATATAAGTGGCGGCCGCAACCTAACATCGCGGCCGCCATATATTTGACTGGCGGCCGCTACATAATATCTGGCAGCCGCCAAATAAACTCATCATTACTCCTGGTACCTTTCTGGAAGTAAGATAATTTTATATTTATCATATTGGAATTGTTTTTTTTTTGTTTGTTTTGTATTTCATTACAAGAACAATACAGTAGTGTCGATTATATTTTTGATGAGTGATATGAGTACCTTAAGGATATATTTGGGAATGTAAGTCAAATAAAATTATCCCTTGTGTTCGAAGTAAGAATATGAACATTAGGATTTTATGCTGTCTCGATCGATAGGTTTATACATAGATTTAAACATAGGTTTAAATAAAGAATTGATTTCCCCAAACTCCCCGCCTTCAATATTTGTGTTGAGAAGCAATTTTGTCAAAATTGTTTATATATACAGTTCAAACAATTGTATTTTACTGGTTAAAGAGTCAATCCTTATCTGATAACAAAATTCAAATTAGATGTAATCGAAGTACCAACATAATCTCAAATTAAACATATATCAGTAAGGAAGGGTCTGCTTTTCCCGTACTATTTCTTATTGTTAAAATCTAAATCATTTTAAAGATAAAAATCACATTCAGATCAAAATGAATGTAGTGCCATTCGGTCATCTCAGATATCTTCTTTTCCATGATAATTTTAATTATGAAAGGCAATAAACAAAAATTTAACAGAATGACGCGTGCTAAAGTAAGAGGAACAATCCTTGTATAGTTATAAAGTTTTTGTCGTACGGAACTCTGGAGTTTTCTGGTCGAGTAATCCAGATACTTCCAGTATTTGTGGAATAGAAAGTATCAATGGTTCCTACTGCTCACGAAACCATGTAATCTCCTCTGAATTCTTTCAAAGCATTTATGTGTGAATTGTGATGGCGCATGAACTCTCTCACGTCAAATCACATACAATCGACACTGATCACATCAGTACACACATCATTTCAATGAAATGTTGACAGAATCACTTGTAAAATGTTTTCCCGCGATTTTTTTCCCTCATGCTGTCTAATTTTACTTGCGTCAGGGGTGATCCGGGCCCCCGCGTCTGGCGAGTCACAGACATTCGCCGAGAAGGCATACGTGACCCGAACATCTGCTGTACTAACATAGGATCGGGTCTTAGTGGAATCGGGGTTTGATTTTCCCAAAACATGCAGCGATCTTTTAAGTACTCAAGTCCTTTCTTTGATTTTTCAAATATTTCTTTTCCTAATCCAGAGCTTTCTGATGAATCTGATAAAGGAGAAAAAAAACGCTTTCAAAGTCAAACAGAATATAACTATTACTATTTGTCTCGTATTTGAGTATTATACATGTACATTATCTTGCAATTTCCAAAGGGGCGCTCTAAAGATATAGAAAATTTAGAATCAATCATACTTTTGCAATTAGAGCATTGAAATATAACTAATTTTTTAGTCAGGTACATGTATATATCAAACAAAAGAAAAAAAGAAAATAGTCCGTATACGACAAACTACGGCTGTAGATTGCAGCAAAGCACGAGTGCCATGTCAGCTTTGTCGTGTTTATTCCGATATCAATTTTTTAAACATTTTTAAACATATATTGAAATTTGTCATCGAAAAAATAACAATAAAATTGTATAATAGTATACAAGATTTAATCTTTAGCAGCGTTTTAGCTTCTTTACGTTTACTTACTGACAATATATTCCAAATACTGCTTGTCTGTGTAGAGTTCTCCGAGTAGTTTCTTGGTCTTTTTCTCGGTATTCCTTCTCGTAAAGTCTTTCTCATTTTCATCCAGTATTGATCGTTGATAGGTGGTCAGAGTACGAGTGCTATGCCAGCTTTGGCGCGACCTTGGCTTGACAAAGGTGGGTTGTCGCGTCAGCAATTTGCTGGGCGACACCTTCTTTTGGGAATCTATTTCGGGGAGTGAGAGGTACTCCCGGCCAGGAAGGGAAACAGTGTCCCTATCCTTGGTGGCCCGGACTCGGAAGTCTTGCACTATATCAAAAATTCGACCCGTTTTTCTGCGGAGGTGGGGATGCTTTAAGGTGATGTCTAAGTGTCCATATATGGTAGGGAGGGTAAGGGGTTTCTTAGAATCGGATTTATCGTTAGACATTTCCTAACGATAACAGATAGAAAATCCCTTCATTGTTAAATGTTTCTTCTCCTATTTCTCTCCTACATTTTGGCATCGCTGATTTCAGGTTAATCTACAGTCAAAACAAAAAGGTTAACCGGTTGATTTACGAGTAAATCCCGTTGCTATACAAAGATTTCCATGTGTCGTAAAATCCAAAATTTTGTATGAAAGGATATCCTCCTTCTGGATATGGTGTATGAATTTTTAAATGTTAGATCAACGTCCGTAGATTATGGACAAATTAATAAAGTTGGCAATTTGTTAAAAAACATACAAACAACCAATGCGACTTACCCTTACATGTTATTTAATCACATCCATCCCATTGATTTTGGTGATTGTACCTTTGGCATGCAAAGCAACACGAAACACGAACAGATTGAGTTAACACTGGCTACAATTCTTTTTCTACATTACTGAGGTTTCTAAAAGGTAACGTAAGTATCATTTAGATGGACCGATGGAAGACATGAGCAATTATTTCAGCAATTTTCCCACCTTGTACCTCTTTACAGACGCAATATAAAAAAATACATAAGCGGGATTATCTTGGTATCGAAGATTAATCCATAAACCACCTTTAATCTGTCGGGAATTCTTTTAATTAAATACACATTGAAGTATACCCTAAACAAATGTGCCGCGAGAAGGAACATAATTAGGGATGACCAAAAAAAAAATTCTCGTGGTATCGATATATCACCTGTTACATAATTTCAATAGTAATATTCTGCATTTCGGGTAGCTTTATACTGATCCTTTTCAAAAGTAATTTAAGAATACATGTATATATAAAGCTTCATTTGACGTTCAAAATAACATGAGGATTTTAATTTTAAATAATTGAAATGAAAATCCCTTTTCTTTCCTTCCCCTACATCCCTACAACAAACTGATCTAATTTCGAATTTGCTTGAAGCCTTGAAAAATTTAAATAGCAAGTAAAACTGATCTTTGCAAGTCCATTGAAAGAAGAGGAATAAGATGAAGTCTCATACATGTATCATGTGGACTAGTGAGAAGGGACATGATATTTCATTTTTACACTTTCCCAGCACTTTTGAATGATGACATTAAAAAAACTGCAACCACACTGCGCACGATTTAGATTTCTCAGGTATGAAGTTAAACCTAATCTTCTCCAGATACAAGTTTAACAATGAAATATAGGGATCAAACACGTTATAATATGTAAATATATAACAAGGACCTAATTACTAACATTTTTGTTCTGCCCAGTGTATTTAGCAAATAAACTTAATATATACGATGAGCAAAGATGCTGTGAATTTAGGGACTTTGGTTGCCCATGGTTTCTGTTGTTAGGACGAGGCTCTATTGATTATGTAGTAAATTACTAAATAAGTGACTTAAAAAAATTATTACATGAATGTAATTAATTAAACATTCTTCAAATATCTTATTTGTTCCTGGGTTAGTTCTTAAATAACAAATAGACAAAATGCATGGTTATGATCCAAACTTGTGAAATTTGTGACCTCAGAGTCAGGGGTTCATATTGGAGTTTCACTCCTTGGTGATTGAAAGATGACCTGTTAGTGTATGAGTAATGATACGCAAAGATGCTTAACTTCTGGGCCAGGATTTCTTTTGATGGGGGTGTTAATCTCAATCCATTTCCTTATGTGCAAATTTATCAGCTAATTCACTCAAAAAATAACTAGCAAAAGTCATCAAGAAGACTAGTAAATTTACTGTCCATAGAATCACTATCTCAAAAGTAGATTTAACTAGGCATTGAAAGGGTAGATTTACTAGAATACATTAGTAAATCTGGTTTATGAGTCACTTTCACTAGGTATCTATACCACCACCGCCTCACTGGACACCTACAACTCACTAACTTGGCCAGTACACAGAATAATTACTAAACACGACAAACGCTTTAATACAAGATACACTAGATAAATTAACTAGGTACTGTATTTATTTCATGTTTTTTTTTTAAATTTTAATTCAATCTATGGATCCTTGTGATACAATATACATGTACACAGGTGACCGTTACGGCCTTTGGGCCTCTTGCTCCTTACGGTGGTATCATTTTAATTTGTGGAGGTCAATGTTCCCCATCCAAAAGTCGGGATGTATCTTTGAGTACCCAAAACTCCGTCGTCATAAGCGGAAAAATTCCCGAGAGTCTTCTAGTTTCTCTTAAATCAATATTTTAATTCGTTTCTTGTTGGTTTGCTAGACATAGTAATAAACTTGAATATTGGTTTTAGTGATATTAACAAAAAAGTGCAGTAACTGAGCTTGTAGAATTTCATGGTCCCCTGCCCACCATGGGCCTGAGGGGTGGGGCCAAAACCACTAAAATTAATGCAATCTTTAAGAATCTTCTTCTTTACTCCTGGACAGCCTCGAATATTTTGACGATGTTATTGCTTTTGAAAAATTACGGAGAATCAAATTTCCCACTGCAGTTATTTTTCGTGAAAATCATAAATATAGAGCTGATTTTATTTTTGTCTTTTTTTAGTATTTGAGTTAGCATTTCTTTTTCTGCTTCAATGATTCTTTTAATAGAAATGTGCCTTAAAAAAATTCAAGAGGATCATTCTAGATTGAACTTCCCGCTCAGCAGTACTCTAAGAATGCTTGTTGTATTAGAAAAACTATATACCCACATGTTAATCAAACTGAAAAATTGTTTAAAATTAATACAAAAGATGTGAATAATCGAAGTCTTAGAGGACTTCAATGATTATTTTATTTTCAATATTCAGGGATGCCTTAATAACAAGTTCCATCAACTGCTTCACCAGTTTTTTCGCCGGCTTTGCTGTGTTCACTGTTCTTGGTCATATGGCTACAGTTCAAGGAAAAGATGTTCGAGATGTCGCAAGAGATGGTAAACATTTATCAATCTGATTATTATACAATTATGTTCCTTATTCACCGAGAAGGAGTCAAGGAATTGATAATTGTTTGTTAAGTACATGTACTTCGGATGAAAACAAATAATATGTTGAGACTGCATGCCGACATCATTTCATTAACTATTTTTTTTATTTAAAGATTTAAAAAAAAATGTCCAGATTACTAGTACACGTAGTAATAACTGTGTTATCCCTTCGAGGTATGGCAACAAATTTAGTGAAAAAGTAGTGTTTGTATAGATTATATTGTGGAATTATCATTGTATGTAGATTTCTTGGGTAACCTTTACATCTACCCGCGAATTTACATCCTTATTTACATTAACTGGTAAACATCTTGATTCATTGAATCTACCTTATAAACTAGGATCACAAAACCCACTAACTCTGTTACTACTCTAATTCCGTCACTTTCGGGAAAATGCACGCTGTTTGTAAACGAATGTAATTTGACTTAAACTACGGAAGACATTGTCTTTAATACGTCAGTATATTATAGAGGGTCCTGCTGATTAGGATATGTTGGACGAAATGACACTGGCGTGATACACGTTCTATTTAGTGGTGTTATACAGGGACGTAGCAAAATAATAATAATAATAACTAGAGCAAAGCTCGTTGCAAAGCAAAGCAACGAGTAGGTCTTCCGTCCTGTAACGTTTTCTTTTTTAAAAAAAATGAGTAATGACGTCTCCGATTATATAAATCTTCCAAATCTATGTTGATTATTGCAGAAGTAAGCTATTTTTGCCAATTCCGGTTGACCAGAAGTGCTGCTGTTGGACAGAAGATCAAATTTTAAGCTTTCAGTGACATATAATACCCCAAAATGTGTTTTAATCGGCAAAAGTTTGTATTACTGAACTACTTCAAGTTAAGTGATGTCACTGGAAGTATTTTGTAAATTCAAAAGATTTTACTTGACAATTTCTTGAACGAAAATTGTTGGCCCTTCTAGATCCATTGGTTCTAGGGGACAACCCTTTTTTGGAGATATCATTTGAAAGATCTCTGGATTCTTCACAATTTTTATTCTATATTCTTAAACAAACAATAGTACTATTTTAAGGCCATAGCGAGCATCGGCGCTTCATATTTCCAGTGTCAATAATATATTCAATTCAAATTTAAAGAGGTTGCTCTTTCATCACTCAAAATTTCATACTTCTATCTTAAAAGTTTTTTTGAACATTGACAGACAAGGTGACCCTCAAAAATGACAAAATTACAAAATCGCGGAAATCTCCGAACCGGAAATGGCGTCTTCAAAATAAAAAAAAATCTAGGTTCCTGCATGTTCTATCAGACCTGAAAGTTTAATGAAAATCCATCAAGCCGTTTCTGAGAACTAGCGTGCACAAAATCAGTAAGAGAAAAAAAGAAGAAGAACAATAGTGGAAAAGAAACCTAAGAAATACAAGAAGGTCTCCCGCTGAAGACAGAAAACTTTAATGATAATAATAATAATAACTAGAGCTAAGCTCGTTGCAAAGCAAAGAAAAGATCTGTCGTCCTGTTTTGACCGGAAGTGACGTCAACAACAGAAAGCAATGAGTAAGGTCGTCTCAGTGACTTTGCGATCTAAATTTTGCGTCAAAACCTTCAACAATGAGCTATTTTTGGCTACTTCCGGTTTGACCGGAAGTGATGTCGACGGACGGAAAACTAAGTTTTATGCTTCCAGTGACATTTGTTACCCAAGAACTTGTCAAGAACGAGAAGCGACGCTCGCAAAGCGAGCTCGATAGACTAACGTGTAAGAACAAATGAAATTCAAATTGAAATCTGTACATACGTCAGCCAAATTTCTCTGTGAAACATTCCCAGAATTCCTGCACTGCCCAATGTCCTTTGCGCAAATAAATGAATAAATGCAATAACGTTAAGCAAAAAAGGCTAGATCAGTTTGTAGAAATCTTTCAAAGAAACCAAAAATAACTCTACAATGTTTTTCAACCAAAATTGCACTAGGTCTATAGTTTCAAACAGACGCTTGGCTGTCTCCGTTAGCTCCGACGACCTTCTTGTTAAGGTATTCTGCTGAAGACGGAAGACCTTAATAATAATAAGTCTTTTATTTAGACAGGATAGCATAATTAGAACATTAGTGTATATTGTGGCCCTGTATAAATCATATTTAAAGACAGATTTAAAAAAAATAAGTAGAATATAGAGTAAAAAAAAATAAATACAATAGCAGATTATATCAGACATATTTGTACATACTAAATCAAGAGCAGGAATATGAATTTCTTTCACATTCATGATAATTCTTGCGGCCCTTTTCTGTAATCTAATAAGTTTAGATACAACTTTTGTTTTTAGCTGAACACCAAACAGTGCAACAATGGATACAATGGGGGAAAATAACAGTGTTGTAAATTTTACGCAATGAGGCCTTTGACATAAAATTTTGTAAACAGCATAAAATACCTATTATTTGTGAAAGTTTCTTATATAAAGAATCAATAGGTGCAAACCAGGTAAGACATTCGACTATAAAACCAAGTAGTTTGGCACTATTAACAACCTCTAACACAATTTTTTCTACCATGATACACAATTTTCTACATTTTGAGAGCTTTTGTGCAGTACCAATAAACACGCATTGCGTTTTCTTTAAGTTCATCGTAAGCTTATTATTTTCCACCCATTTCATAGAGTTTACAAGATCAACGTGCAACCTTTATTCAATAACATCAATAGATTTATGTGAAACATCCTGCCATGTATCATCTGCATAAATATTTACATGTGAGTTCTTTAAATATTATGGATAATCATTGAAATAGGCACATCGTGATCTTCCACTTAGATAAGATTTAAACCAGTTAAAATATCTCTGACAAATGCCATATGACAAAAGTTTGTGAAACAATACTTCATGCTTTACAATGTCAAAGGCTTTCCTAAAGTCAATAAAAAAAAAAGAAAACCAGTAAAGTTACCATTATCTATATTGTTTAGCCATTGATCAATAATGTTATGCAAGGCCGTTTCACATGAATGTTTCGGCCTGAAACCAGATTGATGTTCAAGTAAAAGATTATTATTATTCAAATACTCATAAGAAGAAATAAATACATGTCTTTTTATGATTTTACCAACAACTGGTAAAACTGACACCGGTCGATGGTTATTAAGAAGAAAATTTTCACCCGATTTAAAAAGGGGAGTAACTTTTAAAAGTTTTCTTCCATTCACATGGAATATGACCATTTCTTAAAAACTTATTCACCATAAAAGTTAAATTTGGGCAACAACACTCAGTCAGTTTTTAACAATTTTACAGAAAAAAGCACCAAAACCTGTAGCCTTAGAATTTGACATTGATTGTATTCCTCTTATGACAAAATCTATAGAATACTGAAAGACCCCCTAGGCATCAACTGTTCAATTTCTGGTAAGGAATTATCAAATTTCTCAGCAAATTTATGTCCAATGGCACAAAAGAAGTCGTTAAAAGTATTGGCCATGTACTTTACATTGAAAACCGATTCGCCATTCACTTCACAGAGATCTCGGCCGCGGCTGAATTCGTCGATAAAATGGGTAGCAACTGTTTCTTCGCCATGCACTTTGAAGTGAAAGTTGCGGGTCCTTCGGATGAGACCTTAAAAAGTAAGGCCCCATGTCAGCGGCATGCATTGGAACGATAAAGATTCTTCACTGCTCAATGGTCCTGAGTGCCGAGTTAAGGTCAAAATTTGAGGCCCTTCTCCATTCTCCATTTGAGGCCCTTCTCCCAAAATTTGAGGCCCTTCTTGAGGCCCTTTGTGACGTCTCCATATGAGTGAAAAATTTTCTCTTCATTATACAATCACTTCTATGTATGATAGTGAAGCTGATGCTGATTTCGTTGGTAAAATGCTTTAATTCTCTGAACATTTCTTTCAGTTTTGTATCGGCTTAATTAATGGCATTTTTCACAAACTCACGTTTTGCTTCGTTTATTAATGTGATTTCCCTGTTTCTCGCCGCCGGGTAAAGTATCCAATCGGATACGAGTGTTTAAAGTCTTTAAAGCAGGAAGATGAAGGATATCCCGTTGTCGCATTTCCGAGAGAATTATCGTCATTTATAATTTTTTTTTCTGAATCACTTCCCCGACAGCAAAATAACTTCATCAGCCTCATTCGAAGTTACGATTTCTCGGTTGATTTAATACTAAAGTCATCCTCAACATGTTCTTTTAAACACTGTAAATTATTGATGAAAAAACATTCGATTTAAAGTATACAACCCCTAATAGTAACAAATTTAATGTAATTGAAAACATAACAGATAGGTAGGCATTGAATACTCAGTTTGTTTAGACATACTTCCAATTTAATGCTATTAGTATATGTAGTGGGATGTGTCCAAATCCATGACCTTCAATTTTGGTAAGAGTTATCTGCCCTTATATAATTAATCAAAAAATCAGTGAAAAAAATAAGCCGGTAAAAAATTGTTTTCAATGGTCATTCTATTTTTAATGTTTCAATACATCTTTCCACCACAGGATTAATTGATATTCAATTTTTTTGAATTTTTATTTAAAAAAAAACGCTTTTCCCCATTGACTCCAATGCAATCTTTGTTAATTAACTACTGCTTCATTAATAAACATTTTGAACATTTCTTGCGGGCAATCCTTTTTTTTTACTATACAATGCTTTAATAAAATATCAGAGAATTTTGTACTTGACGGATATTTCAGGCTAGGGAATTTCGTCCCATTTAGGAATAAAAATCCTTAAAAGTCATCATTTTGTAAATTCTATTATCGATACATTGACCTTCTCATCAAACACAATCTATAATTGAGTTAAATGCTGACTTACGTTTCATACTAATTGATTGTCATTATTAAGACATGCGAGAGGGTATCAAAACGTTTGTGGACTATCATCAGATTTTTAAAAATATTTATGAAGCATAGTTTTTTCTTTCTCTATAATAAACCAAAAATCACATAATTTTAAACAAATTTATTATGCTTTTTGAGTATTGTATGTCCAGGCGGCAAACTCAGGCAGTATGTAATAGAACAGTATTGTTTCGTTAAATGGGAAATATTAACCTCAATAACTAAATTCTGTAAATTTTATGGTAAATTTTTCATGGAGTGTCCAAACAATGAACGCTTGAAAACTACATAAAAGGGGTGGGGTTTCTTTTTCCAACAATCTATGACATTTTGCCACAAAAAAATTGGTAAAGACCCAGGACATGTTTAAACTGGGTACTGAGAAATAAAATGCACGAGTACTCGTTCCTTAATGCAAAAATAGATTCAGAGATTTAAAGAAATTTATAGTTCATTTTCAATTTTTGTCAAGGTTCGAAAAGTCAATCATGCCAAAAAATTACATTGATCGTGTGTTAAATATTAAACTCCAAGATATGTGTTTCTATTATTTAGGCGGAGTCTCAAACAGAATGGATCACCGTATACAAAATTGCCCCACAAGAAGGAAGCCGTCTGGATTACACTCTCAATATTATAGACACGCCAGGGTTCAGAGAGTCCGGGGGGTTCCAGAGAAACATAGCTATTCTTGAACAAATAAATAATTTCTTAACAGATGATTGCAAACAAGGTATAGACTACATAGACGCTGTGTGTTTTAATGTCAAAGCCCTTGATACAAACCTAACAGCAACCCAGAAATATATTTTTCATTCAATTATGTCCATTTTTGGAAGAGATATTGAATCAAATATCTGCACACTGATATCCTTTGCCGATGGAGCAGAGCCAGCAGTTCTCTCTTGTCTTAAAGAAGCAAATCTTCTATTTGGCTCTTGGTTTCCTTTTAATAATTCTGCTTTATTTGCCAGCAATAAGAATTTGGCAAACACCTCTCTTTCCCATATGTTGTGGGACATGAGTTGCAAATGTTTTGAATATTTCTTTGAAAATATCAAATTCTTTACAAAAAAGAGTCTTATGCAAACCAATGAAATACTTAAACAAAAAGAACACCTGCAATCTGTTTCAAAAAATATTATGATTCAGGTAAATGCAGGATTTATAAAGCTCATTGAATTTAAAGAAATTATATTTCGTCTCGAGAAGAATACGATTGACATGGAATATAACAAGAATTATACATACGAATTAGATGTCACAAAACAGATACGCATTAATTTACCAGAAGAACAATATGTCATGAATTGTCTAAATTGTAATATTTCTTGCCATGAGAACTGTAAACAAGCTGACACAGATGAAAAACGTGGTTGTTCAGTTATGGATTCAAATGGTAATTGCACTGTTTGTAATAGTAAGTGCCACTGGAAGAATCACAAAAGCTCAAAATACATCTTTAAATATGTGACGGAAAAGAAAACAGAAATTTATCAACATATGAAAGAAAATTACGAAAAAGCAAAGGAGGAGAAAAAAATAAATGAAATATTAAGAAAAAGAATTGAAGCTGATATAGATTTGCGCTTTGACATGATCCGTAGAATGATGGAAGGATTTGCATTATGCAAGAAAAGATTGAAAGAAATTGCTTTTAGACATGACCCTCTTTCATCTGTTGAACACATTGACCCAATGATACAAGCTGAAAACATAAATAAAGAAGTAGGCTATGAAAAAAGAATAAAGGTGCTTTATGAAATGAAATCATTTTTCGACATTGATAAGAGGGTTTTAGATTTTGAACAGACAATAAAAAAACTTAAAGAGAAATTATTTAAAGAAAATGGGAATAATAACTGAAAACAAGTATCCTGGAATAATAAAATTCTGTTTTTACATTTTAATATTTGATATTTTTCTTGAAAAGGGGCATAAATGATAATCTAACAACCAAGATCTATGATAAACGTAATGAAAAAAGGCATAAATGGTAATCTAACATCCAAGCTCTATGATAAACGTGATGACTTAAACTTTACATTTGTCAAATTCCCTTATTTATGCAGCAATATGCTTTCATTATCTAAATCTAGATTTTATATATCTCAGTTTATTCGATACCAAGGGTATGCTCTACCTATGAACCTCTATGAACAATTTCTAAAACGAGGTAAAGTATTGACGAACAGGGTATGTAACAAAATATCAACAATCTCGTATAAAGTCATCATTTCGTAAGTTCCATGGTAGATACCATGACATTGAGTGGCTATCCTCCTCCAACCCTGGGTCCGCCTTCGTAAGATTTTGAGAATTCTCAAAATAAAAAAAAAACTCAACTCAAGTCTTTAAAGAGAATTACTCAGCTGAGAATTTGAGAATAAAACAAAGTTTAAGGAATTTTCATTTTTCTCAACTTTTTTTTTTATGACGGCGGACCCTAATGTTTACTAACCTCGTTCATACTTTACTAATATAGATTATATGCTTTTGTTTGATTGAAGTATTGGCAGAAATTTTGGCAAAACATGCTTGCTTTTGTTGTATCATCTAGTTATGGGAGGCAAACTTCAGTATATTATGCATGTTGTAATTAGATAATATCTACTAATTTTGGGCTGTTTTACCTATAATGTGTATCAATAAATATTGGTATTTGGCCTCCTAGTAATTTTTATAATTTTTATTTATCGTCATGTTTTTTTATAAAATACATTTATGGACACACAAATTTGTTCTGTTGTGTTTTTGGCAAAAAAACTAGCTTCACTGAAAGCAGTTGCTTGGAATGGAAGACGTTTTACTTTTAAAAAATTTCATTTATTCAATTACTGACTGGCGTTTTTCACTCCAATTGTTAGTCCATTATTAATATTATATGCTGAACTGACGACAGATGTTTTCTTCATTTCCCGATCATGACAGGGAGCACACATCAAGGGATTGTCACGCCTCCATGGGACTTGATCCCACCCCTGATGTTTTGGATATCGTTGTTCGCACTGCTCCTATTTTGTATTGTTTAATGGACTGTTGATCTTGAATACTGTTCGTTATCTCCATATGTTTCATTTAATAAATTCTTTATAAGTGGTATATTATATATATTATATGTACTCTAAAAAAAAAACCAAGGATTATTGCTGTTGTTTTTGTTATTTTGAGAGCCTTTTTGAAATCAAGTCGGTAGAGTATAGTTATTCTTACATAAAATGTACAATATAGTATTACTCATCATACATCATAGTTTGAGCAAAAGGTCTACTGTAGTTTTGTTGTATAATAGTATTAGTATAATTTGCTTTAAAGTGCAAACAATTGGCACTTTTCCATATATTAATCCTTTAGTAAAGATACTTGCATTTTGACATGGTCCCTAGGGAGTACTTAGGCAGTAATTTTTTTCCAAAAACTTGGTATGTGCCCTTACGTCCAGATAGTTTAAATATGGTATAAAAGTAAAACGTTTCACCTTTGTAGTTTTTACATAAAAAACCAATTGGTCCCCTTAAATGGACAACAGTATACTGAGTAATGTTCAACACAACATACTAGAAGCATTCATTCTCTTAAATTTGGTCTAAACAAAGTAAAAGATATATATTTGCACCATGTGTCCTGCATGTACCGTGCTTTGGTATATGTCCGTCTTATATTTGAACCCCTTGAATATTTTCGTTAGAAAATCATATTTGTTATTCAAGAATTCAAAAAATACAAGCAGGCATACCACATGATTTCGTCTGATTTGGGCAGTGGTTTATCAATGTTATTAATGAAATGAACAAAGATGGGTTTGCAAACATTCTGTTTGCCTTTGGTGGCTGCTCTTTTTTGTTTTGTATATAATAAAATATCATTCTTGGATAGTTTCGTGAAAAGTTTATGTTGTATTTTATTTTGTCAAAGTTTTGTAAAGTTATGTAACAGGGGAGATCATTTTGACATATTCAGAGATTTTAAAAAAGCAACTTGTGATGTTAGTAATGATTGGATCTCCCTTAGATTGTTTTTGTTATCATTATATAGAATGTATTGTCATCTAATAAATGCAATATTCACACAATACATGTGTTATGTTATATTTGGATGGTTGGTCGGTAGGATATGGAACTTTGTCAGATCACCAATATTACATAATACAACATTATTGTTAATAATGACATTTATATAACTTGTGGTATTAATGCACATTTTTTTGCCTTGGTTATTAATGTAATGCTTGGTTTTTCAAGCCTTTGGTGTTTTAGCTAGATCCTTAAGTTAAAGAGCAAACATCCAATCATATCGCAGGGCAGTATCACGTGTTATTTAGATAGCGGCGGTTTAACAAATCTGAGTGTAAACAAGGAGGAATTTTATTGACTTACCCACCCTCCTTCCCCATCTTTCACCTGTATATCTGTTCGCAGCATTGATAAAATTATATGAATGTATATATAGATAAGTAAAGTATGGATTACGTACAAGGACCAGACCTCCGGATCATGAAACAAAGAACGAGTGCACTTATGGGCCCCGGTAAAATGTGAAAAAATAAACAATCAAATTAAGCAAAAATTATTTTCATCTCAAATCTTTAATTGATATCTAAACCATACGATTCAACAAATTTTACCGCTGAAATCCACGAATATACAAAGAACAAAACAATACAATCTGGTAGGGGTCAGTCAACATTGGCGATTTTCTATAGTAAATCGAGAACGGTCATTCATTTCAAAGCCTTTGTAAGCTATGAGCCTAAAGTTGTGCTAACTTGTGCGAATGACAAAAGACGCATATTACATTTATAAAACTTGTGTGAAAGTATGAAATTTGCACACGATTAGGCTCGTACTAAAAATATTAAAAATGTATAAAAAGTAAAGTGTTTTTCCTACAGCTAGTGAGAGCTATTTACCTGTATGACCCATGTTGAACCCACGTGTGGAATAAATTATTTATAATACTGATAGTCACGTGAGTTCTACCCAGGTAAACATTCTTCAAAAGTGCTCACTGTAACACATAGGCAGGTTTTGTTTCAGTAAGTCAAAGTCATGCCGCCTAGAGATGTTTGTATTTTTTTTTTTGAACACGGGAGGGTAAGGAGATCTAAGTGTCGTTCATAAAGTGCCAAACATTTTTAACCTTCATGCAAGACAATGAAACAGGTATTTAAAGCCACCTATACATGTAACACTCCTTTTTAATTTCAAATTCAATGAAACTATTATTTTAATTTACAAATACAAGAGTACCAATTTCTTAATTTAATCATTTTAGATACGGACGGACGCACATTTGGTTATATATTGGGTACATCAAGTCCAAGTCCTATTGGATACTGCTTATTGGATACAAAAAAGTGTACATACGAGAGAGCATTATTTGGGTAGTTACTGTTCAAATCTTATTGGATATTAATCCTCGTGTCCGTATTTTATTGGGTTTTTTTTTATTGTTTTATTATTCACTTCAAATTTATTATATATTTCATATTTGCTGGCAAATTCAGACAAGACTGAAAACCTTTTGTTTTGAACCCATATTTTTGTCAATTTCTGTGATATAGCTCTTTTTTTGTAACACCTAACTAATTTGTTCTTAGCAATAAGGATATACACCTGTATATTTCAAAATATCTAATATTAAAATATATGAATACCTAAGTGCAAAAAAACTGAATTGTGAAAACAACTCAACACATCTCAGACTCTGTTCAACCTTTCTTGAATAACAAAATTAAGTATTTAAGGAGACACCTTTTTGAGTCATGACCAATTAATAATAAGCAAACGCCCATTACATGTTGAACAGAATGAAGGTATCCAACAGGCATTGGGCAGGTGTCCAATACCTGTTGGGTTGTATTTTGACGAAGGGATTAAACTACCCAAGAACAATTGAACATGTGTATTGTCCTATTCTATTTGGGTTTCTTGAAATCTCCTCATCAAAATACAACCCAACAGGTAATGGACACCTGTCCAACTCCCCTTGGATATCTACATCCCACCCAACAGGTAATGGACACTTGTCCAATTCTTCTTGGGTTTCTTGAATTGTTTCATCAGAATACCACCCAACAGGCAATGCGCGTGGACATCTATTGACTATACACATGTAAACCATGTGTTCATTAACATACGTGTAACATGTGGTTGACTATACACATGTAAACCATATGTTAATTAACGTACGTGTAACATGTGGTTGACAATACACATGTAAACCGTACGTTTATCAGCGTACGTGTAACGTATGGTTGCACATAACATATGTTACACGAACGTTTCACGTACGTAACACATACGTGTATTCCAAACATACGTTTAACGTACGTTATGTGAAACGTATGTAGTCACACATATGTTATACGTACGTTGTACCACATACGTGAAACGTATGTTTGTAATACACGTATGTGATACGTACATTTCACATACGTGATACATGTGTTATGTGCAACCATATGTAACACGTACGTGTGGCACAATTAGCTGTGTAGACCTATGCTCGGCTCTTACGGCCCTTGAGCAGGGAGGGATCTTTATCATGCCACACCTGCTGTGACACGGGGCCTCGGTTTATGAGGTCTCATCCGAAGGACTGCCCCATTTAGTTGCCTTTTACGACAAGCAAGGGGGTACCGAGGACCTATTCTAACCCGAATCCCCACGGGGCTGTATGCATGTTGAGGTGTAGGTATATCTATTTATTGAAATTCTCACTTTTTTCAGGCAATGCTACAAACAGAATGGATCAGCGTATATAAAATTCATCCACAGGAAGGGGGTCATCTGGACTACACCCTTAACATTATTGACATTCCTAACTTTGGAGATACCCGTGAAATACAAAGAGACGAGGGCATCGTTGATCAAATAAGATATTTATTTACAGATGAAGAAAAACAAGGTGTAGCATTTATAGATGCTGTATGTTTTATTGTTAAAGCCTCCGACTCGTCCCTTACAGATATCCAGACATATATTTTTGATTCAATATTGTCACTTTTTGGGAAGGATATTGAATCAAATATTTGTATAATGATAACATGTGCTGATGGAGCAGAGCCTCCTGTTCTCTCTTGTTTAAAGGCAGTTAATATCCCCTTTCGGTTTTGGTTTCAATTCAATAATTCTGCTTTGTTTTCAAAGAATTTGAAGAATAACCGTCTATACCGTTTGTTCTGGGACATGGGTTGTATGAGTTTTCAAAACTTCTTTGAAAAGATGAAATCAGTAAAAACAAGCTCTCTTACTCAAACAAAATACGTCTTAAAACAGAGAGAGCATCTGCAATCCGTTTTAGTAAATATTCAAAGGCAAGTAAACAGAGGATTATCAGAAATTGATCAATTACAAAATATGTTAGCGTTTTACAAAAAACACATGGAGGATATCGAAAGTAAAAATGATTTCATGTATCAAGTAGACGAAACAAAACTAGTAAGGCTAGAACTACCCCGAGGTCAACATGTTACCAACTGTTTCTTTTGTAACGTGACTTGTCATGAGAAATGTACTATTACCGATGATAAGGAAATGAGTCGCTGCTCTGCAATGGATTCAGAGGGTAATTGCAAAGTTTGTAGCGAAAAGTGTCACTGGACCTGGCATAGAACAGGGCCATATATCTTAAAATATATCACCGAGAAAAAAACTAAAAGTTATCAAGAATTGAAAAAGCAGTTGGCACGGAAAGAGGACAAGACATTTGAAACGTGTTTGAAAGAAATTGAAGCTAAAATAAATTGTCTCTTTAATAGACTTGGGGAAATGATAAGTGAAATGACTATGCACAAAAATGATTTGAGAAATAAAACATTGACGCAAAATCTTCTATTAACTGGTGAACAAATTGATCTAATGGTACAGGCTGAAGAAATCAATAAGGAAGGTGGCTATGAAATAAGAATAAAAGTGCTTAACGAATTTAAAAAAAGGGGACAAAATAATTAGAATGTGAAAAACTAATACAGAAAGTGAAAAATTAAAAAAAAATACATTAATCTATCTAAAACAGTTGCGAGGGAAATCCTGAGGGAGAACATATAGCATATTGAAATATGATATATTCAAAACGGTTTTGAAATTGTAAAAGCAAAGATCATGCATCAGTTTTCACATGATATATATACATGTACATGTAGGTATTAATAGGTTTTAGAGAGGTTTAGTTACAAGTGACTAACATCATGAACGCGAAACTTTATATTTGACGTCAATATTTGTGTGAACGCAGAGTACAGTAAATTAGTTGAAAGACATTGTTTTATAGATTTCTAATTTAAAAATTAAAATCAAAAATGTATTATAATTCATATAATACTTATTCTAATTAAAGATATAATAAACAGTGATTAATTATGTATATTTTTTTAACTCACTAAAGTGAAGCTATATATTTTGTTTATCTTACACGTGTAAGATATTGAATTGACGACAAAAGAGACCACATATTGTATTTTGGGTGGAATGGGAAGGGGGGGGGGGTTCCAAACCGGAAAAAAATGAAAACGATAATAGGTAAGGGCTCGATCTTAATGACGTCTATAAAGGAGGCATGGAATGATATTTGATACATAATTGCATTTTTAAATCAGAATGCATGCATGTCAGACACTCTATGATGTGTGGCATTTACTCCCGGGGAAAATGTTCTAAGACAACACAATATCAGTGAACAGATATCACTGATAATTGATAATTACTTCAATAGAGAAAATACATATCATATATTAACACGTTCAGTTCATTTAACCTGGCTTTTTTTTCAAATGTTAGAAATACTTGAATTAACTACAAATTGAGTAATACATGTATATTGTTAATTTCTAATTCTATTTTAGAATTTTATCCAAGGGCAGATCTCTCTAACTGCAGAAAAACCTTAGAATCAGAACCCTTTAGTGTGCAGTGTAGAGAGGGTTCTTAAGGTAAAAAAATCACAACCAAGGATTTTTATTGGGCGTATAGACGGGGTTTCAAATAAATCCTGCGAACAAAATAAAATAAACATCCTCCTTGGTATCAGTACAACTTTTCATTGATAAAATACAAAGACTTTGATGGAAGCATCGAATCATCAGTCAAATTTAAAAATTTACACAATGTCAATTCCTGTTTTATTGCTTAAAAACAAGTCAAGTGAATCATTGCAAGAAATGAAGAGTAAAATCGATAACCTGACTAGTTAATGCTCTACTTTTAGACAGTGCATTACACAACCCAAACTTGAAGTTACACGTCGGATTTGACGTCATGATCTCGAAGAACAAAGCAATAGATGAAGTCAACCGTACAGCTCTCTTGCAAAACGTGTAACCAATCCTCTCTATTAGGTTTCTACGATTTGTACGGGGGTAGGACTTCACGTTTTAACATTTTTAAATGGTTTATGCGTAGACATTTGAGCTTCAACACCTACATGATATGTACACGTATTTCTTTCATTTTTTTTGTTTCTTTGTTTTAAGTACTGTGGTATTATCAATAATCGTTGAGCACCAGTTTTTGAGGATTTCGTTGTTGAACAGATCCACGAATTCAAATATTCATTGAATTAAGAAATATGTTATTAATTTGTATAGCAAAGCTTTTGTCTACGAAATTACGTATCCTCGAAAACGTCTGTTTAATAAAATTCACGAAAATTGATGCCCACGAAAATTGATGAAGCCACAGTAAAAGGGAATGAATTGTGAAATTGTGGTTTGATTTTATAAATATTCATACTTTTTACAAGAATATTTGATATGATGTTTAATCAATTTAGAATTGTTAAAATCCGGTCATGTATTTTGTTGAAACCAACAATTTTGACATTTTAATCTTGGCATTGGAGTTTTACTTTCATTTGAGAAACTTTAAACTACATTTTTAGCTGAGATAAGAGGACTTCAATATTTCGAAAGCATTTTTTGTACATCTCTTTTAGTTTATACATTCTGAAGAGATATATTAAACACAATAAAGATTTTTGAAACTTTAAGAAAAATGTCCTTTTTGTTTGTTTTTGTAAGTATTCCTCCGTGTTAAATTCTTTAATTGGATTTAATATATTCATTTGGGTCTAAACTGAATAATAATAGATGATTTTGTTCATTCTTCTTTTTTCATACAGCCAGGAATAAAGTACTCTAAGTGTAATTTTGTATAGATTCTGTGCAAATAATACCTATTTCAGAAAATAATATCTTTAAAACCCAGGAAGATGTACAAAAACGTAATTTTAAATAAGAGTGAAAATGGAATAATTAATAAATCATTACTGTAATATATTTTTTGCAAATGAAGGATTGAAAGAATACAGGATGTTTCCAATCGATGATATTTATTACGATTCTTCTTCTTCGAATGAGTTATCTCACTTTTGAAATTTATATACAGTAGGTAGTTAATCTGTAAAACTGTTCCTAAACAAATTTACATAGAAAAAAAGTCTAATATCTCCAATGTATTGATGAGCAGGCATAAAAAATCGATGTTGGACTGCTGAATAAGATCTTGGACCTGCCAGTGAGATGTTGGACCGCTTTGGTCACATAATCGGTGAGGCTCAATTTTATTTTCATTCGTTCATGTTCAACAGTGACGGACCCCATGTTACATCACGGAATACAGTACAAAATAAATGCTGTATATCAAATCAAAGTTCTCAGAAGTACTGAAAGCCGGGCTCATTTGCAGGGTAATGAACTATGACCGCGATGACAGTTTAAAAACTAGCCGATTCAGACATTGAGAAGATACTATAGTTATTATATATATCTATGTCATGTATAGCATTGAAAAGTTTTAAAAATTAATTAGAATGCAGTTAGAATTTCACAGCGTAAAATATTTTGTCACATGTATCGTTCCGGGGGTTTATATACCAACAGAAGTAAATAAACACTGATGCAGCAAGATTATTTAAGGTCAAACGATTATACACAGATGTGTCCCCAGCAGAAAGTTTTGCATAAAAGCGTACATCAAGTCATTAATAATGTTCCCCGTATTTGTGAAAACCTAAATAGAATATGACGCAGACAGGGATTCCTGATGAAAACATTTCGCAAATTTTAAGCAAATAATTAATCGTCGAAGACGATAGAAAGTTTTTTTTAAATTATTTTTTACAATTTCAGATAACTTTGAAAGTCTATTTCAGTGTTAGTATTGCCTTAAAGGTGATTGCGCAAACAAACTATATTCTTACTCGTAAAATTAAGTAGGCGATGATGAAGCAGCATTTCCGGTTGGACACCTTCGCGCGGGACCGTGTGAAAACCTTTTGAATTTGCTTGTTAAATATTAGTCAAAGGAGCCAGGAAAAATATCAAACAATTCAATATTTTGATAAAATATACGATTTACTATTTCTTAGATTGTTTAAATGGATTTTCTTTTCTAAAAAGCGGCTGGGCATCCGTATTATATTTTTAGTCGTTAACTCAAGTTGGCGGTGAAGAGGCAGCATTTTTTGTTGCTCACCGTCGCAATAGCCGGGCATTGCTCTACAAGCAATGAACCCGGCTAAAAATAAGATAAAATGAAAGGTTTAACAAACCGTTTATTCCGCGAGTTCGAGGCGATTGGATTCGCAAATCTTTCTGTTGGCACAATAAGAAGTTCAACGTAGCAGAACAGAATCTGACACCTCTGTTTTCTTATTAAAATATTTTCTGTATTTTTTTTTTTTTTTTACAATGTAATAAAATAAAAAAAAATATGCAATATAATAAACCCTATATTATAACGTCAATCTGCACCATAAAAGAAATGAATGTATTTATTTTTGATTATTTGGATATTTAACAAGAAGCATTGTTGGCAAACTGACGCGTTGACTTTGTGATGAAATATTTTTATTAGCTTCTACTAATCATGCAGCAAAATTCAGTTTCAGTTTCTTTATTTCTTTAAGCCAACTGGCCCATCAGAGTTATACAACAAACATGATAATAACAAAAAAGACAAAAAACATACAGAGAGAGTGAACGTAAAGAACATGTACAGTACATGGGAATAATTCTATACATCAATTTTATTTTTTCTTAACAATATTGCTGCATTCAAAAATTTGCCCAAATTTACGAGATCTTTAATATTATTTGAACTTAACAGCTGAATTAATTTAAAGACACTAGGCCTAGTATAATAATACTTTTTCAAAAATTCCATTCTTATATCAATATACAATGGACATTTCAAAATAAAGTGAAATTCATCTTCTATATCATGGAGATTACAACATGTACATAATCTATTATTCTTAGGTACGTTATGGTGTCGACCTGTTTCAATATTTAACGTGTGATTCGATAACCTGAATTTTGTTAATAGTTGTCTTAATTTTTTGTCCATAGGTTTTGTTAAATACCATTGCAAACAGAAATTGTCAATTAAATGTTGATATAAATTACACTTTGAAGAGTTTGATATATTTTCTATTATAGCTTGCTTAGAAACATCTAACAGTCGTTGTTTTATAATGAGATAAGATCTATCATTTAAATCATCTTCTGTCCAAAGTTGACCTAGACCTAAAAGGGACAATTCTTTTTTAATTTGTAAAATCCATTTGTCATTATGTAATACCATGCTTTCATAACAAGACTTAAGAATGCAATTTTCAGTTGTTCTCAATTTGATCCAATATTTAAATATTCTTTATTTCATTGTAACTGCTAATGGAAAACGCACGAGCTCTGAATAAATCAAACTGTTTGAGGTTTTCTTCCCCACACCTAGGGTATTTTTACAGAAATTTAAATGTACCTTTTCTACGTCAGAACATCTATGAAAACCCCATATCTCAGTTCCATAAAGTAATACGCTACATACATACATATCAAAAATTGAACATAGAGTTTCTACATTAAATTCATACCTCTTAATTTACTTGAAATAGCAAACATAGCTTTTCTTCCTTGTTCATGCAGCAGCATGCTTCTGAGTTTTTAAAAAATTCCCATTAAAGTTAAATAAAATACCTAGATATTTAAATTCATTCACAATTTCTAATTCAGCATTATGTAGCCAGGTGTTGGATGTGGGATCCACCTATTGGTATTTGTGGTTAGTTCATTGTTTGTCTGTCTTTATTATCATTCGTTGTCAGTGTCACGTGATCTAGTAGGATAGAGAGAAAGGGGTGTATGAGAGAGAGAGTGAGTTGTATTCACTAACAAAACCTGTTTTTACTACCTGTCCGCCCATACCCATGCACACCGTCAAGGTAGCAGCACACAAATAATGTATAGCATATAGGGTGATGTAGACTGGTAAGCTTTTATATATATAATTCATAATTTCCAGTTGAATATATGTTTAAGTAATTTAAATGTAAAGTTGGTGTAAAGTACGGATATTTAAAGTTAGTGAATTGTGTGTAAAGTATGAATGTTTAGTATTTTGTATGAATGTTGTAGGTTTATTATCCATATATAGAATATCAAAAACCCAAGACTACTATTCTGATCTCTACCGACGGGTTACAATTATTATAGAACCAGGATTCGTTATTGCGTAATTTACCACAATTTCTAAAGACAACAATCTTTGTTTTTGTTACATTAACAGAAAGGCTCCATTCTTCAGTATAATTGTACAGTGTGTTTAACATTTTTTGTAAGCCTTCTGGAGATTCAGCAAAAATAACCATGTCGTCTGCATACATAAGTATGAATAAATTTAACATCTGTTAATCAATATATAGACAGTTATCTGATATAAAACCAACCTCGAAATCATTTACATATAGTGAAAATAATATTGGTGATAATGTTTCCCCTTGCATTAAACCTATATCATTGTGGAAGTAATCACTGAGAAAACCATTGTATTCAACACAACTTTTAACATTATTGTATAGGGATTTGATTATCTTTAACATTTTACCTTGAATGCCTAAATGAAATAATTTTTGTCATAATTTTATCAACAGAATCAAATGCTTTTTGAAAGTCAACAAAGCAGCAATATAATCTTTTCTTAGTAGAAAGGTACTTATTTATAAGCGATTGCAGAACAAATATAGCATCAGTTGTGACATTCCTTTACGAAACCCAAATTGTGCATCCGTCAATATATCAAAGGAGTGCTCCCATTCCAGTATCCTATTGTTTAGAACACTTGTAAATAATTTACCAAAACAGCTTACAATAGATATACCACGATAATTGTTGACATCATTCTTATCTCCTTTTTTAAACAATGGAGTAATAAAACATTTTGACCATGCTTCAGGGTAGAAACCAGAGTTAAAAATATTATTAAAAAGTTTATGTAACAGCGGGAGCAATTCGTCGCGGCATTTCATAAACAGTTCGTTAACAATACAATCTTCTCCACAACTTTTATTTGTTTTTAACTTTTTAATTGCTGTGCATATTTCTTCGAAACTGATCTCTGTATCAAACTCGTCGTACACAGCATCCGAATAAAATTCTTTTTTCGAGTTGTCACCCGTGTTAGAACCGAGATTTTTAAAATGAGTGAAGAAATCGTCTAAATTGCAGCAAAATAAAATCGTCATTTGGATATAATGTATTTGTCTCCAACGTTGATTTACGAATATACAAAAACATAAGTTATCAGAGCTCACCTCAACGAAAATGTTCTTTATGTAAGGCAAAGTCGCACAATAAACTAACAAAATGGGTACATCCAAAAAATGCCAAATTTATGCAATTTTGATCAGAAAATTTAGAATAGATCTATATAAAAACTTCAACCTAGTTCTTTGTCATGAAATTTAATTAAAATCCAGTATCTGAAGCACGTTTGGGAGGAATTTGCATTCGTTCGACAGAACCTGCTGTGCGGGTGAAATGAAAAATTTTATACCATAACTGTCCAACATAAAGAGCCACCTCTCCCACCCCCTTCAGATCCGCGCGTGCTCTTCTTTTATTCCTTCTGCGGGGTACACAGATTTTTTGAATTAGCTAGATTTTATTGTGACATAATGTATTTTGGTCTTGTGTCTGCACTTAAAAGAGTCTATTAAGTTGGAAGGGTTATAGAATTTTAAGGCGCTACAGCGATCGGTGAAACGTTAAAATTGAAATGAAAAGTTTATGTTTCATTGGCAGAACAAAAATGGTATGCCGTCTTTATTTTGAATTTCCTAGTTAGAGGAACATGTATATACAAAATTTAGTACAAAGCAACAGTTGTCATGTTCCGATTTTTGTTATTACTCCCACCCGATGAATGTTAAGCAATATTTCCATTTCTGTTTGTTTTTTCTCTTATGTGTCTTTTAAAGTTAGTCGAGTTTATTTCTTGATTATTCTACCGGAATATGAAAATTCGCAAAGCCTCCCTGTCAGAAGCTTAGGAGGACTAATATGCATGTAAATCTCGTGCAGCCGTCTTTGTATTTAACGACAGTGGTCGAGGACTATTGTTTAATTGATTGATTGTAACTGTTGTTTAACATCCCTTTCGAGAATTTTTTCCTCATTTTGAGACGCTCGGGGACTATTGAAATTGACATGAACGATAGTTGGAAACGTGGGATAATTTATGCATAACCATTCGCCCGTTATGCAAATCATCTCAAATTTCCATTTATCGTTGATGCCCTGACAAACTCTAATTAACTAGACAGTGATTCCTTATTTTACGCTGACGCACGTAAATAATTCCACGTTAATACGTGTCGCAGTTCTACTTTGATTTTTTATAAAAGTTTGTTTTTACATCATTATAATTGTATGAATAGTGTTTTAGATACCTTGCCCGAACTTTTGATCCCCTTCCACATGGCAAAATAAACGATAACAAACACTCCAAGAAGACACAGAGCAATCATCCAATTTACGCCTCCTACATAGTTTATGCCATCAGCGTACTGTAGTCCTAAAACCTCTCTTCTGTTGAAATTAAATTACATCGAGTGAACAAAAATTTCAAAAATCGGAAAGGAACTAAGTACTTTTCAAATTGAAATAAATTTGATATGCTTAATCTATTAATATTATCGAATGATATTACTTTTATAATAAATTGATTATTTGGTTAAACACTCCCTTGAAACCATTAGCAAAAAAAAATAGAAAAAGCAGCTGTTTGTAAAAGACTTATGCCCCCTCTCCCAAATAATTGGAATTTTTCTGAGTCCAAGGGGCATAACTCTATCCAAAACGGCTCGGTCGTAACCAAAACAAAACTTGACTAAGATATCTTAGATTAATTTGTGTATCATATTTCATTTCAATATGTGTAACCTCTGCAAAGAAAATCAACGGAAACTGCAAATAATTGGATTTTTTCTCAGTCCAATGGGCATAACTTTGTCTAAAATGGCTAGATCGTACCCAAAACAAAACCTGGCCTAGACATTGTTTACGGAATTTCATTTCAATATGTACACCTCTGCAAAGGAAACGAAAGAAACTGATGGTGGACCGACACAACGACCGACAGACAGACAGAGCAAAACAATATGCTCTCCCTTCTTCGAAGGGGGGCATAAAAATTTAGTGGTCGGTTACATCTTTATCAGTTTATTACTTTTTTTTTAAAATCAGTAATGATGTAAGTTGGGATTAATGATTTCTATACTCAAAATATTGTTCTGTCGGGGTCTGGGTTTGGTTTTTGAAGATACACGACGTGGCATTTGCACCCTGGTAACAAAACAACTGGGTGGTCTCATTTAGTCTGTCGTCAGTTGGATATCTCATACACTGTTCCTGTAAATTCCATTCATTGTTGCAGGTCTTCCAGGGTACGTCTTCGCGCATGGAGGAGAAGAAATAATACACACACCAAGCAATGATCGTATTGTAGTACCATGAAATGTAGGTTGCTATGACAATGATGGCGAACCCTATCCCTGAAAATAATATTTAAAGAACGGATATCATTGGTCAGCATCCAATATATTGAAAATGAATCCTTGATGTATTTATATACCCTTAAGTTAGAAAATCTGGGTACAGTGCTACTAATAAAGGAGGGTAGGTTGCTTTGGGAACTTTTTACTTGTATGCCTTTAGATAATTAACTATAGTTACGGATTAGGTATAGCTAATTTGAAAATATCATATGACCATATCGAATCCAAATTCAGATTACCAGTGATAATTATTTGATCATAACCATGAACTAAGAGCAGAGAGAATCGAAGTAAAGTTTTTAAAAGAATAAAATGCATTTTCATTAAATGATCAATAGAGCCCTACAACACCTCCCTGGGGGCATGGACTTCACATTGTTTGAAGGAATACTTTAGCTTACAATAAACCAACTTTTATTCGCGACAACTTTATTCCGCGATATACCGGGGATAAACTAGTTCGCGACGATTAATTTTCACGACCAAGCCTATTTTTAGTCTGTTGTTAATAGGCAAATAGACTTTAAGGACCGGTTTGCGGCGAGAAATATTCGCGACGACGGAGCTCTCGCGAAAATTTATCGCACGCGAATTAAAGTTGGTTTACAGATGAGTACTTGAGAACTATAAATATAATCTTCAATGACCAACGTAATTACAAGAATCCTTGACCACCGAGGCTACGAATTTCTTATTTTAGTAATGGGCTTAATGCTCATTACAGTCATGCTAACATATTAAATGCTTACATGATGTCAAGGAGTAAAAATGAAGATTTATAAAAATTGCATTTATTTCAATGGGTTTAAATCACGTACCATGAAATTAACCAATCTTATTTCTCTCTACTCTCAGATAATGTAAGTAAAATTTGGCTGAATTTGGCTCAGTGGTTCCAGAGAAGCTGAATATATTTGTAAGTTAACGCTCGAAGGGCGACGCTCGTCGCCGGATAAAAACGGATAGCAATAGCAATCTTCACCTGAGTAACTTAGGTGACCTGGAAAAAAGGTTATTTGTAAAATTGAATATGTTTTACCAATGTTTACTGTTACCTTTTGGAAGTAAATGATTAATGTATGTTTTAGTGATGATCTGGAATCTAACTTTTTAAATTTAATTCATTGATAGATGATAAATTAAAGGTTTTTTGCTTTCTAGCAGACTACTGTTAGTTCTTCTAATTCTTAATTGGAATCAATCGCATCATCTCGGGTCTTTCCGTCAGAGGTCGGAAAAACAACCTCGAATGTATTAACATCACCGGATGTTAAAAATTTTATACATTTCCTGTTTAGTCAAACATAGAATAGACGGAGTTAGAAGTCCCTTCTATAGAATATTTTAGGTAATACATTGAATAAAGTCAAACGCCATATTCCACAGATAAAAGGTCTCCATGCATTTATTTCAAAGATCGTGAAGATGGAGGGTTGTCATGGCGGCTACCATATACATTCGAGGTCGTTTTTCCGCTATTGTCGGAAAGTCCCGAGAATTGCGATTGAATTGGAATGACAAATATATTAAACGTTCAAAGTAGGATTGAGACTGGAAGACGGTAATATTGAGTTGAAGTTTTTTACAGTCTTCGGACTTTGCACTTCCTCTCTTTTGTGATTGGTAGAAATTGTATGATGAAATTTTTTTCAATTATTTCATTGGTTGAAATGCTGTTCAAGGCAAAGGAGATGATTTTATGATGATTTAATTTTCGTACGACTCAATAATTTTTAAGATCTTCAATCGTAAAAAACATGACAAAACGAACAATGAAATTGGCAGTAATTAATTCTAAATGACACCCTATTTTTATAGCAACAAGTACCAGCTTTTCAAAAAGCTTGCCTGACTAATGCCATCAATATCTATAGAAGCTATACATATAAGCATGATAAGTTATAAAAAACTTGTATTTTCCGAAAGTCTGTAATCATTTTTTCTTAAGATACAATAAAAAGATTTACGCAAAACGGTATGGTTTCTAGTTAATTTAAAATTGTTTTCCAAGACAGAAGAACTGTTATGATTTCTTTCAAGAATTCAAATTTCTTCTCTATTTCCAACATATCCTTGCCTAATAGAGGGTTTAAGTTATCTGCAATTTGTTCTTTGGCGTAATAAGGCAATCAAAATGTATGTAATACATAAAATATGTCAGTTTAGATCGCGCCTGGTTAAAGATTCTTGGCATCGGATAAAAAAAGGCTGCCTGTGTCAGTAACTAATTACAGCCTCATTCCAGTTCTTCTATTCCCCAAATCTCATGAATACACATTTTGCTTATTTATAATACAACTTGTCGCGAGTTCGTATGATTATACCATCATACGGGCAACTACAACGACAGCAGAACATTGACACAAATGGTTCAGTTACGAAAGGCAGCGATACTTCAAAACGGTCGGAACATTTCTTTGCGTGATTTTAATCATATAAGTTTTATAATGTCTAAATTAAAGTACCATTATCAGCGACTGTGTTAAAAAGATAACAGTGTCAAAATTTTCGTTGTTCTTCATCTAAGTTAAGAGGATGATGACGTTGTTTCCCTAGAAAAGGGAATAGTTCTTATACGGAAATCTTTTTGCAAGTCTAACATGGCTCCTGGTGGGACGGCACTTGTTGATGGAGTAGCGATTGTTGAGAAGACTAAACAGGCCGTTGAAAGGGAGAGATGGGAGAAGAAAATTGAATTCCTGTTAGCAGTTGTGGGGTTTGCCGTTGATTTAGGAAATGTCTGGAGATTTCCGTACATTTGCTTCAAAAATGGTGGAGGTAAGTATTGATGTTGCTTATAAACAATTTCAAACATACACCATCTTTATTCATATTATACACAACAATCAATCATCTAAAAGTTTTCCAGACTTTTTATGCTTCGAATGTTGAAACTTTCAAGATTTATTTTGGACTTCTGTGCTCTATAATGTCTGCATTGTACATAGTACATATAACATGTAAAATATGAAAATTAATAAAAAATTAAGAAGGGATGGGGTTAATATTTAAATAAAATTTGAAAGAAAATGATCATTTCTGTAATTAAGTTCTTTTGTATTTAAGGTCTTTCGTTCCAGATGGAAGATCTTTAAGTGTTTCTTCTGTTTCTTCTTCTATTCTCTTTTCTTGTCAGCAAGATTCTCAGTCAGAGAGGGCTGGACAAATTTTCTTGAAATTTTCAGAGATATTCGTGAAGGAAAATATCCCGAGAATTTTTTTTTCAAAATCCATAGTCGTGAGATATGTCAGATTTCTGGTTTTTTTTTTTCTTTTTTGAAATATTTTTACGAGTCATTTCTTAGAAACCATGTATAAGATTACTTTCATCCAGATCTCTCTCTCTGGAATTTGCAAGGTTATTCATTTCATGTACTAAATCAAGTAAAAAGTGACCTCTTTTTTGTCCTTTTTCTTCAAAACAACTTTCACATTCTATAAGTATAACCATGTATTGTTTGTAGATCCGATGTAATTGTGTACCATAAGATGAACATTATCATACATGTATATATCAATAAAAAAAAAGTGACCTTGGACCGGCCCACTGGAAAACGCAGACCGACCCACCCACCCTATAGGGCGGGCTCTATTGATTATATAGTGAAAATGCATTAATTCTTTAAAAATCTTCTCCTCTGCTCCTGGGTGTTAAACCAATGAACTACATGTATGTCCTACATAGTTATGAAAAGGAAGGATGCTTCTTCCAAATTTGTGAATTTCAGGGCCCCTGGGTCAAAGGTTCTAGTGTTTGGGCAGGGCTCTAATGATTGTTTAGTGAAAATGCATGAATTCTTTGAAATCTTTTTACTTTGCTTATGCGTATTATGCCAATGTTCTAAGTACATGTACATATTAATTCCATTATGCACAAAGGACAAAATACCCTCCTCCAATTCCTTCCAACTCTCCTGCAAGGAGATAATAGATCAAAATATGAAAAAATTGGTTGATGTGAGATATAATAATGTTGCGTTGATCTCAATTGTATGACACTGAAATAACATTGTTAAGAAAACAAAACGTGTTCTCTTTATCTTTTTGTTTAGGTGCCTTCCTCATCCCTTACCTTGTCATGTTGATCTTCTGTGGATTGCCCCTGTTTTACATGGAACTGGCTTTAGGCCAATTTCAAAGATGTGGTTGCCTAACTGTATGGAATCGAATATGTCCCGCATTTAAAGGTATGTATTCATGGTTCCCGTATGACAAGGGAAACCAAATATTACCAGTATGTAAAATTAATTCCTTGCAATCTAACACAAGGAAATCTAAATCTAATCTAAAACAACGACACTAATACAATTACGAATAGAATAAACATGTATTTAGAATAGTCATGTTTTAGCTTTTAATCAAAAAGATATAAATATCCTCAATTAACATTATCAATCTTTTGTTTAAAGAATTGATATTTTCTTTCCATTGATAGAACTCTTCAAGCTAGAAGCGCGTTTAGTCGTCTCACGGGGATACCATGACGTTGCGGATACATATAATGCGGGAGCAAGAAGGGCTTTTTAAAAAAAACTTACCGTCATTAGCAAAACCCTTAAACAGTAAACTGATTTACACATATCAGGCCGAATTATTCTTTAGAATTTCTAGATTTTTTTTTGTATTTCTTAGCTTTTTACTGGCATAAGCCCTACCACGGTTGTCACTCAGCTTACTCAAACAAGAAAGGGGAAAAGAATAAATATAAATTGTAAAGCCTGCAAGCAATAAAAAATCAAACTTTATTTACAATGAAAAAAAAACCTTTAAAGTTATTGCCTGACGTCACGGCGTCAGGCACTAAGGATCAATATTTCCTAGGTGCGAAGCTACATGTAAGAGGTCACAGTTAGCCAGCAAAATTTTGTGCATGATGATTATAATCGGATTTTGTTACATGCGTTTCAGCAACAACAGTTAGCATAAAATAACCATATTGCTGAAACAATATATAATGGAATCCGGATAGGGCCATGTAGCTGCAGAACTGTAGCTCTCTGCTTGAGAAAATTCGGACAGATAAAGCAGAGAGCTACAGATCCAAGCGTTGTAAAAACCTTCGATTTACGCCGACGATTTTTTGTCGCTCACTATGGGTATTTTTTCGTGCAATTTATACTTTCCCCAGCTATGAAAATAATTTTAAGTGTATTTAATAATAAATCATACATTCAGGGGGGAGGGGGGTTAAATTATTTCACTGGAGCAAATTATGAAGATGTTGCACAAAACATCATGCATTCATTTTAAGTTGTATGATACTCATCAGAGCAATGGAAAAAAGAACACTTTTTATTTACAACGTATATATTGTTTGTATCTCAAATAAAAAATGAAATCATGTACATATCCCGCTGTAGATTCGAACCCGATCAACACCTCACTCCTCGAGTTCTGAAATGGTTTTAGAGGATGAAATAAATAAGGGGAAAAAACTAATGTAATTGATTAATGCTGGAAAGCATAGCTATATGAAAAGGTTACACAAATTAGATTCAACTGCATACAGCAGGAAGCAGCTGAAAATATGATGACTGCAAGAAATTGGGAATAGTAACGATTAACTGACATGCAGAGTATGTTTAATAGTTTCTTGGGTATGCCAGAGCATCAAAGATTGTTGGAAACGGATAAATAAAGCCCTATATATGCTTAAATGACCCAACAAACTTGACGGCGATACATGTATATGAATGGCGACAGGCGCGGATTCAGGAAGTTTTTTCCCAGAGATGAGGGGTCCACATCAAAAATATTTGTACGAGCAAAAAAGCAATTAACTTTCTCAATCCTAAAATGTGAGAGGACACTTTCATAAGTCTATACTCTGTTTTTGTCGGAGGTAACCCCCTTGGAGGAGGGGGGGGGGGTTATGATCAGATGTATATTTGGCCAGTACATCCTGTTAAGAGGTTTTTGTTCGTTTCGTTTTTATTACTTTAAATGATGTTACTTCTAACTCACTTCACAATATCACTGATATGTTTTTTTTCCAAACCTCGACCAGGATTCCGACAAAAAGGAACATAGTTGATATAATTCATGCGGTTTTCATTTCCATTCAATAGAATAGTCCAGAAAAAGGCCGCAAAAACTTACACGTGACATTTTGACGCGAAATGATTGTGTCACCCCTTAACTAGAAGAAAATGTACTAATCCAGTAGTACAGAAACGCAGAAAAAAAGTCAAACGGACATGTCCGTATAAGAACTCGCATGAAATAAATAGCTGTTAGCAAGAAGCTAATGGAAATAAATACCTACATCAATATATTATGGGGGCCATGCAGTTCACTATCGCATCATCGCACCATCTAGGTTTGGGTTGATAATGCGATGACACGATAATTTGATGACGTTGAAGCAATGGTGCGATAACGATATGAAGTTATGTTGCGATAGTGCGATAACGATGAAGCGATGGCAATGGTGCGATAGCACGATGAAGCGATAACACGATAATGCGATAGTGATGGTGCGATGGCGATGACGCGATGGTACGATGACGATGAAGCAATATTCAATTTTACTCTTTCGTTCTATCGCACCATCGTCATCGCATTATCGCTTGATCGCATCATCGTCATCGCACCATAGCTCCATCGTCATCGCATCATGGTTTCATCGTTATCGCACCACCGCATTATCGCGCCATCGACCTATTAGTCGATACTCGATGGTGCGATAGTGAACTGCATAGCCCTTAGCTGCAGAACTGTAGCTCTCTGCTTGAGAAAATTCGGACAGATAAAGCAGAGAGTTACAGATCCAAGCGTTGTAAAAACCTTCGATTTACGCCGACGATTTTTTGTCGCTACTTTAGGTATTTATTTCGTGTAGTTTAAGCTTTCTCTGGCTTGTAGAATGGTATCCTATGATAATTCATATATTTAAGTCTTATATTTGATACTTTGTTTACATTTAAACGGTCCGAAACAGTCCTGTATATAGTTTTGTAATGTCAGTTTAAAAGAGTTCCATTTCGACCTCCGTAACCACAAACAGCCAATTGTTAGCGTTGAGAGGTAAGTAAATGATCAGGAATTGAAGTTGAATGTATGATTTATTATTAAATACACTTAAAATTATTTTCATAGCTGGGGAAAGTATAAATTGCACGAAAAAATACCCATAGTGAGCGACAAAAAATCGTCGGCGTAAATCGAAGGTTTTTACAACGCTTGGATCTGTAGCTCTCTGCTTTATCTGTCCGAATTTTCTCAAGCAGAGAGCTACAGTTCTGCAGCTACATGGCCCTATCCGGATTCCATTATATATTGTTTCAGCAATATGGTTATTTTATGCTAACTGTTGTTGCTGAAACGCATGTAACAAAATCCGATTATAATCATCATGCACAAAATTTTGCTGGCTAACTGTGACCTCTTACATGTAGCTTCGCACCTAGGAAATATTGATCCTTAGTGCCTGACGCCGTGACGTCAGGCAATAACTTTAAAGGTTTTTTTTTCATTGTAAATAAAGTTTGATTTTTTATTGCTTGCAGGCTTTACAATTTATATTTATTCTTTTCCCCTTTCTTGTTTGAGTAAGCTGAGTGACAACCGTGGTAGGGCTTATGCCAGTAAAAAGCTAAGAAATACAAAAAAAAATCTAGAAATTCTAAAGAATGATTCGGCCTGATATGTGTAAATCAGTTTACTGTTTAAGGGTTTTGCTAATGACGGTAAGTTTTTTTTAAAAAGCCCTTCTTGCTCCCGCATTATGTCATGGTATCCCCGTGAGACGACTAAACGCGCTTCTAGCTTGAAGAGTTCTATCAATGGAAAGAAAATATCAATTCTTTAAACAAAAGATTGATAATGTTAATTGAGGATATTTATATCTTTTTGATTAAAAGCTAAAACATGACTATTCTAAATACATGTTTATTCTATTCGTAATTGTATTAGTGTCGTTGTTTTAGATTAGATTTAGATTTCCTTGTGTTAGATTGCAAGGAATTAATTTTACATACTGGTAATATTTGGTTTCCCTTGTCATACGGGAACCATGAATACATACCTTTAAATGCGGGACATATTCGATTCCATACAGTTAGGCAACCACATCTTTGAAATTGGCCTAAAGCCAGTTCCATGTAAAACAGGGGCAATCCACAGAAGATCAACATGACAAGGTAAGGGATGAGGAAGGCACCTAAACAAAAAGATAAAGAGAACACGTTTTGTTTTCTTAACAATGTTATTTCAGTGTCATACAATTGAGATCAACGCAACATTATTATATCTCACATCAACCAATTTTTTCATATTTTGATCTATTATCTCCTTGCAGGAGAGTTGGAAGGAATTGGAGGAGGGTATTTTGTCCTTTGTGCATAATGGAATTAATATGTACATGTACTTAGAACATTGGCATAATACGCATAAGCAAAGTAAAAAGATTTCAAAGAATTCATGCATTTTCACTAAACAATCATTAGAGCCCTGCCCAAACACTAGAACCTTTGACCCAGGGGCCCTGAAATTCACAAATTTGGAAGAAGCATCCTTCCTTTTCATAACTATGTAGGACATACATGTAGTTCATTGGTTTAACACCCAGGAGCAGAGGAGAAGATTTTTAAAGAATTAATGCATTTTCACTATATAATCAATAGAGCCCGCCCTAAAACCTGAACCAAGACCCAAGGCCATAAATTTCACAATTTTGGAAGAGGCAGCCGTATTCAACATATTTAAGTACTTCGTTACATGTAGTTTACTTAATACCCAGCTCCCGAGGAGAAGATTTAAAAAAAATCATGCATTTTCACTAAACAATCATTACATCCCCACCCTAACACCAGAACCTCTAACCCAGGGGCCATGAAATTCACAATTTTGGAAGATTTACTTGCTAATCATAACTATGTACTTGGTTATTTTTTGTAAAGAAGATTTTCAAAAAAAAAAATAATAATGCATTTTCACTTGTAATCTTTATAGCCCCGCCAGAACCCCTGACCATTGGGCCATGAAATTCACAATTTAGGAAGAAGCAGCCTTATTCAACATAACTTTGTACTTGATTAGTTTATCTAATGCCCAGGAGTAGAGAAAATTTTCAAAGAAATAATGCATTTTCACTATAAAATCTATTTAGCCCCGTCCTAGCACTAGAATCCCTGACCCAGGGGCCATGAATTTCACAATTTTGATAGAGGACTCAATGTTGATTACAATTATGCCAACAGTTTGACTGCTTGATGTCCAGGAGTAAAGAAGAAGATTTTTAAAGATCGCATTAATTCTAGTGGTTTTGGCCCCACCCCTCAGGCCCATGGGGGAAGTACCATGAAATTCACAATTTTTGTTCCCCTTCACCCATAGATGCTTTATGTTAATTTGTTTAAAATTGATTAAGCGGTTGCAGAAAAGAAGCTGAAGAACGCACACCGTACGACGACGGATAAAAACGGATAGCAATAGGTCACCTGAGTTTATTTAGGTGACTTAAAAAATCGAACCCGAGCCTACTGATCACGAAGTAAACACCCTACCACTAAGCTTATTAGACCGGTTTCCATTAGAAATGTTTTTATTTAAACATAAAGTCTCTTCAATTTTCATTCTCGTACAAAAGCACAAGCAACAAAATATTGAGGTCGTTGGTTTCCTCGACTCGCAAACCTCATCAATTAGATACAATGTACACTGATTCACAAACCTCATCAATTAGATACACTGTAACATTTAAACAAAGATTTCAACAATTCATTTCAAGTTACCAAAGAAACATTGATGGTAAACATGAAATACAGTATACACATGAAAAATAAAATGTCTTTATTTCCGAATAATTTTCTTGTTTTCTTTATTCACTTCCTGTCATGACCAAAATTCCTTTAAACGAAAATAAAAGTCATTCTATACCTTAAATTTTCACAACTGAACCTTCTTAGAAATTTCCCTTATATACATGTATGTTCTTGCTTAAGACAATCCCCATTTCTGGCTTGTTCCGAAAAGCCGGCCCATATGAAGCAACTTCAGTTGGTTGGAAGAAAGAGGGGGGGGGGGGGGGGGGGGCACAACCGATAAACTTTCAGTTGGAGGCACTTTCAACTTCAAAAAAATTCTTGACAAGGAAGAAAAAGGGTCATCAGCCACTTTTATTAAGGGAACACGAGGATGTATTAGCCATATCTATACTTATAAATTAATAAATTTTGCAAATAAACTACTCCTCTAATACTACACTACATACAAGATGATGTCCGTAAACTATATTTAGATTCACTCGGATAGTAAGTATCGTACATAAAATTAAAAGTCTACTTCAATTTTCTGAAAACAGCCATGATTTTGCATCAACGTGAGTATGGTGGCGTTTCCGGTTGGCGGATCTAAGCTACTGTATATGTTTCTTATAAATCTATCGGTAAAAATTGTATTTTCCTTACTTAAGGACGTTCGATCCTGAGATTTTGAGCGTAATTTTGTCAGGTCCTTTATTTATAAAATTCTGCATCATTTTTAAGTTCTAACATTAAATCTGAATTCTACAGTGCAAATTTAACTACTGTGGTTTCATCAATATTCGTTGAGCACCAATTTTCGTGGATTTCGTTGTTGAACAGATCCACGAATTCAAATGTTCATCGAATTAAGAAATATGTTATTCATTTGTATAGGCAATGCTTTTGTCCACGAAATTACGTATCCTCGAAAACGTCTGTTTAATAAAATCCACGAAAATTGATGCCCACGAAAATTGATGAAACCACAGTATATATTAAATGAAAAAAAAACAGCGATTAAATTCCATTCCAGAAAAATTAAGATAGGGACTATATTTTGTGGCGGAAGGTTCTTTAGACGAAAATGATCAGTTTTTCCATTTTGAACCATTACATTACTGTTAATTTTGGATTCCTATTTTTCCATCCTGGTTGCACAAAAAGCTGTTTTTTGCAGTTAAATGTGTTATGCTGGTTCTGAAATATCTATTGAATTATTTCTTATGAATTCTATCAACAAATTGTGACAAATTTAGTAAATATATTCTAAAAATCCGGGAAAAAATTGAGCCAATTTCAACGTAAAATTGACACTTTTTTAGTAATATCTGACAATTTACATCATATACCCCCGCTTTTGATGTTCTTTTCTAAATATTCAAGATAAATTTGGTCTATTTGCTTAAAATCAGAAAAAGTTTAAGATTATAAAATAATTTTCTTGCTTATTAAATTTTCAATGTTAGAAAAATCACTTTTTACTAGTGCAGAAAGGTCAATTAATTGATTATGCGAAGTAATTTAAAACTTTTTCTTAGTCACAACTTTTAAGTGTCTTTTTTTAAACAAACTTAGAGTTCATTTTGTTTCATGCTTTAATTGGATTAAAATATTGGAGGGAAATCGTCAAAAATATAATTTTTAAAAAAGACACAAATTCCAGTGCAAAAAGGTCATATTAAATGTACTGTAGCGCCAAAAGAAGCGCATTGACCCCCATTTTTTATTTGAATTTTGATTAAGCTATGTAATTAGAAACTAAAAATATACTTGGCAAAAAAAGTTTAACACTTTCAATATCAGGATCGAACGTCGTTAAAGCATCGTGGCAACGAAGCCGAAGTACAATTTGTACTTAAAGTTTGTAATTAACTTGCTTACAATAAAAGAAAACAGGCGCGGATCCACGATTTTTTTCCAGGGGAGGGGGGTCCACCCCAATCCAAAAAAAAAAAATCCAACCAAGAAATTTCTTAACAAGCAAATAAAAGAAGGAAACCTCGCCCAAAAAATTCGTGGGGGGGGGGGGG
>PRKT01000017.1:3380861-3446691 GCA_003671525.1 Saccostrea glomerata | reverse complement strand
GAGGCCTTAGGGCCTAAAAGGTCACTTGAGTATATAACACAACATTGTAAAGGATTAATAAAAGTATAAAAGAAATTAACTGAAAGACGAAACAATGTTGCCCAAGAATTTCAAAAATCAAGTAAAATATCCTCGCTTAATGTAATGTATAAATTACCCCACCACATGACCAGAACCCCTGACCCTTGGTCATGAATTTCATAATTTTGGAAGAGGACTCATTGCTTATTACAATCATGCCAACAGTTTGATTGCTTGATGTCCTGGACTAAAAAAGATTTTAAAAGATTGCATTTATTTTAGAGGTTTTGGCTCCACCCCTCAGATCCCAAGGGGACAGAGACCATGACATTCAAAATTGTTGTTCCTCTTTATCCATAGATGCCATATGACAAAATTGATTTTAAAGAAAAAGCAAAAAATGCTCAAATAATCACGCACGATGAATGACGAATGCCGGCGGACGAAAACGGATAGCTATAGGTCACCTGAGTGACCATGTGACCTAAAAACTAAAATCATGATGTATTTTTGTTGTGAAAACTCCAACTGAGCAAAAAAATTTATCAAAGTCACATCAATTTCAACAAATACTTTTAAAAAAAATTAACCTAGTGCAAAAAACAGAAAGAAACTTTTGTTCAGTTTAAAAAATACAGGAGGCTCATGGACCTTAATGGTCAAAGGAGTATTAAGAGGTTTTTTAGGCTATATCAACTTTGAGCCCATCGTAAATTAACACATGCATTTAATAGTTTGTTGAGAACTCTGTAATAGTTATTACATTTATGCACCTTGCAATTTTCCCCTGTAAATTGATGAGTAAATAAAATACGTAAACAAGAATAAACTTTCCTCTTATTCCTACATAAAATTTTATCCCCAATTCTGTTTCTTATTCATCTCCTACGATGACTGGGTAAAATGACTATATAGGCTGGCCTATCATTAACCACAATAATTCCTCCGTTTTAACCTAGCAGAATTTGATAATTTTTTCCAAATTTACACCCCAAGGGTTTTTCAGTTTAATTCCAATCTTAATTTTATTTATTGATTCCCTGTGTTTTGATTGGTCGAGAACAAATTCAAGAAAAAGTTTACACATCGATGAATTTTTCAATCAGAACTACTTTCTTGACCTAGCTTCTAGGCTGTTGTAAAAGCAATGTCCAAACAGATACTTCTAGTCCGTTTTAGCTAAATTATGATTACAAGAAAACTTGAAATGAAAGGAAAAAAAGCAAAACAGGAGATAAACAGGACTGACAGACGGGAATATCATGTTTGTGTCACTGTCGGATCACGAGTGTGAATTTTAAAAAATCGCTGATCATGCTGTCATTTTCTCGACGTTCCATATCAGTTGGCATCGTTGTGATAGGGAATAGAAACGTATCTCAGACTCTTGCTTTATCAGCATCAAATTCATATATTTACATTTTACAGATCCCATATTCCTCCTAAATCTTTGAGCGACCAGAGCAAATCGAGGACGCCGTCGGTCTGCAACTTTCGCTATGAGAATTGTCGTCAATGTTAACATGGCCATGGTCAAAGACGAATTATTCTGGAGAATACGCGTATTTACGATATTTGTTGACTTAAACAACATTCATTGAGTTTTTATAGGTTTATTTATTGATTGTTTTTACAATTTAAGTTGGATTTTATCGATATTCATCTTGTATACGTTTCTTTGCGGCATAAAGTATTCCTACGCCGTACAAAATAACGGATTGTACGACGGCCTCAAAGAGAAATAATTTTAAAAATTCGTAGGCCTAATTGGAATTATAAGAATTAAACGTTCTGAAAAAAGAACATTTAATCCTATAATATTTTATCCCTCATGGTAGCCCTATTCCCATTATCATGCACAAAAAAATCTTTCATTCTACACTACCTGACGTATGTTTCTGTTCATACATGACTAACAATGGCTCTGCAGTTATCAATGACACCGCTGTTCTTCAGAAGAAGACTTTAAAGCTTTTTAATTATTTAATCATAAACCCCGATATTAAATTTTGATCTCCAATTTTGGCCACACCCTATTCAAAGGGACCATAATTTGAGCAAACTTGAATCCAATATTTAAGGAAGCTTTAACGTTACTTTCATTTCTTATGACTAAATGGTTCATGAGAAGAAAACCTTTGAATGACCCCTTCCAATTTTGTCTTTTCTTGATTATTTCCCCTTGGAAGAAGAAATTGATCTTCATTTGAACAATTTTTACCCCCTTCAGCCGAAGAAACTTTATGGCAAATTGGAATAAAATTGGTTCAGTGGTTCTTAATTGATAAATGTTTACGACCGCCCGAACGACGCACAGCCGCACGACGACGGAGACGTCGAACGAGATAGCATTAAGTCACCTGAGGGACTCATTTGACCTAAAATCTTTTATATTGATTACTTAATTTTACTTGTAAAACGTCATTTGATTGGATAAAAGATTTTATCCATTTTATATTACATAACTTGCCTACGTCACAATGAGTTACGTCAAAAAACGTATTACTCCGCTTGACGTTACTTTTGAAATTTAATCAAAGTGAAGTCTTATTCTGGGGGAAAAATTGTCTCATTGTCTGCACTGAAATTAAATTATAAGGAATGAAGCTTATTTCAACTTATATTATACGATATAACAAAACTTGGGGCAGTTTACGCTTTTTTATAAACCGCTTTGCGGTTTATAAAGCGTAAACTGCCCCAAGTTATGTTATATCGTATAATATAAGTTGAAATAAGCTTCATTCCTTAAATACGTTTGTTATCAAAAAAGTTCTTATCTGAGTAATTTTTCCACTCAAACTTTTGCGACCATCCTTGTGAAAATATTTTGATTAAAGAAATGAAGAAAAAAACTTTTTTAAATTAATGTTTATGTGACACATGGACTCCTAAACATTTTTATCCATTGAAATATAAGGGACAGTGATCAACCAAAGACAGTACCAAGATTTGGGCTTGGCTTCTCGCAAACAATATGTGTACTTCTGTTTTGCCACGAACATGGCGCGTCATTCCATCTCCAACCATACTTATCTCCAGTTTCCATGCAGTCTTCTTTCAGCCCCAGGTAGTTGTTTGGTTCCCCATCTAGCCAGAGATCACTACAAAGGATCAGACAGAGATCACTACATAGGATCAGACAGAGATCACTACAAAGGATCAAAGGAAAATTTACTTCCCTTACTCTCAAAATTAGGCGTCACTACCTCCCTCAATATACAGGATTTTTTCTATATATAAATCGAAACAAATGTTGCAACATTTCAAAAATCAGATACTAGTATACTATTTGATAAAAGTAATGTGAATCGTGAATCTAATACAGCTGGTAGTGTTCTCAAAATGAGGAGGTGCATAATGTTCAAAATCTGAGTCGACTTAATAGCTTAAAACTGTGTATCTAATATTGGAATATTTCCTGTAAGCAAAATATCAATGAAAAAACTGTGAATATGACAGCAAACCGGGTTTTCGTAATCAGTCTGGTATTTTTTACATAAATAACAAGAGGCCCATGGGCCTTATAGGTCACCTGAGCATCATGTAACAACTTTCCAACATGCAGCTGAATTTGACTTTTTTTGATTTGTGTTTTAATCCAGAGGCCATGAAATTTCTAATTTTGAAAGAGGCAACATTGCTTACCATAACAGACTGTCACTATACACTTAGAATGTTTACTTTGGTTACTTAATATCCAGAGGTAGATCAGAGTAACAAAGAGAAAATGCATTTCCACTTTATCAGTTGTGCACCCCATCCCACAGGAACCACTGACTCCAGGGCCAGATCTTTCAGAATTTTGAATTTTTCTATATTTTTTATAATTTTATTTCATCATGTTGTTGATTTATTCCAAAGTGCAGATTTCAAAGAATTAAATTATTTTCAGACTATGTATCCCCCCAAGTACCTCCCAAGGACTCGAAAATTAACTATTTTGGAAGAAGCAGCTTTCTTCGTCATAAATATGACATAAGATCATTGGCATAATACCCAGGAGCAAAGGAAAAGATTTTCAAACAACAGGCCCAGGGGCCACATCGCTCACCTGAGCAATTAGCTAGGAAAAAATACATATCAGATCAGATCAGAACTGAAAGTTAACTGAGTTGAGGGGGGTGGGGGGGGGCTTGAATTTAAACCCCCAGGGGATCATGATTTGAACAAACTAGAATCTACACTACCTGAAGATGATTCCATATAAATATCACTAAGCATGGATTTGAAGTACTTGAAAGGAGGATTTTAAAAGGTTTCCCTATATATTTCTATGTAAAACTTTTTTCGGCCATTTTGGCCCCACCCTACCCCCGGTGGTCATGATTTGAACAAACTTGAATCTACACTACCTAAGGATGATTCCACATGAGTTTCATCTTTCCTGGCCCAGTAGTTCCTGAGAAGAAGATTTTAAAAGATTTTTCCTATATATTCCTATGTTAAACTTTGATCGGCCACTTTGGCCCCACCCTACCCCCGAGGGTCATGATTTGACCAAACTTTAATCTACACTACCTAAGGATTATTCCACATGAGATTCATCTTTCCTGGCCCAGAGGTTCTTGAGAAGAAGATTTTTAATAAATGCCATTAATTTTTCAAATCAGCTCCGATCAGAACTGAAAGTTAACTGAGTTGGGGGGGGGGCTTGAATTTAAACCCTCCAGGGGATCATGATTTGAACAAACTAGAATCTACACTACTTGAAGATGATTCCATATAAATTTCACTAAGCATGGATTTGAAGTACTTGAAAAGAAGATGTTTAAAGATTTTTCCTATATATTCCTATGTAAAACTTTGATCAGCCATTTTGGCCCCATCACCCCCGGTGGTCATGATTTAAACAAACTTGAATCTACAGTATCTGAGGATGATTCCACATGAGTTTCATCTTTCCTGGCCCAGTGGTTCTTGAGAAGAAGATTTTTTTAAAATGCCATTAATTTTTCTCCAATTTATAATTATCTCCCCTTGGAAAAGGGCGTAGCCCTTCATTTGAACAAACTTGAATCCCCGTTAAGTAAGGATACTTTTTAAGCAAGTTTGGTTGAAATTGGCCCAGTGGTTCTTGAGAAGAAGATGAAAATGTGAAAAGTTTACGACGACGACAGACAGCGGACAAATTTTGATCAGAAAAGCTCACTTGAGCGTCGGCTCAGGTCAGCTAAAAATTCATGCATTTTCACAATATACACATTAGAGCCCCACCCTAACACAAGAAGCCCTGACCCAGGAGCCCTGAAGTTCACAAATCGCAAAGAGGCATCCTTTCTCCTCATAACTATGTACATAGTTCATTGGTTTAATACAGATTTTTTTTTTAGAGAATTTATGCATTTTCACAATATAATCAATAGAGCCCCACCCTAACACCTAAGCCCCCAACCCAGGGGCCATGAAATTCACAATTTTGGAAGAGGCAGCCTTATTCAACATAACTCTGCACTTGGTTAGTTTATCTAATGCCAAGGAGCAGAGAAGGAGATTTTCAAAGAAATAATTTATTTTTACCATATAGTCTTTATAGCCCCGCCCTAGCACTAGAAGCCCTGAACCCAGGGGCCATGAAATTCACAATTTTGGAAGAAGCAGCCTTATTCAGCATAACTATGTACTTGGTTAGTTTATTTAATGCTCAGGATCAGAGGAGAAGAATTTCAGAGAATTTAAGCATTTTCACTATATAATCTATATATCCCCGCCCTGCCACTAGAAACCCTGACCCTGGGGCCATTAGATTAAAAATTTTGGAAGAGGCAGTCTTATTCAACATAACTAAGCACTTGGTTAGTTTACTTAATGCCCACAAATAGAGAAGAAGAATTTCAAAGAATTTATGCATTTTCACTATATAGTTTATATAGCCCCGCCCTAGCACTAGAACCCATGACCCCGACGCCATGAAATTTAAAATTTTGAAAGTGGCAGTCATTTTCAACTCATCTATGCACTTGGTTAGTTTATTGAATGCCCAGGAGCAGAAAAGTAGAATTTCAAAGATATAATGCACTTTTACTATATAACCTATTTAGCCCAACCCTAGCACACAACCCCTGACCCTGGGGCCATGAATTTCACAATTTTCGTAGAGGACTCAATGCTCATTACAATCGTACCAACAGTTTGACTGCTTGATGTCCAGGAGTAAAGAAGAAGATTTTTAAAGATCGCACTAATTTTAGTGGTTTTTACCCCATCCCCCAGGCTCCAGGGGTCAGGGACCATGAAACTCACAATTTTCGTTCATCTTTACCAATAAATGCTATATGTCAAAATTGGTTTAAATTGGTTCAGTGGTTTCAGAGAAGAAGCTGAAAATGTTCAAATGTTAATGCACGACGACGGACGAAAACGGATAGCAATAGGTAACCTGAGTTAACTCAGGTGACCTAAAAACCTATTCTGAAAACTGTAGGACGTGACATTTAGAAAAAATTAGTGTACCCGATTTAGCATAAATTTAAAAAAAATTGTTCACAGAATTAATTTAACTTAATTTTTCCATACACGACTGATATACTAATTACATGTATTATTTATGTTAAAAATGAGCTGAAAGAGGAAGACCCGTAATTGAATTACTTATGAATGTCTTCTGAGATCGCACTCCATTGCCAACGACCTTGGTGTCCCTCCTCTGTGCCGTCAGCCCAAACTAAGTAATATAGTTTTATAACAAAATTAAACTTCATGTCAATTCTTTTAAAACAAGATGTGTTTGTGAAACACTGATGCCCTGTATGGCAACATAGCAAAGATTAAACTTTTTTTAAAATGCAAATTTAATTAATTGGTTCGAAAAGTAAGGTATTCTCAATGGAAAAACAATTGTGAAAATTGAAAGTAGGCAAATGCTGAAGTTTTTTCAATAAGTACAAAAATCTCCAAGGTCAAGGTCAAAAGGTCAATGTAATTGGTATCCAATGAAGCGTCTTGCCACAAAGAAAAATTAAGTAGGGTATGGAAGCCCTAGCCCTAACCGTTCAGAAGTTATAGCCAAGGTTCTAAATTGTTAAAAGTAGGTTAAACTCCAAGATAAGGTCAAAGGGTCAACGTTTTTGTTATCAGATGAAAGGTTTTGTCACAAGAATTAAATATGTAAAGTATGAAAGCACTACCCCTAACCCTTTAAAAGTTATGGTCAAAGTTTGCTTTTTAAAAGTAAGTCAAACAAAGAGGTCAAGGTAAAAGTTTTTTGTATCCAATGAAGGGTCTTTTCACAAGGATTACATATATGAAGCATGAAAGCCCTATCCCTTATCGTTCAAAAGTTATGTCCAAGGTTAAAGTTTTTTCACAAGTACGGATATTTACAAGGTCAAGGTCAAAGGATCAAGGTTGTTGGTATCCAATGAAAAGTCTTTCAACAAAAAATACATCTGTGAAGTATAAATGTCCTGGTATTTACTGTTCAAAAGATATGGCCAAAGTAAAAGTGTGGAATTTTTTAGTAAAAGTGGGTAAAACTAAAAGATCAATAAGTCAAATTTGCTGGTACCCAAAAAAAGGTCTTGTCACAAGGTATACACATGTGAAATATGAAAGTCATAGCTCCTTTAAATCAAAAGTTATGAGCAAGGATAAACAGACAGAGAGACAGACAGACAGACGGACACGAAAAAAAACTATATACCCCTGAAACTCCGTTTACGGGGGCATAAAAAGATTTTTTGTGATATTTATCCAAGTCACCGGTGTTCCTAGGAAATAATGTGACTGCTCCGTATCGCCCGATACTTGTGTCGGCCGATCATGATCTTTCAGCCGACAAGACCAGAAAAATTTAGTCGCCCGACCATTGGCTTAAATGTGACCTAGGCATAAAGCTAACAAAAACTACACGCATGTGTCCAAAAGTCATCGACCGTAACGAAAATCGATATCATGCTTTTTGGGAGTTGATCTTATGTTCAATTTCCCTTGGTCATCACGCATTTAACATGCGCAGTAATTTGTGTTGATTATATAGAGCCGAAAGCGAGGCTACTGTGTCGACCAATTTACTCGTATGATATTCAACAGAAAACATGCATAAACATCCGCCACAAATAGTTCATGTCATTTTCTCCTGAATTGATCCAATTTTTATAATTTGAAATGTAAGTAAATGTAATGATAAAATAATCTTACTTTGAATATTAGATTTCGTTCAAAGTTAAACTAAATTATAAAGAACCTCAAAAGTTTTTCGTAATGAAACTTATTTTTAGTGTAGCGTCATCTATAAACACTGAAAGAGATACGCACGACAACTCTACATACTGACGGAAATGCATAAAAACTTTAGGAAACATGCGTAATTATTACTAAATCAGCAGTATCACCTGCCGAAAGCGGTAAATCTAGTACTTTGTTATAAATGTTAAAATCAAAAACGGACACCGATGTTTTCATAGAATCGCGATTAAAACCAACAAAATGAAGTATATTTTTTGAAAAATAAAAGGAAAACCTCATTTACATACCAGATAATTTTTACGCACACAAACTCTCACATATACTCAGTGCCACTGTTTTTATGTTTGGTCATTGAATATTTGTTTTTATCTTGGTATTGCTTTTTTCTTCACAATATTAAAAAAAATTTAAGTTCTGGCGTACTCCATGTATAATGTTCGACGTGTAATTGAAATACATTTATACCGAGAAGTTTTATATAATAAACCGGTTAGCTCTTAGAAGGATGCTGTGTGAAAATCCACATTTTATCAACATTGATATTTTTCCTGTGAAAAAGACTCCCAACAACAACATTCATTTTACTTTTTTTAGATGAGTAAATTAACTAACTGGAACAGGGCAATTTTACACGGCTTTATGTGTATATATACATTATCGTTCTAACCAATAAAACTACTTTTACCAACACTTCAGTGAACAATAAAAAATTATTCTGATTCTTTCGACTATTTTCATATTTAAGATCCATTAATTAACAGAAAAGAGAAGATATCATAGAGTGTTAAATAGCCGTGTCTCATTCATTAAGATTTAGTTTGCGACTTGTTTTTCTCCTCTGTAGCTATTATCAACAGATTTTCCATTTTATCTCATTAGCCAAATATTGACCAGTCATGCGCCATATTCTCAAATTCCTTATAAATATTCAAATTACGAGATTATATGGGTCTTTCTTATACTTCCCCACAAAAGGAAAAGTAATTACATGGGATTCTCTGAAATGCTTTCATCCAATCTTTGTTTTAACGTGCTCTTCCATTTTAAAGGATGAAGCTATCTCACATTTTTTTTAATATCATACCATGTAAAAAGAGGCCTTAGGGCCTAAAAGGTCACTTGAGTATATAACACAACATTGTAAAGGATTAATAAAAGTATAAAAGAAATTAACTGAAAGACGAAACAATGTTGCCCAAGAATTTCAAAAATCAGGTAAAATATCCTCGCTTAATGTAATGTATAAATTACCCCACCACATGACCAGAACCCCTGACCCTTGGTCATGAATTTCATAATTTTGGAAGAGGACTCATTGCTTATTACAATCATGCCAACAGTTTGATTGCTTGATGTCCTGGACTAAAAAAGATTTTAAAAGATTGCATTTATTTTAGAGGTTTTGGCTCCACCCCTCAGATCCCAAGGGGACAGAGACCATGACATTCAAAATTGTTGTTCCTCTTTATCCATAGATGCCATATGACAAAATTGGTTTTAAAGAAAAAGCAAAAAATGCTCAAATAATCACGCACGATGAATGACGAATGCCGGCGGACGAAAACGGATAGCTATAGGTCACCTGAGTGACCATGTGACCTAAAAACTAAAATCATGATGTATTTTTGTTGTGAAAACTCCAACTGAGCAAAAAAATTTATCAAAGTCACATCAATTTCAACAAATACTTTTAAAAAAAATTAACCTAGTGCAAAAAACAGAAAGAAACTTTTGTTCAGTTTAAAAAATACAGGAGGCTCATGGACCTTAATGGTCAAAGGAGTATTAAGAGGTTTTTTAGGCTATATCAACTTTGAGCCCATCGTAAATTAACACATGCATTTAATAGTTTGTTGAGAACTCTGTAATAGTTATTACATTTATGCACCTTGCAATTTTCCCCTGTAAATTGATGAGTAAATAAAATACGTAAACAAGAATAAACTTTCCTCTTATTCCTACATAAAATTTTATTCCCAATTCTGTTTCTTATTCATCTCCTACGATGACTGGGTAAAATGACTATATAGGCTGGCCTATCATTAACCACAATAATTCCTCCGTTTTAACCTAGCAGAACTTGATAATTTTTTCCAAATTTACACCCCAAGGGTTTTTCAGTTTAATTCCAATCTTAATTTTATTTATTGATTCCCTGTGTTTTGATTGGTCGAGAACAAATTCAAGAAAAAGTTTACACATCGATGAATAGCCAGCGCAGTGAGAACGCCGTGAACACGAGGTGAAAACTCCGCGGAAGCGCAGTCAATCGCCGAGAGATCTCCGTGGGAACGCAGTAGAACGCCATGAGATCGCCGTAGAATCGCATCCGTCGCCGTAGGGACGCCGTGACATCTTCATATTGTAAAAAATTTACAGAATTTTGTGCAATTTTTCTGCGATTCCACGGCGATTTTAAAAATTTAACAACGCCGTAATGACTCAGTGTGAACGCAGCTTGGTGTGACAGGGCCCTTATCAAACATGTAAAAAAAAAAAAAGCTGAGGAGGGAGGAGGGAGCGAGCGTAGGAATATCAATATTTGGGGGGGAAAGCGATCTTTGGAGAAAAAATTTACATTAATTTTGGTTTCTTGTACGTATGACATACACAGCATTATTCTTTTCATGAACAATAATGTATCTACTTATCAATGATAGAACTATTTTCGTCGGAACAATTTGTGTGAGTCGCCGCTGACTACAGTATTATATCTTGAACTAATAGTAAGCACTGGTCGAATATATTAAAAACAATGGCGAACAACTGACTGAAATTCACTATATTTATATTTTTCCTCGGTCCTACCTGGATAATGATTAGCAAACAAACATTAATTTAACAACAACAAATTATAAGAAAAGCATCAACCACAATCAAGCAAATAATCAAATATAAAATCAACCTATTGCTGTAGCTGCAGACTGAGTGGTATAACGAACAATTCTGTTGTTTCCCGACACAGTCTGCAACTACCCAAAAACACACCCTAGCAAGTCACAGAGACACCTTTATGTAAAGTCACCAAGACACAGTATATATTTATTAAGTCACCAAGACACTATAGTCACTGAGACACATATAAGGAACTAGATTCTTGAGCTGAGTGGTCTAACGAACAGTTCTGTTGTTTCCCGACACAGCCCAAGAACCTAGTCCAGGAGGTGTTACTCAAACGATGAGTAACGACCAAGTAACCAAATACTTCATGGGTGTCCTTATTTATACCCTTTCTAATTACTAATGATTGGTCAATAATTCGGGAACTCTGACCTGGTCTCAGTCAAAGAACTGTAAGTACTCATGGGAGTTGAACATGATGTAAAATAAAATCTTTGATCGGGAAGTTAAAGCCGCTTAATCCGAAACAGGCACATTTTATCTTACACAATAAAAGTACGTCATTACATAGATAATATATATTAATAAATCATAAGATTGGTTTTATAGTTAATTACAACAATCCTTACAAGGAAAACATAGATCTAAATCCTTACTGACAAACAGAAGTTCCTGACGGGAAGTTAAGATCTGTTGTAAAGTCACCTTTGAAAAAAATAAATTTATTGGCTTTATCTAATTATGAAGATAATTCAAACCCGAGTAATTTTTTTCCATTGGTAGAAGCCTAAGCAATAATATATCTTTTAAAAGTTAAGTAATTAATTGAATATATTAATCCATTGTAATTTTTATATTGATATGCATATTTAAAGGAAAATCAGATTTTTAATAAAGGAGGTTTAGTAACGAAGGCTAAAATATTGTCCGTGTACAGGTATAAAAAAGACTTTGTTGTGAAAAAAATTGCTCGGGTTTGTTCTTCATGAGATATAAGCGATAAATTCAATTTTTCGAAGGTGATTTCACGCGATATCAACAAATGATTATTTTTTGTGTGACCTAACAAAAATTATTTTTTTAACTTGTGAATTTTTATATCTTACTTAAACGTTGATACCCCATTGTGGCCCAACCCAATACCCTGGGGTCATGACTTGAACAAACTTGAATCTACACTACATGAGGATGTTTTCATATAACTATGACCATTCATGACTTTCCTGTTCTTTAGAAGAAGATTTTTAAATATTTTTCCTATGTATATCTATTTTAAACTTTGATCCCCAATTGTGGCCTAACCCTACCCCCGGAGGTTATGAATTGAACAAACTTGAATTTACACTATCACAGGATGCTTCCACATGAGTTCCATCTTTCCTGTCCCAGTGGTTCTTGAAAAGAAGATTCTTAAAGATTTGTCCCAATCTACCTCCCTAGGAGGTCATGATTTAAAAAAACTTGATCTACACTACCTGAAGATGCTTCCATATGAGTTTCATCTTTCCTGGCCCAGCGGTTCTTGAGATGAAGATTTAAAAGAAAGTCATTAAAAATTTGTATTCCTATGTTAATCTTTAACCCCATTGTTTCCCCGCCCTATGCCAAGGTGTCATAGTTTGAACAGACTTGAATCTAAGCTACATGAGAGGATGCTTCCAAATGAGTTAACTTCATTTTTCCTGGCCAAGTGGTTCTTGAGAAGAAGACTTTAAAAAGATGGCATTAATTTTTCACTCATTCTTAATTATCTCCCCTTGGACGATGACGTGGACTTTCATTTAAACAAGCTTGAATTCCTTTACCCAAGGATACTTTGTTGCAAGTTTAGTTGAAATTGGCCCAGTGGTTATTGAAAAGAAGATGAAAATAAAACACAGGAGGTTTTTTTTCGTCAAAAATTGCATGTTACTAATACATTTCAGATAAATGAAAATAAAACATTCGCAATAATTTCTTGGAACACTATTTACTATGTTTAATTACGGGCAAAAATGTCCTTTCCATGGGTATATGAGGTAAAAAGTTGCAGCTAAGGTCGAAGTGGAGGACAAACAGGCTGGTATAAAAGAAATACAGTACAACACAGTTACAACACACACTGTAAATGTTCAAGTAAAGGTGAAGAAGGAAGACCTGACCTGATTGCCCACAACCTTGGCTGTTACAAAGGTCTGTACCATTACAGCATTGCTGACACGTTATTATCCCGGAATCTGTTCCAAACATTGATCTTGCAGACACACGGGATGCACCTCTTTTACCAGGTTCAGCACAAACCTAATGGGATATTACAAAAGAGGAGGCAGAGGACTGAAGTACACTTGCTAAAGGTAAACTAACCGAGAGGTTTATTTCCCAAATATTTTCATTTCCAATGTCTTTGTCCGAGAGAAAATTACAAATAGTAAATGTACTTATTTAAGGAATACATATAACTGTCTTATTTTTTATTTCATGGTGTGATCAATCGAGCTGAAGGCGTTTATGCATAAAATTATCTCGCAAGCCAATCGATTGATCATCGTTATCAAATAAAAAAATCTGAAAGTTATTCCCTATACATTGTATTTGCATGCTCTTGATTCCGCCGATCCACGTGCTATAATACCCGCATCTGGGTTTTTTGTCCCGCCCTGCACGTGATTTTCTGAACCGCGCCTACCGATGAACAGTGCATTATTTAGAAATAAACTATTATGTTATACTTTCATGAAATAATTTATTTTTTACATACTGTAGTTATTGAGATTTTGAATAATTCTGGTCTCTTAGTTGGTAGCCAAGATTTGATTTGAAACAATTGTAATGTCTTGGATGTAGCACCAACAGTGTGATTATGGGACGCAGTTTTATTTCACGAAAAATATTTTCGCACTGTGTCTACAGTATATCTTTCAAAGTGCTGCTTTAGCCATTGTGCTTTTTGTTGTTCCAACCTTTTTCGTGCAAAATGTTGAAAGTGTTTTGCTGTATCAAGCAGGAAATACCCGCCGTAAACACAGTCCTCTACGTAGTTGTATCTATATCAAGACATAACGAGGGTATTTAAATGTCCTTCTCGATATATAGGGAATAATCGCTAGTTTCTGCAACACCCTCTTTTCTTCATTAAAGACAGTTATGTAAGTTTAAGCTGTACTGTTGTAATTTTGTCCGTCGTCATACGTTGTGCGTTAATATGTGAACATTTTCAGCTTCTTCTCTGCAACCCATCAACAAATTTCAACCAATTTTGGCAAATAGCATCTTCATTGTTTGAATTTCACGCCCCCCCCCCTCCCCCTTGGGCCTGAAGGGAGGGGCTAAAACACTTAAATTAATGGGATCTTTAAAGATCTTCTTTACTGGACATCAAGCAGTCAAACTATTGGCATGAATGTAATGAGCATTGAGTTCTCTATCAAAATGTTTGAAATTCATGGCCCAGGGGTCTGGGCTCTAGTGCTAGGGCGGGGCTATATAGATCATAAAACGCATCATTTCTTTGAAAATATTCTCCTCTGGTCCTAGGTATAAAAAAACAAATAATTACATGGTTCATTAAAATAAATAAAGATGCCTGGCCTCTTCTAAAATCGTGAAATTCATGGCTCAAGGGTCAGGGTTTCCGTTGTTAGGGCGGGGCAATATACTAGTAAATTATATATAGTGTAAATGCATTCATTCTTTCCAAATTTGTGAATTTCATGCAGGGGTTCCCTTCCATTCTTTGACAATCTTTACTAAACTGTGCATGGTTTTCTGATCATATCCACAACAAAAGCCATTTTAGGCCATATTATTAAATTATTTTTTGTAATCAACATCTAAAGTGTAATCAAGTAAGTATTTTTTTACTACTTTGATATATATTTGAGAAAAATGTTAAAATGTGGGGATGATGCCGTCATGTGTTGATGTATTGCAGTATTAGTGGGTTGTAAGTGCCTCAATTTTACACCCCAGATTAAAGACAGATTTTTATCTCATACGTGTGGATGATACTTCCCTTGTGATAAACCTATGCTTTAACCACGGGTAGACGCTTTACCAATAGCACTTCCGGTTTTAACACAATCCCTCGCATCCATAGTAACAATGACCCAAATTATTTTTCCTTCCGCATACATGGCTTATACCCCGAGAAATATCTGTGGGTGAAAAATCATTAATTTCTGAGAACCACATGTATCACCTTTTATATATAGGCTGCCTGATTCTTACGTGGACCTGTACTTAACACTTCATTTTTAATTTTTTGTGTCCAAGCTTTGTCCGGCAACTGGAAGTGGACGAACGGCTTGCTGCAGTACCCAACTTTGTAATTCAGGAAATCTATTGTCGAATGGATCGCTCGGACAAACAACCCCAATGCCTCGTATGTATAGATAGATTGATTAATTGATTGTTTATTGTTTAACGTAACTCATAATGAGACATCACTGCTTGCCAGTGAAGGGCTACAAATTCTTACAAGTTCCTATACAAATCTATACGAAAAAAAGTCCAACATTTCTAATGTTTTGCTGAGCGGGCATTAAAAATAAGCGATGTTTGACCGCTGAGTGAGATGTTGGACCGGTCTCGAGATGTTTGACCGCTTACGTCACAGAATGGGCGGAACTTGATCTCATTTTCATTCGTTGGTGTTCAACAGTGACAGACCTGAGGTTACATCACGGAAGACAGTATAAAATACATGTTTGTTAAAAAATTAAAAATACTGTAAACCAACTTTCATTCGCGACGACTTTATTTCGCGATTTAGCAGGGATGAACTAGTTCGTGAAGATTTATTTTTGCGATTTAGCTTTGTTAATAGACACATACACTTTGAGGACCGGATCGCGGCGAGAATAATTCACGATGACGAGGCTCTCTCGAACTTCGCGAAAACTTCTCACACGCGAAAAAAAGTTGGTATAAGTACGTACGGGTTACCCAATATCACTGTGCCAAGCTGATCCCTAAGAAAAAATATGCACTTGTTATAAAACGAATTTTTAAACCTGCATCAAATACTTTCACTAGTCTTGCATCACTAGCAAACAGTGCACACACCTTGAGTGCTTGGATCACACAGACGTGCGATTAGAAAGTCAATCGCATCTAAAAACGTTTGTTTTTGCGTTTGTCGAGAATTCCTGAGAAGTTGTGATTGCAGCTGTTGGAAAACCATTCCGTCAGTAAACAGTTAAAAAAGAAAAGGCACACAATCATGATTGTCTCTCAGAAAAAAAATTATGATCAATGATCATCAGAGTACTGTAATTTGTGAAAAGATTGTCAATCGAAGATTGGCCTAAATATTTTCAGAGGAAAAAAGGCTGAAGAGACAGCTAGCCTAGGAATATGAATACTACATTTCTGGAGATAAAATTATTTCTTTAAATCCGTTTTACGTTTATTTTGTTTTCTTCCATGTATGATATACTCATCAATATTCTTAACTTTTGTTGTTATGTTGTCTGTTGATATTGAATGGAACTATGGTATATTTTTCAGATCAATCTTTGAAAAGATACATGTAGTATGAGCTGATCGAATATATTAAAATAGGTTGACAAATAAAACTTACATAAATGTTAGATGAATATTATTTTTCAGATATAAATCATACGGCTCCACATTGTCCTTCACAATGGATAATTCGGAATTTATCAGAGAGTGTCCAATTTTTGTACTGTTTGTATCCAAATAAAAAAGTGCCATGGGCAACAGCAAAGGTTTGTGATTAACTATCAAAAGGTTAAAGAGTTCAACCCTGGGTTGGGGCGGGAGTGGATATCCGTATAAAAAGTAAATTTCTTAGAGCTTCTATGTTAAAGAGGGTGTTGCAGTTCTTTTGTTACTTTCCCTAAATGTGTAGCAGATTGAAAAAAGAATTTTTATGTTGCAGAAACTCATATTAACATTTTTCAAATGCATCAATATATAAAGCACAAAGAGAAACATTATTTGGAAGCTTCGTATTGACTGCCAATTTGCCATAAAATGATGTGAAAATTAGTCTCACGGCATAATATTTCAGATTTTCCGTTTTTTTGAATAGGGAATCCCCATTGTTCTGAAAAAGTGCCTACGCATCTGGGTTTTTTGTCCCGCCCTGCACGTGATTTTCTGAACCGCGCCTACCGATGAACAGTGCATTATTTAGAAATAAACTATTATGTTATACTTTCATGTGAATTACTTGAATCTGATTCGTCGAGAAACATTTGTTAAAAAACACTATTATAACACTGAATAATAAAGCCACGCCCTCCTGCATAGCAACAGTCAACATTGCTTGACGACGGGTGATATTCCAAAAAAAAAAGCGACTGCGCAGAATTTATGCGCGCACGGTTCACTGTTAATTGTATTTGTATAAAACATTCAGTATAATATAATAAATATTGCATGTAGTTGAGTGTTACATTGAAAATTTTCACCCCTCGAAAACCATTCTCAACCTCGGGTGCGCCTCGGTTGACAATGTTTTTTTTGGGGTGAAAATTTTCAATGTTACACTCAACTACATGCAATATTTATATATTAACATATTGTAAATTTATCTCGGACAAAAACAAAGAAAATATTAGTATTTCTTCATAAATGTATTGGTTCATCGAAAGGTGTGGTTAGAAAAAAAAATCACGTGCCGGGCAGGACAAATAGAGATAAATAAGCGGGGCATGTAGCACGTGATTTTCGGAATCAAGAGAATGTTAATGTAAGGAATAACTGTCAGATTTTTTGACTTCATGACGATGATCAATCGATTGTTTTGCGTTATTATTTTATACGTTAATATACGTTAATTATCATGCAAGCCATTCGATTGATCACATCATGAAACCAAAAAATTAGACAGTTATTCCTTAAAGAAATGTGTAACTATATTCCATGAACATATGCTATTCACACTTACTCATGAATTTAAAAAATACACAAACTATTCTTACGCGTGTTGAAAGGCAGCCAACATTATATGTTACAACACCAGCTCTAGAAACAACCTGTTCTACACCGCATTGCTGAAAATAATACGAAAATTAAACTTTTGTCTTAAATGTGTGAAAATGATTTTAAAAAAGAAAAGTAAAGAGGTCGATCATAACCCGTGGACTCGTGGAGTTTAATATACATTTGGTATTTTACTAGAAAAAAGATGATAATGGTAAACTTAACATTACAACAAAGATTTATAATAAAGGTGATGACTTCAACTTTTCAATCTTCAACTTCCCTTACTTGTGTAGCAATATGCCCTTATCATCTGTATAAGAAATTCAGTAAGCATGAAAGAATTTCAGTTTGAAGAAGGGACATAAATTTATATAAATTGTAGTACTCATATAATGGACTTTTACGAGGAGCGCTGACTTTTACAGTTTACACAGGGACAATTTACGGAAGCTCTATTACGATATAAATATTGAGCTCAACACGAAATTAACGAAATTAATGGGCTATTTCAAAGCACATTTAAGTTGCCCTTGAAGAAAAAGACAACCACCCAACCCTCAACTCCCGACCTTCACATGTTACTGCCCTAACACCCTGACCACTAGAAAGCTTTTCATATCTATTATCAATTATGTACCTCCGTACATGACACAATTTTATACTGACACGCAAAAAAGAAACGCAACAAGCAGTAATCTGCAAATGTTTGAATTTTTCTATCTAATGATTTTCAAAAATGAATATAGTATTGCTAAACTCACTTTTCAAAACATAAGAGATTTGATAAAAATGTTAAATGATTATCTTTTAATTTTAGAAAATAACATATGACTGTAAAAACACCCCCTTCCAAGCCATTCAATTAAAACGTACAAGACTGCCCGAAACAACAATTGCCACTTAATTTTACGATAAATTAGGTTATTCAGTATCGATATCTGAGTGAAGGATCCATTCTTTGCCATTTTTAGACGGTGGCTATTTATAGCCACAGGCTATTGCTGCTGGTCTGGGCTATGAGTATCTGTTATGCAGACTCAAACTTGACTTCCGACAATGGTATGAAAGTCGTTCAACCATTAAATTACTGATAGTTACAAAATTGAAGATAACCACAGTTCTGTATATAATTATTTCACCATAAAGTATGGTGTTGCGTTTCTTTAGCGTGTTAGTATATATAGCCAAGTAAATCGTCAACTATAAAAGTCAGAGCTTCTCGCAAAATTCCATTACTGAAAAAATGATTGGACTGACCTCGTGCCCCCCGCAGACAACTACTGTTGAGCAGTCACGTGGTCTCACAACACCATCGCAGGACAGACAAATTTGACCTCCATGTAGACCTATTGAATTGCGTTTGAAATATATACCTTTAATATTTCTTGTTCATTTTTTGAAATACTGTAATAGTGATCTTTTCAGTACAGTAAAATTCTTACAATATTTTCGATATATTACCTTGACATACTCCGATGAAAACAAGAAAGAAAAATGAGAGGAACTCCATAACCTTAGGCATGGTCAGACCTGTATGTGATAAGAGTTAATCTTAAGCTGAATTTCACTTCACAGCGTGTATCATCAACGTATGCCGAGAAAGACAAAACCTGCTGGTGTACGTTTAATGTCATAGGGATACGTTTTAAAAAAGTTTAAATCTAAAGTATTAACTTATCTATAGTTATAGATCTATCAGTTTAAAGTTTATATATCTATAGTTATATATCTATCAGTTTAAAGTTTATATTTAAACTTTCAATGTAACACAAGTTTCGCGCTCGATAAATACTTCGGTACAAATTATTACTGTAAACTGAATTCGCTCCAAACTTTTGTTTAAAGTTGCATAACGAGTCAAAATCATGTGTCTCTTTTAAGGATGACGTTTACTTAAGTTTAGAAGACAGAAACAACATTTTATAAGTACAAAATGTTAAATCAAAAATTGTTCTAAATGGAGAAAACAACCAAGTTTTAACTCAATACTAATTTTACAATTTAATATTTATGGTTTGAAGAAAATATTCAAGAACAAAAACCAATACTTATATATTGTGATGCAGAGGAAATTCGGACGAAATTTTAATTTTCATTTTTGCCACAAAATTTTTTTTCTTACAAAATCAAATACACATGAAAGGTTAGAATTTCAAATCTGTCTGTATTGTTATTAGAAATGTAATATTAACGTCAAAACATTTTGACATGTGTATGTCAAAATCATACTTGAATATTTTAGCAAAATAATGATAACGATAATCCTTTCATCTTTTTTAAAAATATTATTTTAATGGGTTTTGATGTATCAGATATCTAAGTAAATTTAAGTCTTATGCATTTACTATAATTTGAATGCGTATCATAATTTTGTTTAAAAACTGTTTGTCTCTAGTTGAATCAGTCTTCCATGATTGTTTCCGTATAATAAAACAGCTATGAAATGATTTAAGTTTGAGAGAAATTGTGAATTTATGGTCCCCTTGGCATGCAGGAAACTATTCGCCTTCTCAGGAAAGTTTTCTCCCTCGAGGAACCATAAATTTGCCATTTACCCTCATGCCTTCAATAATTGTATTTGAACTTGCAAAATGTAATAATCTGTTAACATAAGTTTCAACTTTCCTGGCCCAGTGGTTGAAAAGTTTTCAAAGATATTTCCTATATATTTCAATGTAAAACCTGAATTCCCTATTGTGGCCCTGCTTACCTTTGGGGGCCATGATTTGAAAAATTTAGAATCTACACTACCCAAGAATGATTCCACATAAATATCAGTCTTTCTGGCTTAGTGGTTCTTGAGAAAAAGATAAATCCTATATATTTCAATCTAAAACTTGGATTCTCTATAAATTGTGGCCCCGCCCTACCCCGGGGATCATGATTTTAACAATTTAAATTTACTCTACCTCGGACCTGCTATAAAAAAGTTACACATGATGTAATTATGCCATACAGGGAGATTTTGAATCTTAAATAAATAATTCAAGTTGAATAAAGGTTAGGATACCTACTTGTTTACTTTGGCATCGAGATTCATAGAAACTGTCCGAGACAAATGTTGTTTCTCCAATGAAGCAGTTCTGATAGAAATTGTATTTTTACTATTTACTGCATTCCAGGTAATGTAAATCTTAAATGGTACCAATAGTATTCATTTCTTCAAATTAAGCAGGTGAAAAAATTATACATGCATTATATGAAATATTGGATCTTAAAGCTTCGAACAAGGCATAGCACATTTTACCTGATCCTCGAAGCAAAAGTCGATGTGATCGCATTTGTCAGCTTGTGCATGTTGTGGACAGGAGTAACAATATTTCCCAGTAGATGGGTCAAAGCCTGTTTTGAGAGTAGATAGCTCTTTAGTAGGTACACGTGTTACACACACACATAACACCCTCACACACATACACACCCTGACACACAAAGTCATGACGACTAAAATCGGTTGAATTGTAGCTAAGACATTTATACTCAAGCTCTAGAGGGGTTTCAGTTATCTAAAACGATGCCAGGTCATCGATTTACTTAGTTTAAATACACTCAAGGATATTATTTTAGTAGATAAAAATATTTCTAAAAACAGAAATGAAGCTTATTTTTAAAAAGGCTGTATATTCAAAGATATTAAGCGTTAAATGTCGGATTCTATTCTATGGCGAATGAAAGTGAGTGAAGCTCCGCAGCTGCAACTTTTACAGTCGCCGACAAAGCATCATTGGACGAGTTTATTGTTTACTTTGAATGGTGAAGTAGGTTACCCATCGTTATCAAATTCTACTACACATGGCCAGAAAATGTATGGTTGTACCCCCCATTCTGAAATTGCTTCTCACGGACGGTCGACAGCGGATGCTCACTGCTCCATGGCACCTGATCCCACCTCTGATGTTTTGGAGGTCTGTGTTTGCTCTGCTCCTATTTTGTATTGTTTAATGCACTTTTGAGCTCGAAAACTGTTCGTATCTTTATCTCCATATGTTTCATGCAATGATGCAATTCATTTTCATGTTTTTCACCATTATATGCATACATGTATATTTCACAGACAAGACCTGAACAAACATTGAACTATGGGTGATATAAACAGAATCTACTTTTCTGCTCCCACTTTCAAAAGATTTCGGAAAGGGGAAATACCGTATATACTCGCCTATAAACTGGTCCGCCTATAAGTCGGCTGTGATTTTTGCAACTATTTTGAAGGGATTTGCCATTGACCCGCTTATAATTCGATACATCTTTTTGCCAGAATTTGTTGACAATTTTAAATCAATGCTGTGGTGTTTTAGTAAGGTTTAAACTAATATTTTTCGACATGACGTCGATTTTTTTTCCAAATCATTAAAAAAATAAGTAATGCACACTGAAATTAAAATAAAACTATAAAAATTCATAAATACTTGTACTTTATGCATAATCTTATAAAACTACATTTCTTCGTCCAGAAATAATATCAATCTTTCAATGACTCGCCTATAAGTCGGACAATGAGTTTTGGACCAAAATTCAACTCCCAAAAAACCGAGTATATACGGTAATTAACAAAAATGTGTGTAAATTTAGAGATTTTACAAACTTTACAATCAAATAATTTTCATATCTAAAAATAAATAATACAACTTTAATTTTTTTCTATTTTGTTTCTCATAATTGTTTAGGATAAAATTCAGAACATCAAAAATATTCCACTAGGTCCTGTGTTGTTTTCTTGTGTGCACATTGTCATCTCCCTATTTAAAGTAATTTTTTATATCATTTGGTACATGACAGTATTTTTCGACAAATCCCAGACCCCTAGACTTCCTTTCAGAGATAAAACAAAGTACATATTATTTCAAAGAAAAATAAATTATAGCTACCAATACTAATTTAATTTGGTTTAAAAACATGAATTTAAAGGTATTTTCCACCTATATGCGAAAAAAGGTAACCTGGTGCCATGGAAACGAAACCGATGGATCATTGCCAGTGTTTTTATAAAATGTGCTCATAATGTAATTATTTCACCAAGTTTGAACAAAATCGATGAAAGTCAATTTTCATCCAATTTTGATGCGAACAGAGATTGAAACAGAGGCCCCGTGTCACAACAGGCGTTGAGACGATAAAAATCCCTCACTGCTCAATGGCCCTGAGCCAAGCCAAAGTCTAAATTTCGAGCCATTCACTGGTATACATGATGAAGTCTATCAACTGATCCCACCTAAACTGAGGATTAACGGATGTCATTGTGACGTAAGAAAAAAAATAACAAACCCGTCCAATATCACAATATCCGGTACGTGGGCCAACCTCTCACTGTTTATTCCAAGACCAATGTGGCCACCTGTTACTGTTAGAGGAATTTTATTTTATTGAATAACTCAAATATCCTTTTCCCTTTTTTGTAGAAAATTCTTCGACTCGTTAGGCCATCTGCGATAGCTGATCACCTAGTCATGGTTGGAAGAACTTGTAACAAAGATACATACACTGTTGCAGTAGACGTAAACAATTTGTCAAACTCAGCCACAGCAGAGAGCGCAATTTCTCTTAAAAGTTCATTTAAAGTGAATGGTGACGTTCATAGTTTGTAAATAATATAAAATGAAGACAGGAAAAAAAATCAGAATATTAGTATATATAGTGTATAAATAAACACGTTTCCTATCATTGCAAAACACCATAAATCACTTTTAATATGATGAACGAAGTTGCATTGTACTTGGTGTAAATTGTAACCTGGATAAAATTAATATTATAAGAAATTATTCCTATTTTCATAACTTGTATTGCGTTTCGAAACAAAATCGCCATTATCATTCTATAAACATGAAAATATGCACAAAGGTGTTACATGAAACATCTGGTATGCAGATTACTGAATAGAAGTCATTATATACGTTTTAGAAATTCTATTGAAAGAATGGAAGCGTACAAGACGTAACAGTCCTCCGCTCTGACAAAAAGTTTTTTTTAATCTTTTTTAAAAGTTCCAAAAACAGTAATATTTTCCCAAAATTTTATTGTCAATACATATTTCTTTTACACATTTGCTTCCTTTATTTGATTCAAAAAATTACTGAAAAAATTTAATTTCAATCATGTTTTTAAGATATGTGCTAACTACTACTCAATGAAGTCTCCGTTCTTCAATGGGTGTCCGTGTGATTTAAACAAAAAGTGTGCCATCTTTAGCAACAATCTTAAACAGATAACTGACCTACACCTATCAGGCCGTATAATTCTTCAGCATTTTTTGGCTTTATATTTTTTCATTAACTTTTTACTGACATTAGCCCTTCCATGTGCATGACAAATTGACAATCCCCGACTCCGCCTCACTCCATGAAACCGAGGTTAGAGTAACAAGCCAACCAAGGAGCTCCGAGTGTACATCAAACGCTCGGTTTTCTCCGTAACCTCCGACTATATATGCTGCCGAGAGAAAGTGAAAAGAATACAAACAATAACCGTGTAATTTAGAATAATATTCTACCATTTTCCTTCATTCCTTTTTTAATTCTTTTTTTCTTATTTTACGATTGAAATGAAAAGTCTTTTTAAGTCGTACGAAAATAAGATCATCAGAAAATTATTTCCTTTTTCCTAGAACAGCATTTCAAGCAATAAGGTAATAAAGAAATTTCACAATCCCAAAAAGAGAGGAAGTCGGTAATCCAAACATTGTAATATATTTCAGCTCTGTATATCGCCCTCTAAGGATGACGGTAATAAACAAATAATTATATACCAATCTCATCATCTGTGAACTCCCGTTCTTTACTTACAATATTATGTTAGACTGCTAACATCTACGCATTGTAAATAAACATCCGGTGAACTCTGACACAAATACCTCATAGATAAACTTTTTTTTCATGAGACATGAATGATATGAAAGGACTCAAAGTGCCCGTCAAAAATGAATAGGCGTGTTATCCGTGGAAGGGACGTTCACTTCCTCATTCGAGAATGCCACTGTCCCTAGAAACTTTGTTACAAGGGATATAAATGCAACAACTGTATAGTACATTCTACTCACCATTGGTGGGAAGATTCTCAATAGAGACTCCTTGAGCTTGTGCCATATAACCCAGAACAGCAAAAACGACGAACCCAGCCAGAAAACTCGTCATACAATTAATTATACTCACTGTTATGGCGTCACTGTTGACAGAAAGAAATGTGTATTTTGAACTTATACAGTCAATACTGTACAAATTACTTGTAGAGGTTGTATTTTTCGAAACTTCTTTATAAAAGAGAATACTAGTATTGGTGCAATAGAGTAAATGTAAACAAAACCTTTCAAAATATCAACGAGATAGTTCGATTAAAGGTTTCAAAATGTTAAATTATGTAGTTTTAAACTTACAAATAACAGTTGTTGTGGAAGTTATTGTAGCTAGACAAGGCTAGAAGTGTACCAAACCCCGGTCCTAGAGAGAAAAAGATCTGGGAAGCGGCATCGATCCACACCTTGAACAGAATTTGCAGAAACACATAATTGAAAAAAAAACTACTTTGGTGGGTGGATAAATCCATGAAATTAAATACCGATGTCAACATAGTTGGAGAGTATATAGAATCGTTCTTTTGAGTGTGTGTGGTTTAGTATTGTTAACCTTTGTATGTAAAGACTCCAGCATACACAATGACATGTACCAGTAAACAGCTTCAAATTTAGCTCTTTACTAGTATATTCGACACATGGTCATTGAGCAGTATGGAATCTTCATCCTTTATCATGCCAACGCCTTTTGTAACACAGGCACTCGGTTTAACAGTCTCATCCGAAAGATCAGTTACTTTCCCTACTAATACAGGACTCCTTCCCAAGAAACAGTCACTACCTGCATGACTGAAAGTGGAAGACGCAGCTCGGCGAGCTATAATCGAATCCCGCCATCCCGAAGCGAACACCCTTTCACTAGGCTACTGTGGTCGGTCTAAGTAAGTAACAATTTTAATAGTCTAACCTTAACCCTGTAACATAGGATTCTGTATTTTAGGATTACTTTACCTTTAATTTTCTTATTTGAATACTAGTATTGTGTTTTGTGCAATGAAGTCAAGAACTATTTTTTCCTCGCCTTGAAATAAACTGCTTGCTGGAAGTAGCAGCAGAAAATATATTCCTTACAAGCGCAAAAAGCTTAATGAACTAACAGAATTTGACAGGCCCTTGGTTACATGTATCCCGAAGATTACGTTCTAGCTACTAGAGCTTAAAAAAACCAAGTTTGAAGAATGATCGCATTTTCTACAAAGTCTTTTGTTTTAAAAAATCATTTGGACTGTCTCTAGATCTGATACGGATATATATATATATACATGATGTATCTAACAATGTAACATGGTGAAAACGAACAGTATTCATGTTCAAGGTTATATGGCACAAGCTCAAGGAGTCTCTATTGAGAATCTTCCCACCAATGGTGAGTAGAATGTACTATACAGTTGTTGCATTTATATCCCTTGTAACAAAGTTTCTAGGGACAGTGGCATTCTCGAATGAGGAAGTGAACGTCCCTTCCACGGATAACACGCCTATTCATTTTTGACGGGCACTTTGAGTCCTTTCAATGCATTAGACACAATGTAAAGATTAAACTTGAACTTGCAACATAGGTGCTAATAATCATAAATTTAAGGGTCCAGAAGGTCATTGTGTTAACATGTATGTTAAAGTGCGTTTGATGATTACATAAAAATACTGGTGCAGTAGTTTCATCGACTTTTAAAATATCATACTTTTTATAAATCTGTTTGATGCTAAAAAAGATTTTTTTAATGACCAAAAGATCACGAATCAAAGATTCCGATATCTTCCTGTAACTATTTATTTTTGACAGGCTTTTGGTGTTTGTTAAAAATACATATCAATATTACCTTTGATACATGGAAAGCTAGTTTATGTGAAAAATTGACGTTTTTACAGTTTTTTCTGCAGACATACGAGTCAAAATATTTCAGATTTGTTGCATTGTAAAGGTATGTTGACTGCTTCATAGTAAAAGTACGTCGATTGTTTCAAGTACTATAACGGAAAACACACAGACGAAAAACAATCAAAACTTCACATATTTAAAACACTCATTAAGAAGTCTTCGTACCTTAGGTATATCAATTGATATTTTCACTTTTGAATTTACTAATTATCGGCTCTTAAATCAATAAGTATTCGAAACTTGTCAGAATCCATAATTGGCCAAACATCTGGATGATTATGGGATGCTGGGCTTTGGTCCTTATTTCTTTTTAAAATAGCTGAACAATATGTGTGGTTTTTCAATAATACAAAAAAATAACTTTCTGTCCACCTTTATTATCAGGTCCAGGTCTTGTGTTTGTGGTTTACCCAGAGGTCATTGCGACTCTGACTGGATCAGTGTTTTGGTCCATTATCTTCTTTCTTATGCTTATCACTCTGGGTTTAGACAGTACTGTAAGTATTAAAACATTCTTTTTGTTGATACTTTGTTATCTGTGATTTAAACTTTAAAAATCCAGCATTCTTAAATATCACCTGATCTACAAGACGTATATTTCAGTATGGAGGACTGGAGGCCATTATTACAGGGATTTGTGACGAATATCCTAAAGTTAAACGTCATAGAGAACTGTTTGTCCTTGGTTTGATTTTATTGTGCTTTCTAGGAGCGCTGCCAACTGTTACAGATGTAAGTACAACAGACTTAAAGCTCTCAAGATTTAAATGAACTTTATTGCAGGTTATTTTAGGATTGAAATTAATATCGTTCACATGTACTACAGCTATTTTATTTCTTTCAGGGTGGTCAGTATGTCATTAATTTGTTGGACAACCATGCTGCTCCAATATCTTTACTCTTTATTTGTTTCATAGAAGCCATAGCTGTCAACTGGTTTTATGGTATGCAAAAGTATAAGGCATTCTCATTCTTAATTCATCAATAATTAAAGAAGCGAGACTCCTCGTCAAAAGCCTAATTTACGAGAAACACATTTTTATAATAGGTTATCAGAAATTTTCAAATGATATTGAAAGTATGCTTGGTCACCAGCCAGGCATCTTTTGGAAAATGTGCTGGATCGGCATCTGTCCTGTTTGTCTTTTGGTGAGTATTTTAATTTTGAGTGAAATATAATCTTAGTGCATTCCGGAATTGATGTTTGATTATGGAAGGTCTTTATTTCCATATTCTGTTAGAATATCGTTGTCTAGTTCATTCGATTATTTCAATATGATTGTACAATCTCAGTAGTTCTGATCAAGTACTAAATAAGTATTTTCTAGAGAACTTTTTAACATCTTTGTTTATTACTTATATTTACATTTGAGACGAATATTCCGAATACAACTGCATCTATTACACTACTAGAGGCGCCTGTCGTATTGCTATTGTATGTTATGACATGCAATGACCCAGAAACGTTTGGTCTTGAAAGAACAATGATTGTTGCAAAGAATAATCTTACTATTTTATGAGTTCTCTTTCTTTTTGAAGTAAAAAGCGCTGGTACCATCTGTTTCGGTTTACATGTACATTCTATTATTTATTTATCTGCCAGCAGAATTCAGTCTTTGTTAGTGTCGCCCTCGTGGCACAGTGATTAGAGCGTCTGTTCTAGAGTCGCGAAGTAAGGTTCCTAATGTCGCGGGCTCGAATCTCATCGTGGGACGTGGAGACTGGTCCTTTGGATGAGACCGTATAAAACGGGGTTTCATGTCGCAGTAGGTGCTGATACGATACAGATCCCTCACTGTTCAATAGACCTGAGTGCCGAGTATAGATAGTTTTAATTTGTTTCATTTTCTCTCCGAGTTATTTACCTTGCCGCTATTTGTGGTCACTGGTCAAACTGGTAATTTTTCCTCTTTGTCTTACCAAATCTATGAGAGTGTAGAAAAAATATTTTTTATGGAATTAAAATCATGAAGTAATATAGGCTTTACCAAAGTATATTTTTCGGAAAAACAATATGCTTCCTACCCTACAATTGCCAGTATATAAAGTTAAAGTATGTTGAATAGTAAGAGAATACGAGCATGTTGACCTCTAATATGAAAGCCAACGGGAAATAACTTTCGTTGATTTTGGATAACTAAAAACTATCTATAGGACAGAATTTGCAACTTTCCACCGGCAAGTGGTTGCGTCTCCATATGAGTGTCTCTTCCAAAATTGTGAGTTTTAAGGTCCCTGGGTCGGGGATTCTGGGGTTAGGATGGGGCTCATTCATCCCTATAACTCTTCTGGGTGTTTCTTTTCGCATTACGTTAAATTCTAAGCTATCCTTCGTTCTTTTCTGTCATTTTCGCTCATTTTCCGTCTTTCTGGATGATTAGTTGAAAAGAAACATGTACATGACAACGGGTATCTAGCTTTTAAGCAGGATACATGCCAAACCGCCGTGCAATCAAATTGTTGCTGAAAGGATTTCCGGAAAAAATTCGACACCGGCGCGCGCGTTAGTATACACTGTACTAGTACATGTGCTTTTATGGGATAATTGTATCATTTCATCAAAGAATATGTAAAATAGTTGGAAAGTGAAAAGTTGGTAATAATATTTGTAAGAGTTATGCCTCCTCGGCTAGGTTGCAATAAGGTGATCTACTCATTTCCATGATATGTGTATTACTATAACTTTATCACCCACAAACAAACCATACGCACACGATTGACAAGTGTTACTTTATCCCCTCCAACTCTGTTGCAAAGGGATAACAAGTCAATCATCACAAAGCAGGGCACACCCTCACAACATCCGATTTATCGTATTACTTATGCATTTATCGTTAGACACGCACTCACTTGCTTACTAAGACGCACAAACGCGTGGTTTACTGTAAACCCCCCCCCCCAACTCTGTTGCAGTGGGATAATAAAAGTACCTCGTTCTAGGATAAGAATTTTATCGTTTGTACTTAAGTTACTTTCATTAGTTTAAATGTTACAGAAGAGAAACGAAGCTATTTTACTAATGTAATTTTTATTTCTTGTTTTGTTAACTAATACGAGCTCAATGTTACTGAAGTACATAACAATGGATGGAGGCAGTTTTTTTTTTATGCTTGACGTGATAAAAACAGAGGTAAGGACTTGACAAAGACACCATCAAAAGATTGCTGAAATATAACTTGCGTTCTAGCACGAGATAATGTGCTTAACAATGTTCTCGGCTTACGAATTTTGCATAAAAAATTCAAGTTAACTAGAATTCACAAGCAGAATCAGAAATCGACCTGAAATCGTGACAAACATTAAATCGGAGAAGCTATGAAAACGATATTAAAATGGTGTCGTTGGGTGAAATGTACTATATAGACACCTAATTGTGGGCTAACGTTTCTCTCATGTACTCGTACTTCTCTCATATACCTGCAAAACTTGCAACCCGACTTTTCTTATCGTAACGAAAAAAATACCGAGACCAGCACTTGATTTAAAGGAATCCAAACTTTCATCACATTTGGTGATGCTGCTTATGTATCTATAAAACAAAATTTTAATTTAAATATAGAGATCATATCATAGTTACATTGTACATGGAAAATGTCATTGTGTTATATTCATCTGTGTAAAGTCAACACATTATTGTTTAAAAGAAGATTACTTCCATTTTTAGAAACATTCAGAATCTTTAGATAGTAACACAAATCTATACATGCTGTTATATACTTGGTTATTAGATCAAGTTTGAGCCATTCAGTGTATATACTCCTTTTGACAAGAAATTCCCTTGAGTACCAACAATTTTGACCTTTTGATCTTGGAGGTTGACTTGCATTTGAGAAACTTCAACTCTCCGCCAAAACTGCCAAACAGGAGCATCAGTATTTCACAAACTTATCTTGTTTTGCCCCCGTAATCCATGATTCAAGGTCTATAGTTTTTGCCCTGTCTTTTCATATTTCACAAGTGTGTTCCTTGTGACAATACCTTTCTTCGGATGCAACCACCTCTTGACCTTGACCCTTCTTTTCACAGAAAAATGTCAAATCTAAAACTTGGCCGTAACTTTTTGAAAGTTTGTGGTAGGGCCTTCATAATATTTTTTCTACCTTTTGACCTTGACATTAAAATTTGACCCACTTTTTAAAAACTTTAACCTTGGCCAAAACTTTTGAATAGTTAGTACTAGGATTTTCATAGTTTACAGGTGTATTATTTGTGACCTTTCTCTGGATACCAACAATTTTGACCTTGGCATTGGATTTTTACTTGCATTTGAAAAACTTATAGCCTAATCCATAAGCTGTCATACGGGCGCATCATTGTGAATCACAAACACAAGTTTTTTTTTACATTGTAGGTGTGGGTTATGGGATTTGCCTGGTAGCCACATTTGTAGCGTTTTATTATAACACTATCATAGCATGGGGCGTGTTTTATATGTTTGCCTCCTTTCGGTCTGAGGTCCCCTGGGAAAATTGCAATAACACATGGAATACAGAAAATTGTATGTCCCTGTCAACGAATTTCAACAGGAGTCTGATAACAAATCATACCATAACCGCCGCTGGTGAATACTACTTGTAAGTACTCAAGTTTCATACTTTAAATATGTTTCAATGCATTTATTACATATTTTTCTCAATATGCATTACATATAAATATTTTTCATTCATATGAAAAGCATATATATTTTTTTTATATTGTGTCAAATGATTTTCCGGCTCCGATATGAGTTGAACAGCAGAGTCTATTTTTAGGTTACCTGATTGACTTGAGGTGACTTGTTGCTATCTGTTTAGGTCCATCTTCGTTCGAAGACCTGTGAACATTTTCAGCTTTTTCTCTGAAACAAACCATTTCAACCAATTTTGGCAGATGACATCTCTTCATCCCCTCTTCCCTTCTGGGACCGGGGGATGGTGATTTAAACTCTTCAAATTAATGCACTTTTAAAATTTAAAATCATCTTCTTTACTCCAGAACAGAAGATTGATTATTGTCGTTTCATGTGCTTTAAACTGATCGATAAACGAGTGCTAATTTAGCATTTTGAAAAGTTTGACAATCTTGTAATAAAGACTTTTCCGATAAAGCCAAACCTTAAACAGTATTTATAATTTTTTATTTTAAATAAAACAATTTTAGCAATGAAGTATTGATGGTACAGCATTCGTACGGAATAGAAGACATAGGAAGTCTACGGTGGCAACTGGTGCTATCGTTGGCCGCTGTGTTTTTAATCGTGTACTTCAGTCTTTGGAAAGGAATAAAGTCATCAGGAAAGGTAATTAAAAGAGGTACAATCTCCCTTGTAATAACAACAGAAATTCCTTTATTCTGTATTGTTTGTAGATATTATATTTATCACTTGAACTACACATAAAAAAGAGCTCTTAAGAAAGTAGAATATTTTTTTTTAATTCTGACTTATTTCCAGGCAGTCTGGGTGACAGCTACAGTGCCTTATATTGTACTTGCAATTCTTCTTGTTCGAGGCTGTTTGTTGCCCGGTTCAGCAGACGGCATTAAGTATTATATCACGCCTGTCTGGAGCAAGCTTCTGGACGAACAGGTGAATAAGAATTCTTCTACAGCTTGTGGATGAGTTTTGTCTTATGTATGGTTTGTTTGTGGGTGAATTATGTCTTATATATAGTATGTTTGTGGGTGAATTAGTTTTTATGAAAATTTGTTTGTGGGTGAGTTATGTCTTATGTATGGTTTGTTTGTGGGTGAGTTATGTCTTATATATGGTTTGTTTGTGGGTGAATTATGTCTTATGTATGGTTTGTTTGTGGATGAGTTATGTGTACATGTATTATGTATAGTTTGTTTGTGGATGAATTATGTCTTATGTATGGTTTGCTTGTGGATGACTTATGTGTATTATGTATGGTTTGTTTGTGGGTAGGTTATGTTTGCATGTATAGAACCTAATCTGTATATTTTAACAGAATTTTTTAACAGTAATATTGGAGACATAGTTCCTTATTTATTTAGTAAACGTTTGAAAAAAAGTTTACCAGTAAACATTGGACAAATCCTCTTCCACACACTGATAGCACCACATCTTTGAAACTGTCCCAAAGCTAATTCCATGTAAAATAGAGGCAGTCCCAAGAAAATCAACATCAACAAATATGGCACTAAAAATGCACCTGAAATAAAAAGCAATCCGTCGTAAAGAATAATTTTTTTTGTATTCTGTTTTATTATACCTCTTCAGTCAACAGTTGTTATAGCTATGTAGTGTACTTGGATTCTCCTATGATAGAAAGGATATTAAAATTATCTGGATAATGTTTGCAAAAAAAATGTTTTTATTTCTGTTAACCTTCGATTTCGAGTATCTGATTCCAAGAGAATTCCGCAACATATCTAAGAAAGACCAGAAAAAGGGACAAAGATCTCTTCTTAAGCCCTTTTGTGACAACATATAATCCAAAACATATCAATATATTTCAAGAGGAAAAGAAGAACTTTACAATCATTGAACAGATTAATTATCTTCAACAACTAATACAGAAATCGGACTTAATTCACAGCCAAATAAAAAATACCGCAAACAAGAGACCCATAGGCCTTATAGGTCACCCGAGCATCATGTAACAACTTTCCAACGATTGAATTTCTTTCGTGTTTTTAACAAGAGGCTAAAACATTCACAATTTTGGAAGAGGCATCATTTCGCAACATAACTATACACTTACATAGCATGTTTTTGGAAACTTAATACCCACGGGCAAAGTAAGGAACAAAAAAATCTTCTTATCGGTAATAAACAGCAATTTACAGTAGTGCTCCCACCCCACCTGACCCTGGGGTGACTCTTTTCGTGGATTTATCATAATTGTTTTCTTTTTTACCAAGGAGCAGATCTCAAAGTATTAACTCTTTGCAGTATAAAAGCACTAGAAACACCCCTCTACGGTAACCCTGACCCGGGGATTTTGAAATTGATTATTCTGGAAGAAGGATCCTTGATCGTCTTGACTACATGATGTTTGTAGGTGATTCATCTGCTTAGTACCTAGGAGCAGAGGAGAAAAATTTCAAAGAATTGATGCATTTTCATTATAATCAATAAAGTCCAACCCTAACACCCAGGGGCCACGAAGTTCATAATTTTGGAAGAGGCACCATCGCTCATCATAACCATATATGCAGTCAGTTTGTTTAATTCCAAGGAGCAGATCTACTCTAGAGAATTCTAGATTTTAAAAGAAAATATATTTTTTTCATTTTATGATTTTTGTAGTCCCGCCCTAACACTGATAAAATGTGTCGCAAAATTATGGACTGTAACACCTCATTTCAGCCAACAAACGTGCATGTGTTCTCTGTAGAAACTACAGATACTTGTGAACAGACCCCATAGGGTTCATGAAATGCACAATTTTTTAAAGGGACATCCTTGCTCATTATAACTATGTACGTAATTAGTTTGTTTAATACCCAGGAACAGAAAATAGGTTCAAAGAATGAATGCATTTTTACTACATAATCCATAGAGCTGAGATCTTGACCAAGAGGTCATGAAATTCACAATTTTGGAAGAGACGCCCTTCCCCATCATAACTATACTAGACTGTTGCCTGGGAGCCGAGAAAAAGATTTTCAAAGAAATAAGGTATTTACACTATATAATCACCATAGCCCCAACTTAGCATTAGAGTCCCAACTCTGGGACCACAAATTTCACAATTTGGTGTAGACTCAATGCTTATTACAATCATGCCAACAGTTCAACTACTTGATGTCCGGGAGTAAAGAAGAAGAATTTTTAGATTGCATCAATTTCAGTGGTTTTGGTCCCACCTGTCAGGCCAAAATTGGACAGGGACCATGAAATTAAGAATGTTCCCCTCCAACCATACATGTAGATGCTAATTGCCAACATTGGTTGAGCGGTTTCAGAGAAAAAGCTGAAGTGTTCAAATGATAACGAATATTGCACCATGACGGACGAAAGTCACCTAGTAAGTTTACCCTGGTTATATAAATATTATTGACCAGAGCTGAATTCAGATTAGATTTGATCACATGCAATCCCGTATTTACATCCCGATAAAAGTTTTAAAATGATGCCGTACCTTATTACGTATCTTTTATATTTGTGATTTAATTGATGTACATGACAACGATCAAATTTTCAAAATATAGTATTGAGAAATTGTACTGACAATCTGTTACGGTTACTAGTATATTAATTAATTAATTAATTATGATTATATATTTTCCACTTATAATTAGGGAATAAAGATTTTTAAAAATTATTTGAAGTTAATTTCAAATCACTGTAGGCTGTGAGATCAAGTTATTATTATTTTCAAAAGCATTCAAACGCGCAACGTTCTTTTTTTTTCTTTGCATGGAAGTATAAAAAACTGGATTGCTAAACTTCAGCGCAATGGCTTGCATGTACAACGAATCATCTGCAGAATGTGAAACCACCATTTTAACAAGTTTACTTGCATATTTAAAGATTTTATAAAGTGTTGTTGATATTAATCTTTATGTCAGTTTCAGATTTGTCCCATTACTGCATATCAAAAGACCATTTGATTTGATCTTCTATGTTGATACATGCAGTATTTTCACCTATTAATTAAAGTTTTACCATTTTTCAAGATAAAAAACATTGTAACACTTGAGTGCCTTTTTATTTCTGAATGGAATGAAAAATATTGCTTAAACAATAACTACCTCAAGTGATTTGCCGTGCATGGATTTTTTCATCCAAGATTAATTCTCAGCATGCCGTTAGACTGATTTTCAATGAGAAGGCGTAGTGCATTTAAAAATTCACTCTATAACAAATCCTTTGAGTTATTTATCTAAAACATGTACGGTCTCTTAGAAAACTTTATCTACAATTCATGAAATCTCTGGAAAAAATGAAATACACATGAAAACGATTTTCTAATGTATGCTTAAAAAGGTTAAAAGTCTCTTCACTAAAAGAATAAATTTTAAAAAATCGTGTATAAAATTTTTAAAAGAAAACTTTTCTTCGAGATCAGTTGGGCATCTAAATTAGGACCTGCAGACAACTTCATTTTCACTTAAATTCAGCAAATAGATCAACTACGTTTAGCAGTCTGTCCCAAATCAAAAATTAATAAAGACCTTTTAAAAAAAAATGAGACAGAAACCATATCTCAAGATGTTTTAAAGATAATACAAAATTAAGTAGTGGGTATTGTTTTTATTTTTGACCAAAAATAACACGCTTCCCCTTCCTTACCAACAATTACGACGATCAGGTAAAAATTAAATAGCATTGCATCTTAGCTTAAATTCCTCTGAACTGTTTACAATATTTCAAGTCTCCGTGTAAATTGGGTCTCAATTTATGGTCTGGTCTTATTTTTCTTTATTTAACCTTGAATGAAGAAAGAGGTCAATGTTAACCATTTAGATGCAGCGCATTTAGTCTTAATGTTGTCTTACCTTGTTGTTTGAAATCCTCACAAAAATCTCAAGTTATGATCTGGACAATATTTTCACGTAAAGGATTGACCTTAACTTTATTAATAGATCAAGGTGATAGTGTTCCAAGTTTGAAGTCTTGATGTCAAAGGGTCTAGTCGTGTTTTCTCATTTTTTTATTTTTCATTTAAACTTCAAAGGTCTGAAATTGCTATGCTAAAGGGTAGTCAAGCTATAGCCTGGACTCAATTTTGATGTAAAAGATTGACCTTGACCTTATAATTTGCATAAAGGTAAAAGAGAATTGGTGGCTCGCATCCAACCTTCATTGGATCAAGGTAAAAAGAATTAATATGCTTGCATCCAGCCTTCATACCGACTCTACATGTTCCAAATCTGAAGTCTTTATGTCAAAGGGTTCTTAAGTTATCAATGGTCAAATCAAGTTGTTTCTCCGTTTAAACTTGAAAGAAAAAAGTTTGAAGTCCTCTTATAAAAGGGTTCTTAAGTTATTGCCTGTACTTTATTTTGATATAATGACTTTAACCTGATAATAATTGGATCAAGGTCAACAGTTTTGATATCATGCATCCCTCCTTCATGTAGCCTCTTCCAATTCCAAGTTTCTATGTCAAAAGGTTGTCAAGTAAAAGTCAAATCATGTTTCTTTTATTTGACCTTGAAGGAAGAAATGGTCAAGGTCAAAATTTTGACGCGTTTCATCTTGTTTCAATGCCATCTCTTTATGTTACAATTTTGAAGTCAAATATTTAAGGGTTCTCAATTTATTGCCTAAAATCCTAATGTCAAAAAGTTCTCAAGTTATGACCTGGACTATATTTTCATGCAAGAGAGTAAACTCAGGTGACTTATTGCTATTTGTTTTCGTCCGTCGTCGTGCGTCGTCCGTCTTCCGTCAAGTGTTAACATTTTAACATTTTCAGCTTCTTCTCTGCAACCTATGGGTAAAGGGAAACAATAATTCTGAATTTCACTTTCCCTGTCCCCCCCCCTGGGGCCTGAGGGTGGGGCCAAAACCACTAAAATTAATGCAATTTTTAAAAATCTTTTTCTTTACCCCTGGACAACAAGCAGTCAAACTGGTATGATTGTAATTAGCATAGACTCCTTTACCAAAATGGTGAAATTCATGGCCCCTGGACCAGGAGTTCTAGATCTAGGGCGGGGCTAAATAGATTATATACTTGTAGTGAAAAGGCATTATTTCTTTGAAAATCTTCTTCTTTGCCTCTGGGCATTAACTTAGTACATAGTGAGTACTTAGTACATAGTTATGTTGAATAAGGCTGCCTCTACCTAAATTGTGAATTTTATAGCCCTAGGATCAGGGGTTGGTGTTGTGGGCTCTATTGATTATAAAGTGAAAATGCATTTATTCTTTGAAAATCTTATTTGCTCCTTGGTATTAAACAAACTAACCAAGTACATAGTTATAATGAGCAAGAATACCTTTTCCAACATTGTGAATTCCATGGCCCCTGGGTCGGGGTTTTGGTATTAGGGCGGGGCTCTATTGAATATATAGTGAAAATACATTAATTCTTTTAAAATCTTCTTCTCTGCTCCTTGGTATTAAATAAACAAACCAAGTACATGGTAATGCTGAATAAGGCTGCCTCTTCCAAAATTGTGAATTTAATGGCCCCAAGGTCAGGGGTTCAGGTGTTAAGATGGGCCTCTATTGTTTATTTAGTGAAAATGTTTAATTTCTTTAAAAATCTGCTCCTCTGCTCCTGGGTATCAAACCAATGAACTATGTACATAGTTATGACGAGGAAGGATGCTTCTTCCCAGTTTGTGAATTTCATGACCCATGGTTCAGGGGTTCTGGTGTAAGGGTGGGGCTCTAATGATTATATTGTGAAAATGCATGAATTCTTTGAAAACTTTCCTTTGCTCCCGTATATAATGCCAATGATCTAAATACATAGTTATGATGAAGAAAGGTGACCCTTTCATAATAGTTAGTTTCAGGGCCCCTGGGTCAGGGGTACTGAGAGGGGATGGGGTTGTAAATAGTTTGAAAATAAATTAATGCTTTGAAATCAGCTCTTTGGTATTAATCAACCATTTATGATAAAATAAAATTTATCAAATTTCCAAAATTTTGAAATATGTAGCACCAGGGTTAGTGGTTTCTGTGGGTGGGGTGCACAACTGGTGGTTATAAAGTGGAAATGCATTTTCTGAGTATTACGTAACCAAAGTAAGCATGCTTAGTGTATAATTATGAAAAACAATGGTTGCTCTTTTGTTGGTGATAATGTAGTGATGAGTTAACACTCCAACTTTTGATACGGGTAAAATATGAAATACTCCAATGGAATTGTTTTGAATGAGTTATACCTGTCAGGTTTTAATCTCCTCGGTGGTCTCATTATCACAGTTTAGATGTGTGAAAAACATTTACAGAAATACATGTATATATTAACACTACTCTTACAATCTATTACAATATAAACACAAAAAGTACAAAATTCTTATCTTTTCTTTTAGGGGGACGGAAGGGGAGTTACTTCGTTACTGTTTTGGCCAGCCATTTTACAAGCAAGATTTTAAAAAAATATCGTATGCAATTTAGTGCAATATTTGATGTAACTTGTTGTCATTCATACACGGCAATTCAACAAAATTGCCAAATAGAATTATATGATATGACAACTGCACAGTAGCCAAAGGAAATTTTACTATCGTATCACATCAAATATGGTACATGTAATATAATTGGTATCAATTAAGATAATAATTCAAATATTTTAACTTTGGAAGGAAATCAAAGACCTTACAAAAAACTGCACATGAATACATGTTTTCCTCTGACACTATCTTTCCTAAATATTAAGATGGGGAATATAAGCAATTAGAATTGAACCAGTCTTGATGATTAAATATATTTTTTTCTACTTTTGTATTAACGGGTCTTTTCTATCTTATTCCTATATTTATAGCTAGCCTACCGAGTGTCTATACGATGTAAGCGCAGAGAAAATATTTTGGATTATATTACATGTACCATACGGAACCGAATTTATTTTAAGATTAACACTTCCATTGCATGTATTTCACAATAATATAAGAATATTTACTATAACATAAGGATCAACAAAAGGAATGCAGTGTCATGCGCTACTGACATCTGTCCTTATGTTGCAAAATTGACGTCATTAGGACGGTCATGTACCTTCAGGGCCAATAAACGGTAAATGAAAAATTAAATGCAAGCACACATAATTATTATCAAGTGTGTTAATTCGTATTAACTTTGTAATCATACCTGTTCTTTAAAAAACAAATAATAGATTGTGGTTGTAATACGATAATCCCTTTCACGGAGGAAAAAAATTAAGAATAGCAATAAGCTTGACCCTATTCCACATTTTTATACAAGAAGAGCAAGTGAAAAAAGGCTATTAAACTCTACCAATGATGTCTTTTTAAAAATATTTTAATCAAGAATTTCGGCATTTATTCAAATATGCCTTGAATGAAACTGTTTTTCTAAGTACCGATTTTATTGATGGTGTTGACTGCTGCGCGTAATGTAAAGGATTGATAACAGCTTCTCTTTCTTCGTCAGATAGATATCAACATTTCCCATAAATTAAGCGCAAGCGATATACATTTCATTTCAAAAAGCCTATAAAATGATTCATTTCACACCTGGTTTCGAATATACTTACCCCCGCCGTTATTGTAGCAAATGTACGGAAATCTCCAGACATTTCCCAAGTCAACGGCAAATCCTATGATAGAAAGAAGAAAGTCAATTTTCTTTCCCCATGTCTCTCTTCCTTCCTTCTTAACTTCAGATTCCTCCTTTTCATCACGATTAACTACATTTGACTTATTTGACAATAGTTTTTCCTTGATATAAGACATGAGTGATGCTCGGTTCACGTCGGATTTTTTTTCTTCCACTTTGTCATTGGTGACTGAAATCCCAGATGTCTCTCGACTTCTTTCTATCACACTAAACGGTTTATCACTTTTACGATATTTTGATATTTGATAAATCCCCAAATCGGAATTTTCAAATCCATTGTCATGTTTTATAACAGAATTGAGGTCATTTCCGACTTCATCGTAGTCAACTGAAGTACTTTGTTTTTGGAAGGTCTCGTCGTTTTCTTCTACAACGTCTACCTTGTCACTTGTGGCTGCATCAGCTGTACATGTATTAGTAAACGCCGCGTTATCGTAGCTTAATTGAATGGATTTTTCGTCACGTGTTTTCATTGGCTGGTTCATTTTCTCTGAGGATTATGACCTCATAAAAAAGATTTATAACAGCGAATTGAAATTAGCCGATTGTTATTTTTTCTGTTCACCTGTATACCCATATACATGTAATACTTCTCTGTGTCAAGAATAAGGACTTATATCACGCAACCTGCAAGGGAAAAATGCTGCACAATAAAACATGACTTTCCATATAATTTTGGTTTGGTATAATTTGATAAAAAATTAAATAGAAGATAAGGGAAAAAAAATAAATATATATGCATAAATATTTCGCTATGACATGCCATATGTTGAAATATTCCATCTTTTCAATTTGTATTATGTAATTTTTAGCTCACAGGTTATTTTTTACCCCGTGACCTTGAGCTTGGAGTTTGACCTACTGTTAAAAAATTTAAACATTACTTTAAACATGTATTACTTGTGACAAGACTTATCTAAATAATTTATGATTTTTGACCCCATGACCTTAATCTTTACATTTGACATACTTTTAAAAAGTGTCATTTTTTTCCTCATAGCTTTTGATAGAGAAGATATAGGGGTTTCATATTTGACAAGTGCATTACCTGTGACAAGATATTTCCGAGTGTGCAATGATTTCTGACCCCTTGACCTTCATGTTTGACCTACTTTTCGAGAAAAAAAACCTTTGTTGAAAACTTTTGAATGACATATGATATCATATTCATATTTGACACAAAATGCCATAAATAATGACATAATGAATAATGCTGATCACAACTCTATGCTTTCTTTTCTTGACAATTTATAATATTAATTTTGAATATATTTTTAAAACCAACAGCACTTTTAAACGACTTTGACTCCTTTAAAAGACTGCCTTGTTTTATAAAGAAATGTTTATTTATTTCAATCAAGGTAAAACTCTCCCTGAAATAAAGAAAATGAATATAAACGAAATTTTACAAGAACCCATTTAAGGGGAAACAGATATCCTTATAACCTTGGTTAAAAAAATAAAATATGTAAAAGATCCTTTTTTCAGATGCTGGTTTTAAAACCATCGGACATATACGAGTACATGTCAATTTTTTAAAATCATATCCTTTCTGAGTAAGAAAGTTATTCCGCCAAAACATCAGCGATTACTTGGAGAAATATTCAATGTTAATCAAGAAATGTGGAAATCTATTTATCTGCAAAAGATTAAAGTAGCTATAGATAAAAAAAAACATTGTGGAATTCGATTACAAAAAATTATTGAGCAATTTACTTTGTTGTAAAAAAAGATATAAGGTAAAATGGAAAAGCGAAACATCAGATAATGTTGTAGAAGGCATGCAACGTCTTATTTTTGAATGTTGAAATGTTAAATACAGTTGGGATATAGCTTCCACTGTGTTTAAAATTCAATGGAAAGATAATGTTATTGGTTCTTACTTAGAACGTAACCAGAAAACAGATTACTTTCTGAACAATTTTATTTCCTTTATTGTATTTAAAATATTTATTATACCTCTACTGATTTTTCCCTATACAAAATTAAGTGATTAGATCTGAACAAGTCCCTACAAATCGCTGTGAATCGGCCATTTCTCGTGCGTAAGTTTTTTGAGCTAATCACTCCGTCGAAAGCTAATTTGCGGTTATCCGTAATCCTAGTTTTTCAATAAATATAAAATGTAATTTTATTCAGTTATGAGAATAATGATTAGTAAATCTGTAAATGAATATTTTTTATAAAAGGTGATCTTTACAATTTAAATTTGTATCGGTATAATAAAACAGTTAAAGTATATCATTGAAGGAGTTAGCAAGAGTCCACTTCCCCTCGACCAAGACTTTTTCCCTCGGCGCGCTGCGCCTCGGGAAATAGTCCTGGTCTTGGGGAACTGGAATCTTGCTAACTCCCTCAATGGTATACTTTAACTGTATACTAAATAAAAAATCTTTTGTAGAATAAAAAATCTTGATGAAACTGAATGTAATATTGTACATCATATATAAAAAAAAAAAAAACAAGATGTGTTTGTGAAACACTGATGCTCCCATATGGCAGCGTAGCAAAGATTAAAATTTTCTAAGGGGGCCGACTATAGTTTTATTGTATGTAAACTACAATAGCAAAACTCTTAATTTATATTACCATATATAACTTACATTAAAGACTATAGTTTTATTGTATGTAAACTACAATAGCGAAACTCTTAATTTAAATACCATAATTATATAACTTACATTAACTTCAGTGTACATGCAAAGTTTGGGGGAAATCTACCGTCCAGGTATTTTTGAGGGACCGTCTCAAAATACAGGTACATTTACTATAGGATTATATAGGAAAATGCCAATTTTAGCACTTTAAAGCATATTATACAAATACTACAATAGACATTTTGTTCAAACTATATTATACAATATATGTAAGAAAAACAAAATTCTACCGTCTTGTTACCAGAGGGGGCATCTCAAAATGCAAAAAATTAGCAAATTTTACTATATTTTTAGAGTATTACAAAATGTGACGCACACAATGGATTCACATAAAAACATAATAAAAATATTGGAAATATTCTCAAATTTCTATGTTTTAAATTTCAAGAGCGTATGTTTATTACTCTTTCTTTAATATTTTTTTTTATTACACCTTTCTTTAAGAGCTACACATTATCATAACGTCAAAAACACACTGCGACGACGTCAACCTACCTATAAATTGCAAAATCGGTTAAAAATCAGTTATATCAAATTGTAATTACATTTTTATACCTATATTTTCTTAATTTTGTTTAATTTGAATAATTAAGCGAAAAAAGTTGCATAAATACGCTTCATTTTACCATGATGTGCGAAATATTGCGCAATAAAAACTATAGTCGGCTACCTTAAATGCAAATTTAATTAATTGGTACCAAAAGTAAGATATTCTCACTGTAAAACAATTGTGAAATTTGAAAGTAGGCCAATGTTAAAGTTTTTCAATAAGTACAAAAATCTCCAAGGTCAAGGTTAAAAGATCATGGTAATTGGTGTCCAATGAAACGTCTTGCCACATAGAATACTTTTGTAAAGTATGGAAGCCCTAGCCCTAACTGTTCAGAAGTTATGGCCAAGGTTAAAAAATTTTGAAAGTAGGTCAAAGTCCAAGGTCAAGGTTAAATGGTCAAAGTTCTTGTTGTCAGATGAAAGGTCTTGTTACAAGGATTAAATATGTAAAGTATTAAAGCACCAGCCCTAAATCTCTAAAAGTTATGGTCAAGGTTTGCTTTTTTTAAGTATGTCAAACTCAAAGTCAAAGGGTCAAAGTGCTTGGTATCCATTGAAGGGTCTTTTCACAAGGATTACATATATGAAGTATGAAAGTCCTACCCCCTACCGTTAAAAAGTTATGTCAAGGTTAAAGTTTTTCACAGGTACGGAAATCTACAAGGTCAAAGGGTCAAGTTGTTGGTATCCAATGGAAGATCTTTTAACAAATAATACATATGTGAAGTTTAAATGTCCTGGTATCTACTGTTCAAAAGATATGGCCAATGTAAAAGTTTAAAATTTTCATGTTAAAGTAGGTCAAACTCCCAGGTCAGTGTCGAAAGGTCACATTTGATGGTACCCAAAGAAAGGTTTTGTCACAAGGAATACACATGTAAAATATGAAAGTCATGGCTCCACTTATGAAAAGTTATGGGCAAGGTCAAAGTTTTTGCGGACAACCAGACAAACAGAGACAGACAGACATACAGACAGCTAGACAGACAGACAGACGGACGGACACGACAAAAACTATATACCCCCGAAACTTCGTTTACGGGGGTATAAAAATATACAGTAATTTGGTGTAAAGTAATTAATTTTTGTAGTCATGCACTAAATGTAGATATTGGAAAGTTTATAAAATTACGGTGAATTGTAAAATTAATACTATGTATGTGCATGTATCCAATTTCATACATGTACGTACATTGTATATGTATTTCTATTATACTTTGTTCATGTAATCTCTTTGTATCAAATATATTTATTTTCATGAGAAAAGAGTGAAATAATTCCCAGTACTTGACGGTTTCTGTCCCCCTTGTACTAGCTGCTGAAGGGAAACCCAAGGACTGAGCGAATGTATGTGATCTCCTCTTTAGACAGCAATGGGAATGTATATTCATAAAATATTAGGTAAACATGTACTATTCTTTTCTTTTAATTGTTAATTTGATATTCAATATTTTTATGCCCCCGTAAACGAAGTTTCGGGGGTAAATAGTTTTTGTCGTGTCCGTCCATCTGTCTGTCTCTCTGTCTGTTTGTCTGTTTGTCCGCAAAAACTTTAACCTTACCCATAACTTTTGATTTAGAGGAGATATGACTTTCATATTTCACAATTGTATTTCCAGTGAGAATACCCTACTTTTGGTACCAAAACATTAAATTTGCATTTAAGAAAAGTTTAATCTTAGCTATGTTGCCATACGGGGACATCAGTGTTTCACAAACACATCTTGTTTTAGATATCTATTTATATAACATAGCTAGTACTGTTATAAACAATATGTATTTATATGAAACAATATAATTATCATTACTTATTATTTTTATTATTTATATTATCATGCCTTACATTATCATGTGATCATCCTGCGAGAGGATGTAGCATTAATTTATTGTATTTAGATAGAGTTTAGTCTGGGTCCCATCCATGGCAACTGCCATAACTATTTGAGTAGGGAATTCAAATGTTATAGCATAGGTCTTGGAAATAAAATATTTTTAAAAATTTAGATCTCAACCACAATGACACCGAAAGCGGGGAAGCACAATTCTTTGAATTTGCTTTTTTAAGTACTTCTATGCCCCATGTTGATCATACATGCATGGAAGTTGCTTCCAGTGTGTTTCATTGTACAAGTCAATGTTTTAGATGCTGTAATTTCAGCAAAGGAAGAATATGTTAACATTTTTCGCGCAGGTTTACGTTTTTGGTGCTCATTTCAAAGTAACTATTCCTATGTTAACCAAACTTGCATGGATGATGCAGCTACCAATCTTCGCAAGCCAATGGTTTCTGATACGCTCATGAACCCTTTGCATACGATGTAGTCAAAAGAATGAATTGTTTTCGTCGCGTGATCTCGAATCTACCAGGTACGCACAGATTGTATCATCGACAGAAATAAAGAAGCGCCTTGCGTATTAAAAATATTTAATCAAAGTTTTTAATAAGTAAGCAAGTATTGAGTTACGATTATTTTTTATTCAAAGTACAAATCTACAGCTTCAATAAAGATTCCTAATCACATAATTATTTTGAAGATATTCATAGAATGGTATGTTAACGTTGTCGATCGACTTCAATCACAACTTGAAAAAATCACCATTTTTAAATACCGTGTATGCCAATGGTTCATGAGGAGAGTAGCTTTCAGAAACCCTTTGCAAGCGAAGATACATACTACATGTACATGTATCAGGCTTGCTTCGGATGAGGATCTGACCTACATTTTCCTGATGAATGAACAGGCTAATGTTTTTGGTGCATGTTTCATTTCCAAGCCACTAAGAGTCTTTTAATGACCAAACTTGCAAGGATGAAGCATTAGAGGATGTATATTATCAGGCTTGCTTTTGATGCTGGATCTGACCTACATTTTACGGATGTATGAACAGGTTAAAGATTTTGGAGCATGATCATTCTAGAGTAACTATTAGCCCTATGTTGACCAAAACTTGCATAGAGGATAGTGCTAAGGATGCTCTCTATATGGCTTGCTTCAGACGCTGGATCTGACCTACATGTATATTTTCTGGATGAGAGAACAGGTTAATTTTTCCAAGTCACTTTAAGCTCTATGTTGACCAAACTTACAAGAATGATACATCTAAGGATGCACACTAGATAGCCTGCTTCAGATGCTGGATCTTACCTATATGTTTTGGATGAGTGAAGCAAATGTGTAAATCCTATATTGACCAAACGTACATGAATGATACAGTTGTAAAGGGTGTTAAGAAAGTTCGTTCCACATATTCTTTTATTTTCGAAAAGAAATACGATGAGAAGATATTTACAATTTGTGATATTTCATGTTTGCAGATACTATTCTTGCCAGTGATAAGGTTTTTACTGTCTTTTAATGAATCAATAAGGAGAGGGCAAGTTTTAAAACAGATGATGCCTTTTCAGAAAAATTAGGTATGACGCATATTTGTGACAAAAATTAAGCACACAGTTCAAACCATTCTTTTAAATACTATGCAAAAATTATCAAATCTGTGAAAATTTTTAAAATGACAAACCTATTCTTTTAAAAAGCGATCCATCGTTCTTATTAATATACCTATGTTCATCAGCTTGTCTGATAAAAGAAAAGCTATGAAGAACCAAAAGTAAATTATTCTTTATTTTCACTCAAAATGACAAGCATTTCCATCATTCTGGTGTTTTAAAGATGTTATTTATATTTCCATATGGAAGAAAAATCCTATTATTTCCTGCTAGAAATAAATTGCTATAAATCTAAAGCATATTCTTGTAATTTTGTCAGACTTGAAAATTCAACTCTTTATTTAAGCCCTTTGAAATTTTTTAACTTTCTTACCACCCCTTACATCTAAGCATGCACACTTATTGGCTTGCTTTGGATGGTGGATCTGCCCAGATGAGTGAACAGGTTAAAATCTTTCGAGCAAATTCATTTAAAGTCACTATTATCCCTATGTTGACCAACTTTACTTGAATGATACATCTAAGGATGCACACTAATTGACTTGCTTCAGATGCTGGATCTGACATACATTTTCCAGATAATGGACCAGGTTAAAGTTTTGGATACAAGTCTAATACTAGAAAACTATAAGACCTATCTGAACCAAATTTGCATGGGTGGTGCATCAAGTACATATATGTAATGAGCACTCTCAAACTTGCTTAAGATGCTGGGTTTGAAATACATTTTCTAGATGAATGACTAATTTGACATTTAGGATCCATTCCCAACTTACTGCAAGCCCTATCCGATCAAATTGGAACAATGTTGCATTTTGGGATGTACACAACTAGAATTTTAATTTAATGTGGGACTTTGCCTAACTTACAGAAAACATTCTTTGAGGCAAGCTCTGTAATCTCTGATTACCAACATGTATAATTTTTTTTTTCATTTGTATTGTATAAATTTTATTCATATTCTATAATACTCTAGTATATGTATTGTATAATTTCTCATTTATTTTGAATAATTTCCATTTGCATTATGTAATCTCCATTTGTATTCTGTAACTTTCCATTTTGGATTGTGTGACATTTATTTGCATTCTAAATTTTCCATTCGGCCCTAGTATTGTAAAAAAATGTTTATTTTTTATTTGTATTTTTTTTTCATTTGCATTGTTAAACTCTTTATTTGTATTGGAACATTTCTTTTTGGAGAGTAACGTACTTCTTGGGGAGGTGGGAGCATTTTTTTCGAATTAAAATATTTACTATTTCCATGCTCATGCAGGAGAGAAAATGTATGTCCAAGATTAACATAGACAAGGAGACGAAAAGAAGAAGAAGAAAATCTGCCCAAACCCGAAAATTCCATTTCTTATGCTACGTTCCCACCGTCGTGCGGACAGTTACGCACGTCACGATGGATCAATCGTAGTTGATCGCAGAGTTTTTATTGAATTTTATGCCAAGATACGAAATATATATAACTTCGTAATAATTTAAATTTGATTCCAGTTTGTTTCCCTCCCTACCCAAAAGGGCCATGATTTGAACAAATTTAAATCTTCAATACATGACGATGCTTACATGTCATTATGACTAAACAAAACTTATTTGTTCTTGGGATTTTCCCTATATTTTCCTATGTAAAACTTTGATCGGCCATTTTGACCTTACCCTACCCCCGAGGGTCATGATTTGAACAAACTTGAATCTACAATACCTAAGGATGCTTCCACATGACTTTCATCTTTCCTGGCCCAGTGATTCTTGAGAAGAAGATTCTTAAAAAAATTCCTATATATTCTTATGTAAAACTTTGATCGGCCATTTTGGCCCCATCCTACCCTCGGGGGTCATAATTTGAACAGACTTGAATCTACACTATCTAAGGATGCTTCCGCATGAATTTCATCTTTCCTGGCCTAGTGGTTCTTGAGAAGAAGATTTTTTAAAGATTTTTCCTATATATTCCTATGTAAAACTTTGATCGGCCATTGTGGCCCAGCCCTACCCCCGGGGGTCATGATTTTTTTAAAATGCCATTAATTTTTCACTAATTCAAAATTATATCCCCTTGGAAGAGGGCGTGGCCCTTCATTTCAACAAACTTGAATCCCCTTCACCTAAGGATACTTTGTGGCAAATTTGGTGGAGATTGGCCCAGTGCATCTTCTCACGTGGTTCTTGAGGAGAAGATAAAATGTGAAAAGTTTACGAAGACAACGACGACGCCAACGACGACGACAGACAACGGACAAATTTTGATCAGAAAAGCTCACTTGAGCCTTTGGCTCAGGTGAGCTAAAAGGGGGCTGACCATTCACATTAGGGGCCGAGAGGAGCCAAAAATCTTTATTTTTCTACCCTCAAAGATCAATATTTTGCTACAAATTACTGAAACATAGCTCGTTTTAAGCATTTATTTCTGTCAATATTATATTTAAACAAAAATCTAAGTGTCATCTCATCGTATCAAGAATCGGTCGAAAGACCCACTCATTGCTCGCAACGAGAATGACTTTGTCCTATGTGCACAATTGTAACCTATCATTGAAACCGATAGTAATAATAATAATTATGCATTTATTATTATGGCAAAGTCACCCAACCATGAAGCTTGCTGCTTGGACTTGGGATGAACCAAGTGATCTGGTACCAGCAACACCCTTAAAATTATTGAAATACAAGAAATTCCTGATTATGCAATGGCATATTTACTGTAAAATATATATACTGATACGGCTACAAGCCGTTTCGTTAAACTAGAAATTACTGTGAATGGGGTAAAGGATAAAAAACTTACCAAAATTTAGGTATACGTTAATATCATGGCTAACCGCAATACAAGGACAAAGGCAAAGCAAATGCGTTAGACATGCAATGGTTCGATGGACAGACTTTTACAGTTGAATGATTGCCATATGTAAATAAAATTTACCTTGAGCGGATAAACGCACCGTCCTCCTTTTTTATGATAAAAAAGATAAGGTGGATTTGATATAAGCTTGTAGTACGTTGGTGGATCTGAAGTAGGTGGTAATCTTCCACAAACAACAGGTTAGGCACAGGTCACCACACGGGGGTTTAACCCCCGTTATCTGGTCATTTCCCTATAACCAAATTAAAATACTATTATAATTGTAATTGAATATATGGTAGTCATTTCTACTCTCTTCGTATTGTAGTTGAAATAAATTATTCAAAGGCACATTTTCACAAGCATCACAGAGCACATTCTAAGCAGAATTAAATACTTTTAATATAGTTCGGTCGAATTTTCACAATTTTCTCAATTTTCAAAGTTCACGGAAAGGTTATATTTTTCTAATTAAATTTTAAGTATAGGTAACTTTTGAAGTATGATAGGTGGTATCCTGTAGATGTTCAATAAGGTTATGGATTTATTTTTATTTTACCCTACGGTCAAAACGAAAGCTCAAAAATGACATGTTTTCCTACAAAAACTTGGTAACCTGGTGCGCTGTTACCTAATCATCTTTAAAAAAGATGATGGTGTCAAAATAGTAATTAGGTTTATGAAATTTCATTTTTATCCTAGGGTAAAATGGGGGGAGGGGTTGAACAATGACGTTTTTCTAAATAATGTAACCTGGTTCCAATAATCAGTACGTACTGGTCCCTTCTGACGATGCAGGTAACAACATCGTCTTCGTTTGTAAGGCTCATCAAGCCTCTTTCTCTACTCCTCACTAAGAAATTAACAGTAGTGAAGGAGAGACTTCAAGAGTACAGTGCAATAATATATTCAAGAAGTGGTGAAAATCAAATGTGGATAATTTAAAAATTCAAGGAACTTTTGAACAATTCGAAATCACAAGATTTAACCAAAATCTGCAGCTTAAAAGCTTACGACTTTTAAACTTTATACACAACCATTCCCCACGATAAATTAAAGATGAAACAAGAATATCACTTAAAGATGAAACAAGAATATCACCTCTCTCGTTTAAAGTCATCATTTCATAAGTTTTATTATTGATACAATGACCTTGTCAGCGAATAAAATCTATCAATGAGTCAAATGCTGACTGACATGTTAGGCCATTATTTACACAGTGAATTGACGACTGATTTTTCCATCATTTCCCGATCATGATGAGCGGCGGGTGTGACCGGTCGGCAGGGGATGCTCACTCTTTCATGGCACCTGATCCCACCTCTAATGTTTTGCGGGTCTGTGTTTGCTCTGCTCCAATATTTTGTATTGTTTTATGGACTTTTGAGCTTGAATACTGTTCGTTATCTCCGGTCATATATTTCATACATGTATACGGAGAAATAAATCGAGAAACAGCGCACTAAATTTAAACTTATTTCTATGGGTGGCGCTGTAGCTGTCTGGTCGTCCTTTTTTTTTTTACCAGCGAGCTACGGATCTGCAGCTGCATAAAATTGAGTAGTTCTGGGAACCATGTTATATTAGAAAAACGTCATTGTTCAACCCCCTCCCCAAATTTTACCCAGGGTAAAAATGAAAATTTATATCTACAGGACACCACCTGTCATACTTCAAAAGATACCTGTACTTTAAATATAATTTAGAAAACAAGATGTGATTGTGAAACACTGATATGTCCCCGTATGGCAACAAACCGAAGGTTAAATTTTCTCAAATCGAATCAAACATGTTGATACCCAAAGTACTAGGCCTTCTCATGAGAAATACAAATGTGAAATATAAAACCCAAACACCACCTGTTCAAAAGTTATGGGCAAATATAGCGTTTTTTTAAAGTAGGCCAAACTCCAAGTTCAAGGGTCAAAGTTGTTGGTTTCTAATGAAGGTCTTATGACAAGGAATACATATGTGAAGTAAAAAAGTTATGGCAAAGGTTAAAGATTTTCAAAAGAAGGTATATCTCCAAGGTCAAAAGGTCAAAGTTGTTCGTACCCAATGGAAGGTCTTGTCACAAAAAAATACATAAGTGAAATTTGAAAGTCCTAGCACCAACTGCTGTTTAAAAGTATTGCCAAGTTTAAAGTTTTTTAAAAGTAGGTCAAACTCCAAGGTCAAAGTTAATGATTACATACTAGTATGTGATATATTGCTTGTTTGTCAGCTGCATTTGGGCCAACCCACCCTAGGCTTGTCTTGCTAGCACGTCCAATGAATACCACGTATTTTCCTGAGCTGTCCTCCCCAAGAACAAACTGACTACACTCAAGTTCGTGATGCTCGTTATGCCCCCTTAAACCAAATTAAGAGTTTAAGAGTTTACAGTTATAGAAAAACATGAAATGTTGCAGACTTTCGGAACTACCATCCCCAAATACACCTTTCTCCCACATGCTTTCCTCATCCTGTGGCATAATTGGCTCAGCTTGCTTAATCGCCGTCCCAAACCCGCGCTTCAGAAGGTCTTTCATTTAAATCGTCTTAATACGTCCACTCTCCTCAACTTAATCTACGTTAATGACTAAATGCGCAGAATATCACGAAGAATAAGCGGGAAATCACTACGGAATGTCCCGAGAGTCTAAAGAACCAATAATATGCTGGTTGCAGAGCGGGAAAGATAAAGTAATCTATTGATTTTGTGGCTGTATTACGGAAACCCCCGATATTTTCGCGGTTTTTTTTTTACGTAATAAATAATTCATTCCCACGCTGTTTCATGGAAAATTTTCTCCCTTTAAGTTATATTTCGAGCTTTCTGATTGGTTCGTTGATACAAGTCAGTTAAAGTACATTTTATCGAATGTATCATGGATAATCAAGGGGCGGAGACTCGTTTGCTTCGCACCCTTGATTATCCATGATACACTCGATAAAATGTACTTTAACTATAACATACCGCCCTAACACCAGAACCCTTGGGCGAAGTAATTAATAATTGGGAAGAGGCACCCTTCCTTATCACATCTTTAGTTAGTTTGTTTTGTAACCAGGAGCAGAGAAGAATTTCAAAGAATAAATGCATTTTCCTGGTATATAATGTACATGTATATAGCCCCACCCTAACACCGGAACCCCTAACATTGGGGCCTTGAAATTCGCAATTTTGATAGAGACGCCCTTCCTCATCATAATTATGTATATAATTTAAGAGTTTGTTTGTAATTCATGGCCATGAATTTGGTTCTCGACTTAAAGGAGTATGGACACAGTTTCAACTAAAATTTCAACATTTATTTTTCCATTTATACAAATATTTGACAAGGGTCTTTCTAATGATTATCAAAAATTTGAACGTCAGTTGTCGAGATACAGGACAGATTAAGAGCTCCAAACCTTTGTTATGTAAACTAGGTCTGTGTCATGTTTTTGTTTACATAAGTTAATACACTAATATATGTTCGCTCAGAGTAGATAATTAAAAAAAAAAAATTTTTTAAATACAATTCGACAGTTTCTATTGCTTTGCTGAATTTCATTTTGTTATAAATATGATATTTTCTATATGTAAACAATACCAAGGCACGAGTCTTATTTACATTATGAAGAACTTTAAGTTCTCAACAAAAGATGTTCAAATTTTTCCTAATCATTAGATGGTGCCTTAGGTAGGAATTGTAAAAATTAAAATTGGTTTTAAAAAATCAGTTGAAACTGTGTCTATGCCCCTTTAATGCTTATTACAACCATGCCAACAATTTGACAACTTGATGTTCAGGAATAAAGAAAAAGTTGGGTTTTTTTTTAACTACATTCATTTTAGTGGTTCTGGAGAAGAAGTTAAAAATTAGAAAAGTTTACATGTGGACTGACAGACAGATGTACTACAGACAAACTGTGATCAGATAAGCTCACTTGGGTTTTCAGCTCAGGTGAGCTAGAGCTGTTAAAACATGAATTTATTGTTCTAAATTGAAAGAAAAACAACAGAGTACGATAAATTAGGTTTTAAACAGACTCAATTTTTTTTTTTTACATACATTCATATGCATTTTGTAATATTGGGAATTTCTAGATACATGTACTAATAATTAAATTGGGAATTTTGGGAGTTCTCCCAATTGGCAAGGGCCCATTTATTAGACCCAAATCAGAGAGATTGATTGCCCTGAAAATACATGCAAATCATGTTTTCAATCACTCTATTATGGTCCTATATGTACAAAGTTATGAATTCATGACATAATTACAAGCTATGTAAAACAATTTATTAATTATTTAATTTCAAATGTTTGATCAGTCAGAAGTACCCTGTAATAAGTGTAAAAAGGGTCCTTTAGTTTTAAGGTTTAGAATCATATCTTCTCACATTCTTCCACAAAATACAGTAATCATCTCTTAGGCTTGAAATAGTAACAAAATATTTAGTTTCACATCCTAAACTTCCTTCAGTATCTAAGTGTCAAGGGTAAAGGACACTTAGGATATTTAAGCCTTTCTTGCTTCATTTGAATCTTCAATTTCATCTGCATCAGTTTGGATCCTTTTTCTCATGATCTGTTCCTAGCACTGGTTTTTCTAGTTCCCAGAGATCAATTTTGTGTTCCTTAATTGCTTTCTGAAATAATGCATAAAACAATGATTACCTCATAAACAGAATATCATTATTTACAATACACATGCACTCACACATAGTGAGTGTAAGCTGAACGTAACTTGATGAACAGTTAGTAACGGTGAACACTGAGCAAACGTAGAACATGAATGGAGCACAAATGCAACTACCTGCTAAACTCTGTAGCTCATCAAAAAAAAAAAACTGACAGATGGATAGCTAGAGTACAACCAATTGTATCATTTAATGTGGACATCCTCTGTGATATAATTTTCAGACAGATATCTCAACATGCTCAGAGAATTACTAACCTTGTATTTCTAACCTAGTCTTTCATTAATTTACTACTAGTGTTTGAACTTTCCACAAGGAAACATTCCTTGTAACTGATATTTGGTTCCTACTCCAGTGACTTCACTGATAGTGGTACCTTATTCAAAATAAATTATTATGAAACATGATATTGTATTGATAGCAGCGCAGTGTGAATTGAAATCCAAAAAGGTTCAACTGTACAAAATGTTATAATTGATGTATATACACGCACAGTCTGTACATCAAACATCTGCTGCATTTTCGTACTGTATTTATATACTAGATTTCAGTGACACCTTATTCCAGAGTTTTTATGCTGATTATTGAAATCAAAGAAACAAGAGGCCCTGCCCATAGGCCACATCACTCACCCAAGCACTGTGCTTGGAAAAAAGCAGAAATCAGTTCAGTCATGAAAAGTTTAAATCCATAATAAGTGGATGAAAGGGGAGGGGGTATGATTTGAACAGACTTAAATCTTCATAAACTTAGGATGCTTGCGTATTTCCTTGACTATGACTTTTTTACCCTTTAAGCTTGAACTTACATTGTGGTCCCATCCTATCCCCCCTTCCCACCCCCTGTCATGATTTGAACAAATCTGAATCTACACTATCAGAGGATGCTTCAATATACATGTAAATATGACCAATCATGGCTTTACTCATCTTCACTTGCCAAGGGTGACCATCCGCTCATCTCTTTTCACTTGGGGCATGAATTATGATTTAAATAAATTTGAATCTACACTACCTGAGGATGCTTTGATACAAATATGACCAATCATGGCTTTGCTGCTCTTCAAAAGAAGATTTTTAACAATTTTTCCAATATATTCCTATTCAAAACTTGGATCCTCCCTTGTGGCCCCACCCTACACCTGGGTCTCATGATTTTAATAAACTTGAATCTACACTACATCAGACCTGTTTACTCATTTTGTTGTCTCTCAGTATTTTTTATTAGATTTGAGTTTTGAGTTTTGGCAATTGCCTGTAAGATTTCACTTTCAATTGATTTTATTAATATTATCATAGAGCAAATACATTTCTGCTTACATTCTGTCATTTTTTTTAACCACCACATTTTGGTAACTTGACATCACTTAAAAGTATGGAATCTTGCTCTCTTTTTCCCCAAGGGTTTGCCCAAGGGGAATAGTCCCTGTCAAGGGTTTGATGAAAGAGCTATCACACTCACAAACAGTGGATAAATGTTTCATTATACTTAATTTCTGAGGTTTGAATTTTTTTGGAGTAAGATAATACTGCAAGAATAATCTGAAATCTTGATGATGTCACAATGCTACTGAAGTCATTATGACATCATCAGTCAACAGATTTATTGCTGGAAAACAAATTTGGCGGCAAAAATTGCATGAAAATCTTCTTTCGAAAAGAGGAGAGGAGCGGATCGTCATCCATGGCTAGCGAAGAAGAGACTTCTGTAGACTTTATATCAAAATCAAAAGCATTTATACATTTATAATAAAATTATATTTTTGACATTGAAATAAAAATATTTTTGAAAATGGCAGATAAAAAGATTCTTTGCGCATATTTAAAAACTATTTCATATACTGTAAATGTATTACATTTGGCATGTAAGATATTTGGCGGAAATATAATTTTCAGCAAGTTAGCATAGATTTGATTTTGCGCTGTTTGAATGTGCTAGTTATGAAAGTTAATATACAAGATATTTAGCGATGTACTTGAATTAGCGGACTCTGCTTTCCGCCAAAATGGCTAAAAAGAATACATCGCTAAATGTAATACGTTTACAGTATGTTATGGAAATATCAAATTTCTTTGAATGCTACCTATTTATATATATATAGGTCCGAACCAATCCTTAAAAGGGAGTGGGTATGATCTGAACAAACTTGAATCTACACTAACTAAACATGCTTGCATATTTCTTTGACTACCTGTGGCTTTATTGCCCTTTACATTTGAACTTACATTGTAGCCCCACCTTACCCCCAGGGGTCATGATTTTAACAAAATTGAATCTACACTACCTGAGAATGCTTCCATATGAATAGGACTACTTGGTAATCATGGCTTTGTTATTCTTGAAAAGAAGATTTTTAAAAGATTTTTACTACATGTTTCTATGTAAAACTTTCATCGGCCATTGTGGCCCCGCCCTACCCCCCAGGGATCATGATTTGAATAAACTTGAATCTACACTACCTGAGAATGCTTCAATAAAAATATGATAATTCATGCCTTTGCTATTCTTGAGAAGAAGATTTTTAAAGAATTTTCCTATATATTTCTATGTAAAACTTTCATCGGCCATTGTGGCCCCGGCCTTCGCCCAGGGGTCATGATTTGAACAAACCTGAATCTACAATACCTGAGCATGCTTCCCTATAAGTTTCATCTTTCCTGGTACAGTGGTTCTTGAGAAAAAGATTTTTGAGGAATTTTCCTATACATATTTTATGTAAAACTTTGATCGGCCATTGTGGCCCCACCCTACCCCTGGAGGTCATGATTTGAAGAAACTTGAATGTAGTCATGTACACTACCTGAGCATGCTTCCCTATAATTTTCATCTTTCCTGGCACAGTTGTTCTTGATGAAGATATTTGAAACAATCCAATATATTTTCACTATTTCTGAATTATCTACCCTTGTATAAGGGTGTGACCCTTCATTTGAACAAACTTGAATACCCCTCACCTAAGGATATATATATACTTTGTGCCAACTTTGGTTGAAATTGGTCTCAGTGGTTCTTGAGAAGAAGTCAAAAATGTGAAAAGTTAACGACAACAATGACGATGACAACATTGAACAACAACGACAGACAATGGACAAATTTTGATCAGAAAAGCTCATTTGAGCCTTGAGCTCAGGTGAGCTAAAAATGGAAACATCTTTTGCTTAAAAGTGCATGTTCAAACGCAGCAATGCATGATCTATCTCTGATTTGGATTGCTTTTATAAAAATACCTAGTAAAAATAATAGTAGCAATTTAATTGTGACTTTTTGTCTTTATTAAATGAAAAGCAAATTTGTGAAAATTTGGATTGAAATAGCTAAATAAAGCTACCTGAGGACTCAGAGGAAGGTAAATAAATCTACAGTAGGTAATTCAACCAAAGAAGCTAAATGTACTGATTGTACTGGACCTGAAGGTATAATAAATGGGAGAAATATCTCTGTCTTACATGTAAATTTAATATTAGTCCATCTGGGTCGCCATTTGGGTTCATATGGGTCTATTAGGGTATATCGACGCACCCCGTAGGCCTAACTACCCGCATTCCCATAATTTACTTACTTTGACACATTCTTGATAGACTTCAAACAGTGGAGCACATTCGTCTTTAGTGACTCCTTTCAGAAATTTTTCTGAAAACCATTTATTAAAACATGCATCATACTGTTCTTTGAGTTGTTGACATTCTGTGCTTATGCTATTCATTTTTTTCTATAGCATGGTTTGGCAAGCGGTAAATCTAGTCTTCCTTACACCCGAATCCCGACGGTACAATGGTCCACAAAACCCCTTCCACTATCTTTTGATCTTTTGGTTGAGGACAGTGTTAATATGGGCAAATTTGTGCTTCCCCTTTAATATCAGGTTTTATTTACTATTCTATTCTATTTTACTTTTAATTACAATAAGCTGCAATAGTTTAGGAATATCTAGATTTACCGCTTGTCGCCTGGTTTCGGCGCGTCGATTTAACCAAATGGACCCAAATGGAACCCAAATGGAAACAAATGGAACCAAATGGAAACACAAATGGACCCAAATCGAAATCAAATGGAATATTAAATATGTTTTATCGTATTTTATTACTTATTTAAAATGATGAAAATAAATGAACTTACAGTTACAAATGGAGGTTTATATATATTATGATATATTATACATATGATTAATCTCTAAGTAATATTGTATTTTGAGAATGGTATTTTGATAATATTCTTTATACCGGCAAAATTATTTGGGATGGGGTGGGGGGTTGGGTTGGCATGGCCTCTCCCCAATTTCTTTGAAAATCTTCTTCTCTGCCCCTGGGTATTAAATAAACCAACTAAGTATATAGTTATGATGAGCAAGAGTGCCTCTACCAAAATTATGAATTTTATGACCCCAGGGTCAGAGGTTCTGGTGTTAGGGCTTTACTTTATAACTCAAAAACGGTAAATATTTCGATATGGTTATTGATTTGAAATGGGTTCTTTAACATCTTATTGAACTCATGAAAAGTTTTTTTTGTTCGGGTCATGAGTTATTAAATGAGCAGAAAACTTTATAGTCCATGTACAGGCAAGTGTAGAATTCTTCATGCGTATAACATGTATAACTGAAAGAACTGGATAGAAATAATATACATAACTAAATTGAAAGTTAAACTTTGTTGAAATAAGGTTCTTAACGCATTCTCGAGGTGGATTGATGCCTTGCAGAATTTTCAGAGACACTTTCTCCTTTTATTTATTTTTTTAAAAGACGGGAGAAAGAAAAAAACTGATCACATTTCTTTCGTTTATTATTCAATGTATAGCATTATTTATATTTTACAAAAGCTTTCGAGCTTAGAATAATTCACCGTCATTTTAATTCATCCATCGTAAATTCTTCTCGGACCTTGGCTGCTCTGTGTACTGTTTACAGTTATGTAACCCGTTCATCGATCGCGCATTGACCCGTATATACGTTCAGATAGTTCGATACACACATTTTGTTGTGTGTAAACCAGTGGCGACAAATAATTGCGCATATTAATTTTGTCTTTTCTCCAATGTTGAAACAAACAAAATTGTAAGTCAATAAAAAAACATTAAATAGCATTAATATTAAATAATTCAGACCATACACTTAAAACTTTGGTATTATAGAAATTTCACACGCTATCATGTTTCCTCTGCAACATTTACTTACTGTTTAAAATCAAAGAAAATATTTTTACAAACATACATAAAGGTTTCGTTGAAAATAAATATGTTATCAAATATATTAAAAGTAAATGTGCATTCTATTCTATATGACGAATGGCTAGTGCATGCTGCGATTTCACCCTCATCTCAGCTGCTCAGGTGAAATTACAAAGTGTATGGGCGAGTTCATCAGCTACACTGAAAAGGTGACACATGATCGATGACCTATCCATTTACGTTAACACTTTCCACAATGATCTGCCAATTTGACAGTAATAATTTTAATTGCGCGTACATTAATATTAAATTCTTCCCTTTTGTTGTGTATTAATACAGTTTCGATATTTAAAAAAATCGGGGTTCTCACGCCTGCAACTTGGTTTTTGATTTGTACGGCTGATTCTATTATTGGAATGGTACATGTAGCACTGAGGATTTCTCCATCTCCATTTTTAAGTCGATGCGATTGCTAAATGTATACGGGCCTATATCAAGCTATAATTAATCTAATTTGTACATACCAGTTTCAGAGTTTGCGATGTTCTTTGAATCACATGTAGCAAATATTAATATTTAAAACATGATAAATGTACGAAGTAACATAATTCATAATTGTGTTGTACGGAATGATTTGCTTATATCTATGTATTCAGGGGCGTAGCCAGGGTACTTTTGATGTGGACGCCTGAATAGGCGGGGAATTTGGGGTCGCCTTAAGCCCCCCAACTGCTCCAGGGCGAAGCCCTGTTGGGGGTCCAGGGGGCGAAGCCCCCGGAAGCTGGTGAATTTCCGACGATTTCGATGTGCATATTTTAACCCCTCTGATAGCGTTTTTCTTACACTTTTTCAGTTTGTTACGCAGCCACATTTGAGGTCTGTTCTTTCCTTGTAAAAAATGCGGACAGTTACTAAATAAAGAGTAAGGGTATGTCCAATAGCTTTGTGTGAAGAAACCAGCTAAAACAATTCTATACTTTTGAAGCTCGACAAAATACGCATGCATGGTTAATATACGGCAGTTGGTTAGAGTGGTTGATTAATTTAGACATAGCAGACCCCGAATTTTACCAATTTTAAATGAATTTTACAAATTTTCGATTTTTGATGTTCATATATAAAGCTTAATTGTGATTTTTGAAGTCTCGCACTAATCCAATATTAAGTAATTTTTTTGGAAGGGGGAGGAATGTCGTTACAGAAGTTAAGCATAACAGTTGGAAGTAAGTAAGCTCCAGTTTCTTTGCATTAAATAAAATTATCGTTTGTTTAAAGGGAACCCACTGGGGTTTTATTGTGTGAAATCTACAACACTTGGAAAAAAAAAACTCAGCAATATTCGATAGTTAACCAAAATCCTGGAAAATCCTTTGATTTCAGTGAGGTGTATTCTCTCGTATTTTCCCTTAACATTGATTCTGTTGATTTTTATTAATTTTTTATCGTTAATTCTAAATCGTTTCTAAGTAGTTTTTTTTTAAAGAATTATCTCCTAACATTTTGCAAGAATGATGAGAACGCTTTACAATATTACGCCTGTTCGCTCTCTTCTTTCTCTTTCTTCTCTTTTCTTTCTTCTTTTTTTGAAAAATGATGTGGACGTTTGTGCGTACAAACGTACGCCTGGCTACGCGCCTGGTTATTAAAAATAGAATTAAATCGCATTTTTAAATATACAATTGAAGAAAATAATGATATTGTAATATTATCTTTTTGTTAACATGGATAATTTCATTATTTTCTATAAATTCTTTTCTTATTTTTTTTAAATAAGTAAAAACTTGATAATACGATATAATATTTATATTTTATATTCCATTTGGGTCTATTTGATTTCCATTTGGGTCCATTTGAGTTTCCATTTGGGGGTCCATTTGCTTCCATTTGTTTCCATTTGGGTAAATCGACGCACCCCCTGGTTTCCTGTCCCTGGGAATATATAATTGAAGACCTGCAGGTAATTGACGACCTAAGGAAGACCTACAAAAATATTGGATGTATACAGCAAAACTGGTCTGATATTCTGACTGCTGTCTCGCTTACACACAACACGCTTTCAGGCTAACACAAGTTCACTCAACACGTTGATGCACTAACACACAACACACTGTCACACTAACGAGAGTTTGCACAACACGCTGTCGTGCTAACACAGTCACGGGCACGTGAACACAGTCAACACTATGTCACACTAGCACGAGATCCTACAATGAAGTACTTTACGCTAACACACAACATGCTGTCAGGCTATCATGAGTTCGCACAACACGCCGTTGCACTAACACACAAATTAATGTGTTTTATTTTCATAAATATTTTCTTATTTAAAAAGTCTAAAGTCTTGTCTTTTCAGCGTTTCTTTAAAAAGCACCTTATTTTCAAATTAAATTTTTTTTAAAAAATTTTCTCTGAAGAAAATGTCAAAAAAATCATATAAAATAAGTGAAAGTTAATATTGAACTTTTTATACTGATACCACAGCATTCCACTTTAAAAGTATATTATCATTTCTATAGTACTCAAACGAAATACGAACCCCCTTTTGCAATTAATTAATTAATTAATGTTATATATATTACACGTCGAAAAATCATAAAAATAATATAATTAATGATTTTTATTTGTTAATATATTTTTTCAAAATACAATTCAATTTGGTTTTATCAATTTGAGTTCCATGTGGGCCCATTTGGGTAAATCGACGCACCCCTGCGGCAGCAGATAACCTGGTTCCCTGGCTCATCCTTGCCGCGGAGTTTACACAGCTATTAAAAAGGGGATTCACAAAGCCATTGGAGTTCTTATGTGAATACAGAAATATGCCTCGCCAATGTATCCATAGAATCTACACATATTCTTTAATTGTTTCTTTAAGACGACGTTTTTCATCAAAGGTGTTAAAATACTATGCGAGTAATTTTCTTCTTAAATGTACTGTATCGAAGAACACAGATTTTTTATTGGATAAATATATTAATTAATATTTTCTAATTTGTAGGTGCCAGAAAAACCAACATGGTGTTCTGGTGATAAACGCGGATCTATGTTGTCCAAGGTGAGCATGTTAGATTAGCTTCGTAATGTATTTTTTGTCGAATGTTGGTAAAATGGGTAGGCAAACCCGAGCCGGGGCAAATTTAAAACCTGAGCAGTTCGAGTTTTTTTTTTTTTTTTTTTTAATTTTCCGTTTAAATACTTTATCAATCGGGCAGAAAATTTTAGATTATGTTTGCCATAGGTTTATTGGTAGCTCTCTGCTGTATCAGTTCGAATTTTCTCAAGGAGAGAGCTACAGTTCTGCAGCTAGTTTATTTGTATTTATTGTAAAATTGCCTTGAAATAACCAGTTATTTAGATTATATCAGCGATTGTTGATTTCAAAATTGGTGAAATGGATAGGCAGCACCAAGTTGTCATTTTAAGATTATTTTTAGGTCACCTGAGTAAGCTTAGTCCTTAGTCGTGCAGTGCGCGGCATTTGTCTTGTACATGTTACCATTTGAAAATTTTTAGATTCTTTTCTGCAACCACTCACCAAGTATGAAGTTCTGATTAAACACCTTTGGCTGAAGGGGAACAAAAATTGTGGGGGGGAGGGGGCTGAGGGATGGGTCCAAAACCACTAAAATTAATGCAATCTTTAAAACTCTTCTTCTTTACCATGTTTACTCATGGACATCAAGCAGTCAAATTGTTGGCATGATTGCAATCAGCATTGAGTCCTCTACCATGTATATGCATTAATTCTTTTGAAAATCATCTTTTCTGCTCTAAACAAACTAACCAAGTACCTGGTTATGATAAGCAAGACTGTTTTTTCCAAAATTATAAATTTCATGGCTCCTGGATCAGGGGTTTTGGTGTTAGGGCGAGGCTCTTTTGGTTATATTGTGAAAATACATTATATCTTTTTAAATCTTCTTCTCTGCCCCTGGATATTATATAAACTAACCAAGGACAGGGTTAAGATGTGCAAGAATGTCTCTTCCAAAATTATGAATTTCATGGCCCCAGGGTCAGGGATTCTGATTGTTAGGTAAGGGCTCTATTGATTATACGTGCATGTATAGTGAAAATGCATAAATTCTTTTAAAATGTTTCCTCTGCTCCTCGGTATTATACCAATGAACTATGTACATAGTTATAATGAATAAGGGATGCCTCTTCCAAATTTTTGAATTTTAGGGCTCCTTGGTCAGGGGTTCTGGGGTGGAGCTCTAATGATTTTATGGTGAAAATGCATGAATTATTTGAAAATATCTTGCTCCTGGGTATTATGCCAATGCTCTTAATGTACATAAGGTTCTAGCTGCAATAATGTAGCCCTCTCCTTTTTTTTTTTATTTGGGAGAGGGCTACAACTCCTTAGGATCGCCAAAATGGTGCAAAGCGGGAGCAAATCACTCCCGTAGGGATTTCGGCTCAAATTGTCAGTAAACAGCTATTGTATTTGTATGTCTTACCTGGACTTCCAAAATGTAGTTATCCCAGACATCAATCGATCCAAAAATATACAGAACAATTCATATATCCGTATTTTTCCTGTATGTCAACATCACAACTAAAATTTATCCGCCATGTTTACTGACCTTGACAGATTTTATTTTGCACAGCCAATGAGATTAAGGATCTATAGGGAGCGGATTTCTTTGGAATTACTTTATTTTAAGCCTAAACATCGCTGTTTATGAAAAAATGACACATGAATGATTTTATTTATCGATGTTTAGTGTTTCTTTTCATCACAATTATTTATAAACATCGACATTTGCTTTATTGAGTTATTCTGAATTTCAAGCGCAAGTCTCAGTACGTCACACGTGAACTGTCATGGCAGCTGAAGTAAACTCGCGTTTAACAAGCTGTGATGTCGACAGTGAATAAAAATTTCGTCTTATTAGAAGTAAGTTGATTGTTAAAACAATTTATTCTGCCTGCGGTCGAAATTTTACAATCAAACAGTAAATAGTTCATATCATCTTCAGTTTGACAATTTTCACATAATAGAGAAACATCCTTGTTCCAATTGCTTACAGAAACATTATTGTTCAAAATACCATCATGTAACAAGAAATCTGTGAGCCAATGCTCCCTAGTAAAACCCCCGCTCTGATATAAATAAACACTATCATGTTAATCTACACAAGTTCAATTACAGGCAGATGCACAGAAAAATTTAAAGTTGACTTCAGATTCATATATAAAAATTTTTATATATGAAACGGACAGACGCACAGACAATCAGGAAGATGACTTTGGATTTGAACAAAAATGTCTCCCACCATATGGCATGCATCAGAAAAGATAATGTAAAAATTTCAAGTATCTGCGATGAGTAGTTGCTGAGAAAGCTAGACGAAAATTTGTTACGTATAAAACGGACAGACGCACGGACAAACAGGAAGTTGACATCGGATTTAAACAAAAATGTATCCCAACGTATGGCATGCATCAGAGAAGATTGTGTTAAAATTTTAAGCATCTGCGATGAGTAGTTGCTGAGAAAACTGCGCCGAAAAATGATTATGTATGAAATGGACAGACACACAGACAAACAGGAAGTTGACATCGGAATTGAACAAAAATGTCCCACTGTTAAGCATGCCTCAGAGAAGCTTGTGTTAAAATTTCAAGCATCTACAATAAGTAGTTGCTGAGAAAACTGCGACGAAAATTTGTTACGGACAGACAGACGGACACACAGACAGACACACAAGGGTAAAACAGTATATGTACCCTCTCTCCTTCGGAGCGGGGGTATAATAATTTATAATTTAATTCTTATATCATTTTCTTGTACACTTGTACATATTCGAGATCTTATTTTTATAAATATTTTTCCATAAACAATAATTTTGTCCATCTGTTTTTAATCAAAGGTTTTTGAAATTTCATATCAATAAAAATTGCTTCTTATCTCTCGTTCTCTCGTATTGATTTTATACAACATTATTTTTTTTAATTAAAAATTAAACATTCGAATTCACTTTTACGTATTAAGAATATGCATAAGAACAGTCACATTTTTGTTTATAATCTTTAACAGAAACAATGCATACATAAATAGGGACCAAAAGGGCCAAAGTGCGAAATCTTTGAAGCTTTATCTCAAGAAAGTGGAAAATATTTTGATACATGATACTGAAGAAAAGATGTTTAAAATAAGGTTCTGAACAACATGTAATCTTTCAATTTTTGCTTAACGTCCCCATTAAGGAATTGAAGGATTGTCCCCTAAATCCTGAACTTTTGGACGTTATCAAGAACAAGAGGCCCAGGAGCCACATCACATCGCTCACCTAAGCAAAAAGGAAAAAGCACAAATCAGATCAGAACTGAAAAGTTTACTGGGGGGGGGG
>PRKT01000017.1:3330808-3380027 GCA_003671525.1 Saccostrea glomerata | reverse complement strand
ATTTTTCACTAATTCAAAATTATATCCCCTTGGAAGAGGGCGTGGCCCTTCATTTCAACAAACTTGAATCCCCTTCACCTAAGGATACTTTGTGGCAAATTTGGTGGAGATTGGCCCAGTGCATCTTCTCCCGTGGTTCTTGAGGAGAAGATAAAATGTGAAAAGTTTACGAAGACAACGACGACGACAGACAACGGACAAATTTTGATCAGAAAAGCTCACTTGAGCCTTTGGCTCAGGTGAGCTAAAAGGGGGCTGACCATTCACATTAGGAGCCAAAAATCTTTATTTTTCTACCCTCAAAGATCAATATTTTGCTACAAATTACTGAAACATAGCTCGTTTTAAGCATTTATTTCTGTCAATATTATATTTAAACAAAAATCTTAGTCTAATCTCATCGTATCAAGAATCGGTCGAAAGACCCACTCATTGCTCGCAACGAGATCGTATGGCACGCCGATTGGTTCAAAAGCATTTTCTGCACGACCTTTAACAAAAATTACACGAGTAAGTCAAAACTTACACAAAGTCCGAAAAATACACACAAAGTTATTGAAATTTACACAAACTATACAAAAACTACACAATCAACAAACTATTTACACGATATAATGAGAAAATTACACAAACGTAAAAATGAAAACTGCACAAGTGAGAATACAACATCGACATAATATACGACGCATCCTCATTGCGCACATTTCATTAATATTCATAAGAGAACAGCTCAGTGTGGCTTGGATGCTTGAAACGTTATATAAAAGAGGCAATCGCATCATCTCGGGTCTTTCCGTTAGAGGTCGGAAAAACAACCTCGAATGTATTAACATCACCGGATGTTAAAATTTTATACATCTTCCTGTTTATTCAAATATAGGATAGACTAATTTAGAAGCCCCTTCTATAGTATATTCTAAGTAATATCATGACATTGAATAAAGTTAAACTCCATATTCCACAGATAAAAGGTCTCCATGCATTTATTATAAAGATCGTAAAAAAGGAGGGTTGTCATGGCGTCTACCATATACATTCGAGGTCGTTTTTCCGCTAGCCGGAAAGGCCCGAGAAGTTGCGATTGATAAAAGAGGATGAGTAATGTGTTAACAATATTGATCTTTTAAAAAAGATTTGAAGTCTTTTAGAATTACGCTAGACTCTCAAGAATATGCACAACGTGTTTTTATTCATGTAAAAATTGACAGGCACACAATATGCATAGATTAACACCCCCGATTAAAAACATTCTACACAATGTATAGATAATGTAAAAAGGGGGATGCATATTACAAGTTGCGTGTTTTAGTGTTAGATTTTTTTATTAGGTCATTCCTCTATATAGCAATATCTTTTGAAAGTTCAAAACAATGATATTATCATAGTAAAGGTAAATAAATAAAAACAACATGTGATGTAATACAGGAGAGTTAACAACAAATCAAACTCTTCTCCTCCACCACCCACTGTGTGTACTTTGGTAATAATTGAGGATGTGGATGCGTGATTTTTTCATATCGAGAGATTCCTCCCTGATTGAATGAAAGTCACCTGTACGCTAATCGATTTTTAGTTATTTGACACATCAATAATACCTTTTGATTGAAGGTTACTAGCAATTCATACAGAGACTTTGAAGCAATGTTGCTGTCATCTGGGTCGTGGAATTTGCCCGATACATTTTTAGAAGTAAACAGGAAAAAAAAATCGCGCAAATAATTGCGCAACTTTAATTTTAATATTGAAACGGATATATCATTTTTTTAAAATAAGTGTGAATGTGAAAAAGTAAATGTGTTATATTAAAGTTTCAGAATTCAGAGAATTTATAAAACTAACTATAAAGTGTTAATTGTTAATACAAGTAATTTCCGTTAAAGTTGTATCTAAATAAATAAGAAATTTTCAAAAGCTATAGGGAGTTTTTAAATAAAAAACAAAACAAAATAATTGTAACATTTTTTTTTTTTAGAAAATCAAGATCCTAGTCAGCCGTACTGTTTATCGTTAGGTACTTTTAGTTCGGAATTGAGATCATCATATGCAAGATTTTTTAACCCCGCATTATACGATTCCTTCTTGTCACAATTTTTGCCTGGCATCAAATAATACCCCCATATATTGGTTATGATCTCGGTTAATATAAGAAGAACATCGAAAAACTTTGAAGTATTCTCACATATAGATCACATTGAAACACTTCATTTGTTCGATTGGCATTAGCTAGAAATCGGATTGAGTTTTAGCAAAGAAATAAAGAAGCAAAGTAAAACACATGCCATCGTCAATGCCATTTTCCACTCTCGATTACATCCAGCTAAGCATACATGAAAAGATAAATAGTACAGAAAACCAAGAACACAATGAATATTCTAAGTGCATAATAATGATATGCGCAGTAAAATTGTTTGTGCAATTTTTAGTGTCCTCTGCTCGTGCATATTATTTTTGATTTTTGTTGGTGCATATTACACCCCTAAATCGTGAAAAAAAAATTCGGATTCGTGTATTTTTCGTTATGTTTGTGTTAAAATCTTTCAAACTATGTGCAATTTTACCTATACGTGCATTTTTATTTTACTCGTGTATATTTTTCATCTAGCTCGTGCATAAAACCTTGATCGTTGTGCAGAAAATATTTTTGCACCAATCGGCGTGCCATAATATCGCATCTAGTTCCTTTTACTTATTCTGTAAATTGACATCGGGTTAAACATTCATTGTTAAATGACTTTGTCCTATGTGCACAATTGTAAGCTATCATTGAAGCCGATAGTAATAATAATAATTATGCATTGAATGGCAAAGTCACCCAACCATGAAGCTTGCTGCTTGGACTTGGGATGAACCAAGTGATCTGGTACCAGCAACACCCTTAAAATTATTGAAATACAAGAAATTCCTGATTATGCAATGGCATATTTACTGTAAAATACATGTATATATGCTGATACGGCTACAAGCCGTTTCGTTAAACTAGAAATTACTGTGAATGGGGTAAAGGATAAAAACTTACCAAAATTTAGGTACATGTATACGTTAATATCATGGCTAACCGCAATACAAGGACAAAGGCAAAGCAAATGCGTTAGACATGCAATGGTTCGATGGACAGACTTTTACAGTTGAATGATTGCCATTACACAGAATGTAGCCATATGTAAATAAAATTTACCTTGAGCGGATAAACACACCGTCCTCCTTTTTTATGATAAAAAAGATAAGGTGGATTTGATATAAGCTTGTATAGTACGTTGGTGGATCTGAAGTAGGTGGTAATCTTCCACAAACAACAGGTTAGGCACAGGTCACCACACGGGGGTTTAACCCCCGTTATCTGGTCATTTCCCTATAACCAAATTAAAATACTATTATAATTGTAATTGAATATATGGTAGTCATTTCTACTCTCTTCGTATTGTAGTTGAAATGAATTATTCAAAGGCACATTTTCACAAGCATCACAGAGCACATCCTAAGCAGAATTAAATACTTTTAATATTATAGTTCGGTCGAATTTTCACAATTTTCTCAATTTTCAAAGTTCACGGAAAGGTTATATTTTTCTAATTAAATTTTAAGTATAGGTAACTTTTGAAGTATGATAGGTGGTATCCTGTAGATGTGCAATAAGGTTACGGATTTATTTTTATTTTACCCTACGGTCAAAACGAAAGCTCAAAAATGACATGTTTTCCTACAAAAACTTGGTTACCTGGTGCGCTGTTACCTAATCATCTTTAAAAGATGGTGTCAAAATAGTAATTAGGTTTCTGAAATTTCAGTTCAGTTTCAGTTTTATTGAAGTCGAGAGACATACATCTCATAGACATAACACATGTAATAATGAAATAAACATATATCTTAACACGTGTAATAATGGAATAAACATACAACGTACATGTGCAAAGCATATAATATTTCTGATAATCTATAAAATTGATAAAGATGCTGTTCTTGAGGCATTCGCTAATTGCAAAAATTTTCCTAAATTACATAATTCTTTTATATTCTGTGTACTGAGTAGCTGTACCAATTTGAAGACGCTTGGTCTTCGGGAGTAGTAGGATTTAATGTATTTTTGTCTTAATGTGTTGTAATGTGGACATTTTAACACAAAATGGAATTCATCTTCTTTATTTCATTTTTATCCTAGGGTAAAATGGGGGGAGGGGTTGAACAATGACGTTTTTCTAAATAATGTAACCTGGTTCCAATGATCAGTACATGTAACAACATCGTCTTCGTTTGTAAGGCTCATCAAGCCTCTTTCTCTACTCCTCACTAAGAAATTAACAGTAGTGAAGGAGAGACTTCAAGAGCACAGTGCAATAATATATTCAAGAAGTGGTGAAAATCAAATGTGGATACTTTAAAATTCCAAGGAACTTTTGAACAATTCGACATCACAAGATTTAACCAAAATCTGCAGCTTAAAAGCTTACGACTTTTAAACTTTATACACAACCATTCCCCCACGATAAATTAAAGATGAAACAAGAATATCACCTCTCTCGTTTAGAGTCATCATTTCATAAGTTCTATGATTGATACAATGACCTTGTCAGCGAATAAAATTTATCAATGAGTCAAATGCTGACTGACATTTTTTATACTAATTGTTAGGCCATTATTAACACAGTGAATTGACGACTGATTTTTCCATCATTTCCCGATCATGATGAGCGGCGGGTGTGACCGGTCGGCAGGGGATGCTCACTCTTTCATGGCACCTGATTCCACCTCTAATGTTTTGCGGGTCTGTGTTTGCTCTGCTCCAATATTTTGTATTGTTTTATGGACTTTTGAGCTTGAATACTGCTCGGTATCTCCGGTCATATATTTCATACATGTATACGGAGAAATAAATCGAGAAACAGCGCACTAAATTTAAACTTATTTCTATGGGTGGCACTGTAGCTGTCTGGTTGTCCTTTTTTTTTTACCAGCGAGCTACGGATCTGCAGCTGCATAAAATTGAGTAGTTCTGGGAACCATGTTATATTAGAAAAACGTCATTGTTCAACCCCCTCCCCAAATTTTACCCAGGGTAAAAATGAAAATTTATATCAACAGGACACCAACTGTCATACTTCAAAAGATACCTGTACTTTAAATATAATTTAGAAAACAAGATGTGATTGTGAAACACTGATATGTCCCCGTATGGCAACAAAGCGAAGGTTAAATTTTCTCAAATCGAATCAAACATGTTGATACCCAAAGTAAGGCCTTCTCATGAGAAATACAAATGTGAAATATAAAACCCAAACACCACCTGTTCAAAAGTTATGGGCAAATATAGCGTTTTTTAAAAGTAGGTCAAACTCCAAGTTCAAGGGTCAAAGTTGTTGGTTTCTAATGAAGGTCTTATGTCAAGGAAATACATATGTGAAGTAAAAAAGTTATGGCAAAGTTAAAGATTTTCAAAAGAAGGTATATCTCCAAGGTCAAAAGGTCAAAGTTTTTCGTACCCAATGGAAGGTCTTGTCACAAAAAAATACATAAGTGAAATTTGAAAGTCCTAGCACCAACTGCTGTTTAAAAGTTATGCCAAGTTTAAAGTTTTTTAAAAGTAGGTTTACATGATTGATTACATGATCACATAAATGATTACATATGTGATATATTGCTTGTTTGTCAGCTGCATTTGGGCCAACCCACCCTAGGCTTGTCTTGCTAGCACGTCCAATGAATACCACGTATTTTCCTGAGCTGTCCTCCCCAAGAACAAACTGACTACACTCAAGTTCGTGATGCTCGTTATGCCCCCTTAAACCAAATTAAGAGTTTAAGAGTTTACAGTTATCAGTTATGGTTATAGAAAAACATGGTATGTTGCAGACTTTCGGAACTACCATCCCCAAATACACCTTTCTCCCACATGCTTTCCTCATCCTGTAGCATAATGGGCTCAGCTTGCTTAATCGCCGTCCCAAACCCGCGCTTCAGAAGGTCTTTCATTTAAATCGTCTAATACGTCCACCCTCCTCAACTTAATCTACGTTAATGACTAAATGCGCAGAATATCACGAAGAATTAGCGGGAAATTACTACGGAATGCCCCGAGAGTCTAAAGAACCAATAATATTCTGGTTGCAGAGCGGGAAAAGATAACGAAATCTATTGAATGCTGCTGCTGATACTTTTGTGGCTGTATTACCATGATTTCGGAAACCCCCGATATTTCCGCGGGTTTTTTTACGTAATAAATAATTCATTCCCACGCTGTTTCATGGAAAATTTTCTCCATTTAAGTTATATTTCGAGCTTTCTGATTGATTCGTTGATACAAGTCAGTTAAAGTACATTTTATCGAGTGTATCATGGATAATCAAGGGGCGGAGACTCGTTTGCTTCGCACCCTTGATTATCCATGATACACTCGATAAAATGTACTTTAACTTTAACATACCGCCCTAACACCAGAACCCCTGACCCTTGGGCCAAGTAATTAATAATTCGGAAGAGGCACCCTTCCTTATCACATCTTTAGTTAGTTTGTTTTGTAACCAGGCCCCGGGATCATGAAACAGACTTAGACTTAAGTCAACATTTCAATTATCTATAAAATCTTTAAAACTTGTTAAAGGAAACTCATAATTTGCATACAACAGCAGACTGATGATACAAAATCGGAAGGCATTCTCATTTTGGGCTGCTTGGCTTCTCAAAGAATTCAGCATCTAAGGCATTTTTTGACTTAAGCTTAAGATGCTTCATGATCCCGGGGCCTGGAGCAGAGAAGAAGAATTTCAAAGAATAAATGCATTTTCCTGGTATATAATATATATAGCCCCACCCTAACACCGGAACCCCTAACATTGGGGCCTTGAAATTCGCAATTTTGATAGAGACGCCCTTCCTCATCATAATTATGTACATAATTTAAGAGTTTGTTTGTAATTCATGGCCATGAATTTGGTTCTCGACTTAAAGGAGTATGGACACAGTTTCAACTAAAATTTCAACATTTATTTTTCCATTTATACAAATATTTGACAAGGGTCTTTCTAATGATTATCAAAAATTTGAACGTCAGTTGTCGAGATACAGGACAGATTAAGAGCTCCAAACCTTTATTATGTAAACAAGGTCTGTGTCATGTTTTTGTTTACAAAAGTTAATACACTAATATATGTTCGTTCAGTGTAGATAATTTAAAAAAAAAAATTTTAAATGCAATTCGACAGTTTCTATTGCTTTGCTGAATTTCATTTTGTTATAAATATGATATTTTCTATATGTAAACAATACCAAGGCACGAGCCTTGTTTACGTTATGAAGAACTTTAAGTTCTCAACAAAAGATGTTCAAATTTTTCTTAATCATTAGATGGTGCCTTAGGTAGGAATTGTAAAAATTAAAATTGGTTTTAAAAAATCAGTTGAAACTGTGTCTATGCCCCTTTAATGCTTATTACAACCATGCCAACAATTTGACAACTTGATGTTCAGGAATAAAGAAAAAGTTGGGTTTTTTTTTTACTACATTCATTTTAGTGGTTTTGGAGAAGAAGGTAAAAATTAGAAAAGTTTACAGGTGGACTGACAGACAGATGTACATGTACTACAGACAAACTGTGATCAGATAAGCTCACTTGAGTTTTCAGCTCAGGTGAGCTAGAGCTGTTAAAGCATGAATTTTTTGTTCTAAATTGAAAGAAAAACAACAGAGTACGATAAATTAGGTTTTAAACAGACTCAATTTTTTTTTTTTACATACATTCATATATGCATTTTGTGATATTGGGAATTTCTAGATACATGCACTAATAATTAAATTGGGAATTTTGGGAGTTCTCCCAATTGGCAAGGGCCCATTTATTAGACCCAAATCAGAGAGATTGATTGCCCTGAAAATACATGCAAATAATGTTTTCAATCACTCTATTATGGTCCTATATGTACAAAGTTAAGAATTCATGACATAATTACAAGCTATGTAAAACAATTTATTAATTATTTAATTTCAAATGCAGTCAGAAGTACCCTGTAATAAGTGTAAAAAGGGTCCTTTAGTTTAATCTTCTCACATTCTTCCACAAAATACAGTAATCATCTCTTAGGCTTGAAATAGTAACAAAATATTTAGTTTCAAATCCTAAACTTCCTTCAGTATCTAAGTGTCAAGGGTAAGGACACTTAGGATATTTAAGCCTTTCTTGCTTCATTTGAATCTTCAATTTCATCTGCATCAGTTTGGATCCTTTTTCTCATGATCTGTTCCTAGCACTGGTTTTTCTAGTTCCCAGAGATCAATTTTGTGTTCCTTAATTGCTTTCTGAAATAATGCATAAAACAATGATTACCTCATAAACAGAATATCATTATTTACAATACACATGCACTCGCACATAGTGAGTGTAAGCTGAGCGTAACTTGATGAACAGTTAGTAAACGGTGAACACTGAGCAAATGTAGAACATGAATGGAGCACAAATGCAACTACCTGCTAAAATCTGTAGCTCATCAAAAAAAAACCTGACAGATGGATAGCTAGAGTACAACCAATTGTATCATTTAATGTGGACATCTTTTGGATATAATTTTCAAACAGATATCTCAACATGCTCAGAGAATTACTAACCTTGTATTTCTAACCTAGTCTTTCATTAATTTACTACTAGTGTTTGAACTTTCCACAAGGAAACATTCCTTGTAACTGTTGGTTGGTTCCTACTCCAGTGACTTCACTGATAGTGGTACCTTATTCAAAATAAATTATTATGAAACATGATATTGTATTAATAGCAGCGCAGTGTGAATTGAAATCCACGTCTAAAAAGGTTCAACTGTACAAAATGTTATAATTGATGTATATACACGCACAGTCTTTACATCAAACATCTGCTGCATTTTCGTACTGTATTTATATACTATATTTCAGTGACACCTTATTCCAGAGTTTTTATGCTGATCATTGAAATCAAAGAAACAAGAGGCCCTGCCCATAGGCCACATCACTCACCCAAGCACTGTGCTTGGAAAAAAGCAGAAATCAGTTCAGTCATGAAAAGTTTAAATCCATAATAAGTGGATGAAAGGGGAAGGGGTATGATTTGAACAGACTTAAATCTTCATAAACTTAGGATGCTTGCATCAGTAATAAAACACTTATCCACTGGCTGTGGGTGGGATAGCTCTTTCATCAAACCCTTGACAGGAACTATTACCCTCAGTCAAGCCCTCGGGGAAATTTCCCTGTCACGGGTTTGATAAAAGAACTATCCCATTCACAGCCAGTGGATAAGTGTATACAATATTATAGCTCAATCGAGAGATTATTTGACCTAATTAAGCACATTGTGATATGCTTAGCTGAGAATCACTGAGCATGTTGCTTAGATTTTTTTATACAAAGGAAGTGTGTAGACTTAACTTTATCGGTTCCCAGTTCAGTACCATGCAGGTCAAACAAGTAATCGAAATGTAGGTCCGGCATGTCGATTTACCCAAATGGTGACCCAAATGATGACCATATAGACTTCTGCATCTTCGCTAGGCAAGGGTGACAATCCGCTCCTTTCCTCTTATCTTTTGAAAAGAGGAGAGGAGCGGATCGTCATCCATGGCTAGCGAAGATGAGACTTCTGTAGACTTTATATCAAAATCAAAAGCATTTATACATTTATAATAAAATTATATTTTTGACATTGAAATAAAAATATTTTTGAAAATGGCAGATAAAAAGATTCTTTGCGCATATTTAAAAACTATTTCATATACTGTAAATGTATTACATTTGGCATGTAAGATATTTGGCGGAAATTTAATTTTCAGCAAGTTAGCATAGATTTGATTTTGCGCTGTTTGAATGTGCTAGTTATGAAAGTTAATATACAAGATATTTAGTGATGTACTTGAATTAGCGGACTCTGCTTTCCGCCAAAATGGCTAAAAAGAATACATCGCTAAATGTAATACGTTTACAGTATGTTATGGAAATATCAAATTTCTTTGAATGCTACCTATTTATATATATATAGGTCCCAACCAATCCTTAAAAGGGAGTGGGTATGATCTGAACAAACTTGAATCTACACTAACTAAACATGCTTGCATATTTCTTTGACTACCTGTGGCTTCATTGCCCTTTACATTTGAACTTACATTGTAGCCCCACCCTACCCCCAGGGGTCATGATTTGAACAAAATTGAATCTACACTACCTGAGAATGCTTCCATATGAATAGGACTACTTGGTAATCATGGCTTTGTTATTCTTGAAAAGAAGATTTTTAAAGATTTTTACTACATGTTTCTATGTAAAACTTTCATCGGCCATTGTGGCCCTGCCCTACCCCCCAGGGATCATGATTTGAATAAATTTGAATCTACACTACCTGAGAATGCTTCCATAAAAATACGATAATTCATGCCTTTGCTATTCTTGAGAAGAAGATTTTTAAAGAATTTTCCTATATATTTCTATGTAAAACTTTCATCGGCCATTGTGGCCCTGGCCTTCGCCCAGGGGTCATGATTTGAACAAACCTGAATCTACAATACCTGAGCATGCTTCCCTATTAGTTTCATCTTTTCTGGTACAGTGGTTCTTGAGAAAAAGATTTTTGAGGAATTTTCCTATACATATTTTATGTAAAACTTTGATCGGCCATTGTGGCCCCACCCTACCCCTGGAGGTCATGATTTGAAGAAACTTGAATGTAGTCATGTACACTACCTGAGCATGCTTCCCTATAATTTTCATCTTTCCTGGCACAGTTGTTCTTGAGGAGAAGATATTTGAAACAATCCAATATATTTTCACTATTTCTGAATTATCTACCCTTGTATAAGGGTGTGGCCCTTCATTTGAACAAACTTGAATACCCCTCACCTAAGGATATATATATATACTTTGTGCCAACTTTGGTTGAAATTGGTCTCAGTGGTTCTTGAGAAGAAGTCAAAAATGTGAAAAGTTAACGACAACAACGACGATGACAACATTGAACAACAACGACAGACAATGGACAAATTTTGATCAGAAAAGCTCATTTGAGCCTTGAGCTCAGGTGAGCTAAAAATGGAAACATCTTTTGCTTAAAAGTGCATGTTCAAACGCAGCAATGCATGATCTATCTCTGATTTGGATTGCTTTTATAAAAATACCTAGTAAAAATATTAGTAGCAATTTAATTGTGACTTTTTGTCTTTATTAAATGAAAAGCAAATTTGTGAAAATTTGGATTGAAATAGCTAAATAAAGCTACCTGAGGACTCAGAGGAAGGTAAATAAATCTACAGTAGGTAATTCAACCAAAGTAGCTAAATGTACTGATTGTACTGGACCTGAAGGTATAATAAATAGGAGAAATATCTCTGTCTTACATGTATATTTGATATTAGTCCATCTGGGTCGCCATTTGGGTTCATATGGGTCTATTAGGGTATATCGACGCACCCCGTAGGCCTAACTACCCGCATTCCCATAATTTACTTACTTTGACACATTCTTGATAGACTTCAAACAGTGGAGCACATTCGTCTTTAGTGACTCCTTTCAGAAATTTTTCTGAAAACCATTTATTAAAACATGCATCATACTGTTCTTTGAGTTGTTGACATTCTGTGCTTATGCTATTCATTTTTTTCTATAGCATGGTTTGGTAAGCGGTAAATCTAGTCTTCATTACACCCGAATCCCGACGGTACAATGGTGCACAAAACCCCCTCCACTATCTTTTGATCTTTTGGTTGAGGACAGTGTTAATATGGGGAAATTTGTGCTTCCCCTTTAATATCAGGTTTTATTTACTATTCTATTCTATTTTACTTTTAATTACAATAACCTGCAATAGTTTTGGAAAATACGAGACTATATATCTAGATTTACCGCTTGTCGCCTGGTTTCGGCGCGTCGATTAAACCAAATGGACCCAAATGGAACCCAAATTGAAACAAATGGAACCAAATGGAAACACAAATGGACCCAAATCGAAATCAAATGGAATATTAAATATGTTTTATCGTATTTTATTACTTATTTAAAATGATGAAAATAAATGAACTTACAGTTACAAATGGAGGTTTATATAAATATATATATTATTAATCTCTAATATTGTATTTTGAGAATGATGTTTTGATAGTATTCTTTATACCGGCAAAATTATTTGGGATGGGGTGGGGGGGTTGGGTTGGCATGGCCTCTCCCCCACCCCACCCCATCCGTTCCTACGGCCATATATACTTCAGTTTTGTATTCAATTATGTTCAATAGTTATTAAAACTAGAATTAAATTGAAGAAAATAATAATATTGTAATATTATCTTTTTGTTAACATGGATAATTTCATTATTTTCTAAAAATTCTTTTCTTATTCTTTTTTTTTTAAATAAGTAAAAACTTGAGAATACGATATAATATTTATATTTTATATTCCATTTGGGTCTATTTGATTTCCATTTAGGTCCATTTGAGTTTCCATTTGGGGTCCATTTGCTTCCATTTGTTTCCATTTGGGTAAATCGACGCACCCCCTGGTTCCCTGTCCCTGGGAATATATAATTGAAGACCTGCAGGTAATTGACGACCTAAGGAAGACCTACAAAAATATTGGATGTATACAGCAAAACTGGTCTGATATTCTGACTGCTGTCCCACTTACACACAACACACTGTCAGGCTAACACAAGTTCACTCAACACGTTGATGCACTAACACACAACACACTGTCACACTAACGAGAGTTTGCACAACACGCTGTCGTGCTAACACAGTCAACACGTACTCTGTCACACTAGCACGAGATCCCACAATGAAGTACTTTACGCTAACAGTACACAACATGCTATCAGGCTATCATGAGTTCGCACAACACGCCGTTGCACTAACACACAAATTTTAATGTGTTTTATTTTCATAAATATTTTCTTATTTAAAAAGTCTAAAGTCTTGTCTTTTCAGCGTTTCTTTAAAAAGCACCTTATTTTCAAATTAAACTTTTTTTTTTAAATTTTCTCTGAACTTAGTGAAGAAAATGTCAAAAAATCATATAAAATAAGTGAAAGTTAATATTGAACTTTTTATACTGAAACCACAGCATTCCACTTTAAAAGTATATTAATTATCATTTCTATATAGTACTCAAACGAAATACGAACCCCCTTTTGCAATTAATTAATTAATTAATGTTATATATATATATTACACGTCGAAAAATCATAAAAATAATATAATTAATGATTTTTATTTGTTAATATATTTTTTCAAAATACAATTCAATTTGGTTTTATCAATTTGAGTTCCATGTGGGCCCATTTGGGTAAATCGAGGGTGCGTCGATTTACCCAAATGGACCCAAATGGAACCCAAATGGACCCAAATGGAACCCAAATGGACCCAAATGGAAACTCAAATGGAAATCAAATGGACCCAAATGGAATTTATAATATATATATTATATCGTATTTTCAAGTTTTTACTTATCTAAAATAAAGAAAATAAAGAAATTTGAACAAAAAGAGAATAGTTTAACATCATTATTTTCTTCAATTGTATTCTTAAAAATGCGATTTAATTCTATTTTTAATAACTATTGAACATAATTGAATACAAAACTGAAGTATTATATAGTTTCTATGACCGTAAGAACGGAAGGGGGCGGGGGGGGGGCATGCCAACCCCCCACCCCTACCCCCAAATTATTTTGCCGGTATATAGAATACTATCAAAACTTAATGTTTCAAAATAAAATATTAGAGAATAATTCTCAAAAAATCCATTTATAACTGTAAGTTCATTTTATTTTCATCATTTTAAATAAGTATTAAAATACGATAATACATATTCAATATTCCATTTGATTTCCATTTGGGTCCATTTGTGTTTCCATTTGGGTCCATTTGTTTCCATTTGGGTCCATTTGGGTTCCATTTGGGTCCATTTGGGTAAATCGACGCGCCGTAAATCGACGCACCCTTGCGGCAGCAGATAACCTGGTTCCCTGGCTCATCCTTGCCGCGGAGTTTACATAGCTATTAAAAAGCGGATTGACAAGGCTATTGGAGTTCTAATGTGAATACAGAAATATGCCTCGCCAATGTATCCATAGAATCTACACATATTCTTTTATTGTTTCTTTAAGACGACGTTTTTCATCAAAGGTGTTAAAATACTATGCGAGTAATTTTCTTCTTAAATGTACTGTATCGAAGAACACAGATTTTTTATTGGATAAATATATTAATTAATATTTTCTAATTTGTAGGTGCCAGAAAAACCAACATGGTGTTCCGGTGATAAACGCGGATCTATTTTGTCCAAGGTGAGCATGTTAGATTAGCTTCGTGATGTATTTTTTGTCGATTGTTGGTAAAATGGGTAGGCAAACCCGAGCCGGGGCAAATTTAAAACCTGAGCAGTTCGAGTTTTTTGTTTTTATTTTCCGCTTAAATACTTTATCAATCGGGCAGAAAATTTTAGATTATGTTTGCCATAGGTTTATTGGTAGCTCTCTGCTGTATCTGTTCGAATTTTCTCAAGGAGAGAGCTACTGGTCCTGTACCAGTAGCCGTCTAGTACCAGTTACCGTCTATTACGTCATTTCGCGTGTTTAAAACGCGATTTTTCGAGATTTTTCTTAAAGATCGTCTGCTGCAGACAGAAAGGTAAACATGAGTAACTTACCATACATCAGAGATAATATTATAGTGGTATACATTACAAAAACAGTGTTTCGTCAGAATAATCTTCTTGTTTATGATGTGGGGAAGTGACGTCACAACTTTGAAACTGAGGTTTTGTTCTATTTTTTATCTCAAAGCACCCCTATAAACACGTTATCGTGAACTCAGATGCGATCAGTAACGCGTTTGTTTATTTTATTGTATTTCTTCAACATGATGCGAAAAGACAATTTCTATATTTTTTCTCAATTATGGGAGAGCTGATACTCGAATGATTGCAATTGTCTACCTATGCAGTTTGCACAGAACAAAATTATTTCCTGGATTTTGTGTGTGTATGTGTGTGTGTTTTTGTCTCTCAAGTTCTGTTTACATTTAAATTCCTACCAAAATAGCGTTTGTAGCTAGATATCATTAGAAATGACGTAGACAGTAACTGGTACAGTGCATACGGGAAAATGGCGTCCTACCCTACCCTTCTTTAACAGTATGAAAACAAAGTTTCATGAGTAGGACTAGCAAAAAAAATATATATTCTGATAGAGCAAGAGTAAAGCTTTATATATGCCAAGTTTTATCTCCAAATTGTGTCAAATAGTGAAGCAATGAAAGAAAAAACTCCATTTTTAGACGGCTACTGGTACAGGACCAGTACAGTTCTGCAGCTAGTTTATTTGTATTTAATGTAAAATTGCCTTGAAATAACCAGTTATATAGATTATATCAGCGATTGTTGATTTCAGAATTGGTGAAATGGATAGGCAGCACCAAGTTGTCATTTTAAGATTATTTTTAGGTCACCTGAGTAAGCTTAGTCCTTAGTCGTGCAGTGCGCGACATTTGTCGTGTACGTGTTACCATTTGAAAATTTTTAGATTCTTTTCTGCAACCACTCACCAAGTATGAAGTTCTGATTAAACACCTTTGGCTGAAGGGGAACAAAAATTGGGGGGGGGCTGAGGGATGGGTCCAAAACCACTAAAACTAATGCAATCTTTAAAACTCTTCTTCTTTACTCCTGGACATCAAGCAGTCAAATTGTTGGCATGATTGCAATCAGCATTGAGTTCTCTACCATGTATATGCATTAATTCTTTGAAAATCATCTTTTCTGCTCTAAACAAATTATCCAAGTACCTGGTTATGATAAGCAAGAATGTTTTTTCCAAAATTATAAATTTCATGGCTCCTGGATCAGGGGTTTTGGTGTTAGGGCGAGGCTCTTTTGGTTATATTGTGAAAATACATTAAATCTTTCAAAATCTTCTTCTCTGCCCCTGGTATTATATAAACTAACCAAGGACATGGTTAAGATGTGCAAGAATGTCTCTTCCAAAATTATAAATTTCATGGCCCCAGGGTCAGGGGTTCTGATTGTTAGGTAAGGGCTCTATTGATTATACATGCATGTATAGTGAAAATGCATAAATTCTTTTAAAATGTTTCCTCTGCTCCTCGGTATTATACCAATGAACTATGTACATAGTTATAATGAATAAGGGATGCCTCTTCCAAAATTTTGAATTTTAGGGCTCCTTGGTCAGGGGTTCTGGGGTGGAGCTCTAATGATTTTATGGTGAAAATGCATGAATTATTTGAAAATATCTTGCTCCTGGGTATTATGCCAATGCTCTTAATGTACATAAGGTTCTAGCTGCAATAATGTAGCCCTCTCCTTTTTTTTTTTATTTGGGAGAGGGCTACAACTCCTTAGGATCGCCAAAATGGTGCAAAGCGGGAGCAAATCACTCCCGTAGGGATTTCGGCTCAAATTGTCAGTAAACAGCTATTGTATTTGTATGTCTTACCTGGACTTCCAAAATGTAGTTATCCCAGACATCAATCGATCCAAAAATATACAGAACAATTCATATATCCGTATTTTTCCTGTATGTCAACATCACAACTAAAATTTATCCGCCATGTTTACTGACCTTGACAGATTTTATTTTGCACAGCCAATGAGATTAAGGATCTATAGGGAGCGGATTTCTTTGGAATTACTTTATTTTAAGCCTAAACATCGCTGTTTATGAAAAAATGACACATGAATGATTTTATTTATCGATGTTTAGTGTTTCTTTTCATCACAATTATTTATAAACATCGACATTTGCTTTATTGAGTTATTCTGAATTTCAAGCGCAAGTCTCAGTACGTCACACGTGAACTGTCATGGCAGCTGAAGTAAACTCGCGTTTAACAAGCTGTGATGTCGACAGTGAATAAAAATTTCGTCTTATTAGAAGTAAGTTGATTGTTAAAACAATTTATTCTGCCTGCGGTCGCCAGTATTTGAAATATATTTTTGCACCATTACGGAGATGCTGTGGAATTGTAGCCCTCTCCAGAAAATATCAGATAAAAAAATTGGAGAGGGCTACATTATTGCAGCTAATAAGGTCCCTCTTCCAAAATGGTTAATTTCAGGGCTCCTGGGATAGGGATACAAGGGTGTGTGTGTGTTTACAGAGTCTGAAAATAAATTAATGCTTTGAAATCTGCTCTTTGGTATTGATCAACCATTTATGATGAAATCAAATTAATGATAAAATTTCCAAAAATTTTGAAAAATTTTGGCACCAGGGTCAGATGTTTCTGTGAGGTGGGGTGCACAATTAAAAAGTAGAAATGCATTTTCTCTTTGTTACTCTGATCTGCCTCAGGATATTAGGTAACCAAAGTAAGCATGCTTGCTAAGTGTATAGTTATTATATAAGCAACATATATGGTGTATTTTTCAAAATTGTGAATTTCATGGCCTTTGGTTAAAAACACAAACCAAATTCAATTGTTGGTAAGTTGTTACACGATACTCAGGTGACCTATAAGGCCTGCGGGCCTCTTGTTTGACATATTTGACATGTTAACCCTAATCTCTGATTTTGACTCACTATATTAAAAAAAAAAATGTAATAGTCTCAGCGAGATTCGTTGAGACTAAAAACTTGGACAGACGTCTATTCTGAATTTCTGAGCAATGTCACTTAATCTCATTTGGGGTTTCGTGCTTGGACTACGACTGCTTGTTTCAATTAATACGCCGGGCTGAAATGAATTACCTGCCCACTCCCAACTTTTTGCTTTGGACATTTTAAGTCTCTATCACTATAAAACTTTTGTTTCTTACCTTTAAAAGGTTTAAATCCAACAAAATATGATGTTGCTGATTTTTCATAACAATAAGCTTTTCATTTAAACCTCAGATGCTGAAGAGTTCCAGCAATAGTCTGCTTCAAATACTTTGTTCTATGGTTCATTTCTTTTTATTTACATTTCCAAATAATTTTCCTTGAGATTCTTTGCAAATAGGAAGACTATTCATTTTCTCATAAAGTACCATTGATGAACATAATATCTCCATTGTTACATCATAATGTATGTACCACACTTGCCGTCAAAACTATAGTGCAAACTGATCTGCTTTAAAAATGACAGTTGAATAGCGTATATTTGAGGTAACTCATCAGAAAAATAATGTAAATATAAGAAATGAATTTAATTTTTGAAGATTCATGAGGTACTAGTACATGAACTACAACGCTTCACGCTGGCATATATATCACGTAGTGCTAACACACTTCATGAAATATGCCAGCGTGAAGCGTCATATTTTATAACCTCATGAATTTTCAAAATTTAAATTCATTTCTTAATGGAATTAGTAGTACGATACTTATGTGATAATCTCTGCGTTGGCTTCTGTATTGATGTCCCAGGTTAAAGTTTTCTCTTTAAGTACTTCTATGCCCTGCATTGATCAGATATGCTTCTAGTGAGTTTCATTGTACCAGTCAAAGTTTCAGATGCTGCAATTTCAGCTAAGGAATGACCAGCTTAATTTTATGGAGTAGGTTAAAAGTTTTTGGTGCAAGTCTCATTTCCAAGTTACTAGAAGCCCTTATAATGTTGACCAAACTTGCATGGGTGAAACATCTAAGGACACATACTACCAGGCTTGCCTCAGATGCTGGATCTGGCCTACATTTTCCAAATGAGTGAACAGGTTAAGTTTTGGATGCAGGTCTCATTTCCAAGTAACTATAAGCCCTATGTTGACCTTGCATGGGTGATACATCTAAGGATGCATACTACCAAGCTTGCTTCAGATGCTGGATATGACCTACATTTTCTGGATAAGTGAACAGGGTAAAATTTTTGGTGCAGATCTGATTACCCAGTTACTATAAGTCAAGTGTTGATTAAATTTGCATGGGTGATACATCCAATCTTGGATCCAACATACATTTTCTGGATGAGTTAACAGATTAAAGTTTTTGGAGCAGGTTCATTCTAAAGTAACTATGAGCCCTATGTTGACCAAACTTGCTTGGATGATACCCAGCTCTTTGGAAAAGCACTTAGAAATAAATAATGCATATGAATCATGACCCCCGGGGATAGGATGGGGTCACAATGGACAACCAAAATTTGACATAGGAATATATAAGAAAAATCTCCTTTTCATGAACAGCAAAGCCATGATTGATCATATTTGTAAAGAAGCATCCTTAGGTAGTGTAGATTGAAGTTTGTTCAAATCATGACCCCCGAGGGTAGAGTGGGGCCCACAATGGACAACCAAAGTTTTCCAGAGGAATATATAGGAAAAATCTTTAAAAATCTTCTTCTCAAGAACAACAAAGCCATGATTGATCATATTTGTACAGAAGCATCCTCAGGTAGTGTAGATTCAAGTTTGTTCTAATCATGACCCCCAGGGGTAGGATGGAGCCACACTGCACGACCAAGTTTTGTTTAGGAATATATTGGAAAAATCATTAAAAATCTTTTTCTCGAAAACAACAAAACCATGATTGATCATATTTATATAGATGCATCCCCAGGTAGTGTAAATTCAAAGAGCAAAGTTCACATTGGTCCATTTTTGGCCCTGTGAATTTCTGAAAAGTCGGAACTACTCAGTTTTAGCTGAAAATATGTTAGATTTCACTTGGGCCCTTGGTAACTTCATATCAAATAAAAATGAGGTAATTTTTTCTTTTGTTCATGTATTATGACATCATGAATTTCGTCATTTTCCTCAAATCTTGAAAATTCCTTTAAAAATTACCCAAAATTTAAGCTGTTTTTTAATATTTTGCATAGCCCCCAACCTCTGATCTAAAATGTTTAGTTATATAATGAAAGAACTGTTTCAGAAGATTCTAATTCATGAACAAATTTTTGGATGGCCGGGTGGGCTCACATTTTCATCAAATATTGAAAATGCTCAATTTCACTTATTTTCGTCAAAAATCAAGAACATTGCAGTTTCAGAATGCCTGAGTTTCTAAACTTGGAGTCTCAGAGAAATTTTTTTTTTATAGGAAATGAAAGCACTAAGTCTCTACTTTAATTATGTTTTTGTTCGAAATGGGACGTTAGGTCTTTGTTGGTTAATTGGTAAATTGACGGCCATTTTATGGAGTTTGTGAACCTACCTCTTTGTACAAATCATGACCCCTAGGGGTTGGTTGGGAAAAATCGTTTAAAATCTTCTTCTCAAGATCAACAAAGCCATGATTGGAAAGAAAATGCATGAATTCTTTGAAAATCTTTTCCTTTACTCTGGGTATTATGCCAATGATCTAAGTACATATTTATGATGAAGAAAGCTGGCTCTTCCAAAATGGTTAATTTCCAGGCCCCTGAGTCAGAAAATAAATTAATGCTTTCAAATGTGCTCTTTGGTGTTAATCAACCATTCATGATGAAATAAATTTTATGATAAAATTTCCAGAATTTTGAAATATGTGCCCCCAGGGCCACTAATTCCTGTGGGGTGGGGTACACAACTGGTTATAAAGTGGAAATACATTTTCTCTTTGCTATTCTGATCTACCTCTGGGTATTAGTAACCAAAGGAAACATGCTAAGTGTATAGTTATGATAAGCAATGGTGCCTCTTTCAAAATTGTGTATTTCATGGTCTCTGGTTTAAAACGAATCAAATTCAATTGTTGGAAAGTTGTTACGTGATACTTAGGTGACCTACAAGGCCTGCTGGCCTCTTGTTGCTTTTTTCCTAGCCACATTGCTCAGGTGAGTGCATGATGTGGCCCATGGGGCTCTTTTTCACTGCCACTTAATTTTAGCATTCAAATCTCTAAATTGAAATTTCATATTTTTTTCAAATTCTGGGGAAAAATAAAATTCATCTAAGTTATATACAATATATGAATGAACAGGATTTAAAAATCAGAGTATATGGTTTGGGATATGATGTGTTTTGCTTTTCTGATATAGGAACCAAATATAGACAAAGAGATAGTGATTTTACTGGAGCGCCTATCTTTGGTTCAGTTTAATAATCAGGAGGCTGTAGATCGCTTGAATAAGGCTGTGCAGTCAGCGAATCAGCTTTATACATTCAACACTGATAATGTGGAGCCAATGGATTCAGTTCTAGAAGATAGGTACATCATTATTTATATACACATTTGGAACTGCATGTAAAAATACCTCTCTGAAGATAAAAAAGCAATGAATGTTTTTCTTGAATGATAACAGTTAAAAAAGATCTATATATAATAAAAAAAATTAACTTTCAATTCCTCAATTCATGAGTATTCTTTTTTTAACAGAAAGTTGTACTTGAGAGATGACACTGTGATGGATGGGAATTGTCTAACTGATATCTTAAAGAATGCATCAAAAACCATTGAGGACTATTATGTTGCTCCCCCAGGTATAAAAATTACTCATGTTTTATAGGCTAAACATGCATGTATACAGGATACATGTATAAGGTTTTATTTTATAAAATGCATGTGTTCTGATTTTTAGCTCAACAGAGCTAAAAGCTCAAGTGAGCTTTTCTGATCACCATCATCAGTCAATCCATCTTTCCATCCTTCTGTCTGTAAACATTTCACATTTTAAAGTTTCAACTTCTTTTCAAGAATTACTAAGCCAATTTTAACCAAAGTTGGTGCAGAGCATCCTCGGTAGAAAATGAGTGTAAATTTTTAAAGTAAAGGCCCAAGGCCTCTTCTTAGGGAAGATAAGAATAGACAAAAATGTGATGGGTCATTTAAAAAAAATTTTGTCAAGAACCACGGGGCCAAAAAGTAAAACTAATGTGGTAATGTAGATTCTTAATTGTTTGAATTATTCTCTCCTCCCAGTGCTAGGGTGGGGCCACAATAGGGAATCAAAGTTTTACAGTAAAACATATGAGGGAAATATTTTAAAATCTGCTGAAGAACCACTGGGCAAGTAAAGATGAACCTTTTGTGGAAACTTTCTTAGGTAGCATAGATTCTAGATTGTTCAATTATGCTCCCAGCCTATTATAAGGGTTGGGCCACAATTGAGAGTCAAGGTATCAAATATGGAAAAAATGGAAATTAATTTTTTTTTTTAAAAAGGTCCAAGGTGAGTGTTGTGGCCCAGAGCCTCTTGTTTGATTAGGCAGTCTTTAAGTGTATTATCAAGAATATCACAGGAATTGTGAGCATTATTTTTTATTCATATCTGCAACCATATTTTCTTTTAAAAGTGATCACTTCTTTATTTTGTATTTCAGGAAATATTCCTCTGAAGCATAAGGATAGAGATTATGGAAATGATTATTCAACACATTAATAAAAGAAAATTGCTTAATCAATGGGCTATGAGTGCTTTGTTACAGTGTGAAATAAATTAGCAACTTAATTAAAATGTGAAAAACTATAATTATTACATTTTGCATCAAGATCAACACAGAACGTAGTAATGCAGAATGTAATAACACATTCTTTGGATCATTACATTTTGCATCATAATATTTTGCATTGAGGTCAACACAAGATAAAAAAAAACACAAAATGAAAAATTTGACTAAATTCATGGCCCCAAGATCGATCAGGGGTTCTAGTGCTAGGACGGGGCTATATAGATTATATAGTGAAAATGCATTATTTCTTTGAAAATCTTCTCTGCTCCTGGGTATTAAATAAACCAGGTACATAATTATGCGAATAAGGCTTTCTCTCCCAAAATTGTGAATTTCATGGTCCCAGGGTCAGGGGTTCTAGTGCTAGGACAGGGCTATATGGATTATTTAGAAGAAAAAAGTGCATTATCTGTTATGTAGATAAAGTGCATTATTTATTTCAAAATCTTCTGCTTCTTGGTATAAAACAATGTAAATGTATACATGTAGTTGTGGTGAGGAAAGGTGTCTCTTTTAAGAAGGCAGGGGGGGGGGTCAACAAATTAACCACAAGATTTTTTTAGATATGATAACTCAAGCTGTCAACTATCATTTGGCAAAGAAAAAAAATCATATATTTTAGTTTATAAATTTGATCTTATTTGCATATCTTTATATGGGTTATTCTTCTAAAGGAAATCAAAATGGTCGGAAAATGGCCACAACCCAAAAACCCAGAAGAATTATTTCATCAGTGTCATATTATTTTTATGGAAATTATTCTTCTTTGCTCCTAGGTATTTAAAAAAAACCAATGCATAGGTGTAATGAAGAAAGGCTCCATTCAAAAAATGTCATTTCATAGCCCCTGGGTCAAGGGTTCTGGTGTAGGATGGAGCTATATAGATAACAATATTTCTTTTTTAAAAAGTCATTTTTTTGCTTCTGGGTGTTTTTAAAATAAACAAACTTAAGAGGAGTTATTAAAAAGTTTATGGACTGATGCTATCAAACTAGTACTATGTAATATGTGCTTTCAAAATTTTTAAGGAACATAAAACAAATAAAGATAAAGAAATGTTGAAAATTTTAGCTTGATTCGTTCATTATTTGCCAAATTATTATAAGATTAAAACATTATTTGATCACATGGCGCCGTCGCCGTTTTCTTTTATGACGTCCGACAATGTCATCGTTTTTCAATGTCCGCTTCTTCTACCCCATACACTTATTTTGATGAGATTTCGTGGAGCTGAGTTAGGACTTAAACTCGTCTTGTTTATATGACTTTACAATGTTATGAACAACGGTTGTCAATGATTTTATACATTAGGAGCGATCCTCGGTTGATTGTGCCAGCTTATTTTGCTTTTTGGAATTCAATAGCTGCAAGGGGTGATCAAAAAGTTCGCGAACTACTTCTATATTTACAAGACCACAATTCAGATCAGAATGAAATTTGGCACACATAAAGTCATACACATGTTCTAGAAATAGCATATGTAATGGAAGATTTTTTCCCGTTTTTGTGACGTCACAATATGAAAATGACGTCATAAGGTAGATCGACAAAAAAAATGGTTAACTCAGTCGTATTCGAGAAACGAACGGCTGTAAACTTAAACGTATATCTTGGAAATTCCTTTATAGAAGTTTATTATAATTTGTATACGGTTTATGGAGATAAACGACTTGTCAGTAATTGGATTGATTGTTTAAGTAAAGGAAGGGAGATATTTAAAAATTATGTTTGTTCTGTTGCCCAGTAAATGCAAACTGGGAGAGAGACGTGTTCTTTGTTAAGCGATTTGATAAAAAAGATCGCTAACTTACAGTTAGAGAAATAGACGAATATCTTTACAATAATATAATTATCACATCCCTAAAATATCGTTTACTTTAGACTTTAAACATATCTATGGCACGCCAAATTCACAAAAATGAGATAAACCTAGTTTCACAATGGATAAACTAGGTTTATCGACTGTAAACTATGGTTAACGATTCGTTAAGTATAGTTAACGATTCGTTAAGTATAGTTTTCATCTGTAAAACTATATTTAACGTTTGTTAACTATAGTTTTCGAATGATAATCTAAGTTTATCTGTCTGTAATAAGCGTTAACAATAGATTTTGTTGATAAATATGGCACGCCAAATTCACAAAAATGAGATAAACATAGTTTCACAGTCGATAAACTAGGTTTATCGGTTGTAAACTATAGTTTACGGACTGTCAACTATAGTTAACAACGTTAATCTATATTTTACATCCGTAAACCATAGTTAACGCGATAATCTATGTTTCACAACCGTAAACTATACTTAACACTGAAAACAATCATTTGCGATTGCAAAACATAGATTATCTGATAAATACAGTTTCACGATTTGTAAACTATAGTTTACAAACCGTTAACTATAGTTAACGATCTGATAAATATAGTTTCACGATTTGTGAAACTATGATTAACAACTCTTAACTATAGTTTACGATTGTAAACTATAGTTTACAAACGTGAATCTATGTTTATCAACAAAATCTATTGTTAACGCTTATTACAGACAGATAAACTTAGATTATCATTCGTAAACTATAGTTAACAACCGTTAAATATAGTTTTACAGATGAAAACTATACTTAACGAATCGTTAACTATACTTAACGAATCGTTAACTATAGTTTACGGTTTGTAAACTATAGTTTACAGTCGATAAACCTTGTTTATCAAATGTGAAACTAGGTTTATCTCATTTTTGTGAATTTGGCGTGCCATAGATAAACATAGATTCACGTTTGTAAACTCGTAAACTATAGTTAAGAGTTGTTAATCATAGTTTCACAAATCGTGAAACTATATTTATCAGAACGTTAACTATAGTTAACGGTTTATAAACTATAGTTTACAAATCGTGAAACTGTATTTATCAGATAATCTATGTTTTGCAATCGCAAATGATTGTTTTCAGTGATAAGTATAGTTTACGGTTGTGAAACATATATTATCGCGTTAACTATGGTTTACGGATGTAAAATATAGATTAACGTTGTTAACTATAGTTTACAACCGATAAACCAAGTTTATAGACTGTGAAACTATGTTTTACTCATTTTTGTGAATTTGGCGTGCCATACATATCAGATATGATAAAGTGAAGGCACCCATACTTTATCCACATGAAATACTGTGGTTTCATCATTATTCGTGGAACACCAATTTTCGTGGATTTCGTTGTTGAGTTGATCAACGAAATCAAATGTTCAACGAAGTTTGGTGCCTCATTTTGACCTTTTAAAAGCCCATTCCGACTTTCGTTAATATATATTAAATAGCCCTTCCCCTTTTTTTCCTCAACAGATCGACTTTAAAGACCTATTTTTCCTTTTTTAAAATAATTATTTTAAAAAATGAAGAAATAACTTTAAATAATTATCTGAACTTTTTTAAAGAAAAAGTTTTGCACGGAGATAAACAAACAACACGTAGATCTGTCCGCAAACGCAGTGCATATACCAATCAGCGATATACCCCCCAAAGCCATAGGATGATAATCAGGCGTAAATGTGTTAAATTGTTTTCTAAAACAATTTTTTAAGTGTCCAAACCCCAATTATCACCTGTACAGTGAAAACAACAAATTACCGTTACATAAAAAATCTGATAAAAATAATTTATTACTCTCTGCCGTTAAAAACATGCTAAATTCATACAAATTATCAACACAATTTAATGCTATTTGAATTTTATCTGTTTGCTTAGAAACATATTTTTGTTATACATGTATGCTGCAAAAGTCCTGTCATTCAAGGCTGAATTATTGTCGTTCATATTACTTGTTTAAGCGGATGTTGTACCCATCGCTTATGATCGCGCATGATCGCACGTGAATGTGTTTGTTCCGAGATCTTCAAACAAGGGGTCTGGATATCAAGTCCCGAAACACGCCGTGCATGTGAAAATGAGTAACTAACGCCATTTTGTGAATTGAAATAATTCTTAATTGTTGTTACTTTTAATATCCTGTTGCAACTTAATTACCGTCCGTATTCCACACTTGCGATCATAATTTTTGTCCGTGCGCATTAAAGGAATAATTCACTGTTGAAGGTTCCGACTTTTGAAAAGCCAATGGAGATAAATAAATATTAAAGAGTTTTCTCCTGTTAGTAATTTTCTTAAAAGATATCTACGTACCCTAACATTGTAAGTGGCACAATGTTCCAGCTAAAGCATAACGACGAAAGAAAAAATGAAAATATAGACATTTTTTTCTGTTACCATTATCCACGAATTTACATATCCACGAAACTGTGAATTTTACTTAATCCACGAAAATTGATGCCCATGAATATTAATGAAACCACAGTAAACGACGCTCAAAAGACAGAAGACTTGGGATTTGATGTTTACCATGCTCATTCTGCAAAAAGATATCATTATACACCCATACTATCGTTGAGATTAAGGCAATTTCTGACAAATGGACTGTTTTTGTTAGAAAAATAACCTGCATAGTAAGAAATATAAGAGTCTGAAAAAATTAAAGGCTTCTGTGACAGAATGCTTACGAGCATGTCACGTGACCGCCAATATCACGTGATCCGCGCATGGGCAGAATGGTTGCAGATGCGCATTAAAATCGGAGAGGACTACGTTGAAACATGTTCAACACTGAATCCCTATATCATTTCTTTTATGAAAGTTATTCAATTAGTTCGCGAACTTTATGATCACCCCTTGTACAACACATGCACAACGTCATTTTTTTTACGTGATTGGTTTTTCACACCTTGACTACAAATCGACATTCAATGTGCATTCCTTTTCTCTCTGAATCTATTTTGGCATTGAAAAACAAGTTTTCTGGTTGCATATTATTTCTCCGTAGCCAGTTCAAATATTTCCTAGGTCTATACCATTTTTTTTCAGGGACAAAATTGATAGAATGTTGGAAAAGGAAACCCCTCCCCTTTTTGACGTCATTTTCAAAGCCTTACTTGTTCAGACACTCCATGTAAAATTTTTGGTAAAATTTCATAGAACTTCCAGAATGAGGTAAAAATTCCATATTTTATGGAACAATATAGCTGCAGATCTGTAGCGTTATGGTTTGATATATTTGTCTGTTATGGTCAAAGACAAATATATAAAACCATAACGCTACAGATCTGCAGATAGGAACAATAGTGTCCCAACATGTTACTGAATTAACGTGATATTTGGATGTCAAATGTTCATATCAAAAGAGTTTTTCTCATTTACACTTAGGTCGAAAGAAAACGTCGTGTTCGAGGTTGCACCGCCTGGACATACCATTGATTTATCAAAACATTGCTTACTTATTAAAAAATAAAATTTATGGTTTGTTGTTTATTCTATAGATAGAAAAGATGATTCTAACTATATATTTTAAGAATGGAGGAGTACAAGTCGATGTCAATCCCCAGCTCTGAGAACATGTGTATGACTTTATGTGTGCCAAATTTCATTCTGATCTGAATTGTGGTCTTGTAAATATAGAAGTAGTTCGCGAACTTTTTGATCACCCCTTGTAGCTATTGAATTCCAAAAAGCAAAATAAGCTGGCACAATCAACCGAGGATCGCTCCTAATGTATAAAATCATTGACAACCGTTGTTCATAACATTGTAAAGTCATATAAACAAGACGAGTTTAAGTCCTAACTCAGCTCCACGAAATCTCATCAAAATAAGTGTATGGGGTAGAAGAAGCGGACATTGAAAAACGATGACATTGTCGGACGTCATGAAAGAAAACGGCGACGGCGCCATGTGATCAAATAATGTTTTAATCTTATAATAATTTGGCAAATAATGAACGAATCAAGCTAAAATTTTCAACATTTCTTTATCTTTATTTGTTTTATGTTCCTTAAAAATTTTGAAAGCACATATTACATAGTACTAGTTTGATAGCATCAGTCCATAAACTTTTTGATAACTCCTCTTAAGTTTGTTTATTTTAAAAACACCCAGAAGCAAAAAAATGACTTTTTAAAAAAGAAATATTGTTATCTATATAGCCCCATCCTACACCAGAACCCTTGACCCAGGGGCTATGAAATGACATTTTTTGAATGGAGCCTTTCTTCATTACACCTATGCATTGGTTTTTTTTAAATACCTAGGAGCAAAGAAGAATAATTTCCATAAAAATAATATGACACTGATGAAATAATTCTTCTGGGTTTTTGGGTTGTGGCCATTTTCCGACCATTTTGATTTCCTTTAGAAGAATAACCCATATAAAGATATGCAAATAAGATCAAATTTATAAACTAAAATATATGATTTTTTTTCTTTGCCAAATGATAGTTGACAGCTTGAGTTATCATATCTAAAAAAATCTTGTGGTTAATTTGTTGACCCCCCCCCCTGCCTTCTTAAAAGAGACACCTTTCCTCACCACAACTACATGTATACATTTACATTGTTTTATACCAAGAAGCAGAAGATTTTGAAATAAATAATGCACTTTATCTACATAACAGATAATGCACTTTTTTCTTCTAAATAATCCATATAGCCCTGTCCTAGCACTAGAACCCCTGACCCTGGGACCATGAAATTCACAATTTTGGGAGAGAAAGCCTTATTCGCATAATTATGTAATGTCCGCCATATTCGACTCGACTCTCGCTATATCTGAGGGGGAGGTCAACATTACCGCTACATCGCCAAAATTTTCAACTCATTACCGCTACATTTTTCCAAATATTCGACCGATCATTACCACTACATTTTTTTAGTCGAAAACAACTCATTGCCGCTACATATGGAATCAGCCAGGTATGCAGGTACAGAATATGAGTTCCAATCACAAAGCTTTCATATGAATTCAGCACAATGTTTTACAGTTCTCAATCTAATTTTTATGAATTTTTGGCAATGTATGGTAGTGTCAAATAAAACGTTAGGTTGCTGCCATGTAAACATAAACTACTTTAAATATTTGAATATAGTTCTTAGTCCATGATTTGTTGTATCTCATTCTACATATTTTGGAGTCGCGTGTGTATGTGGGATTTTGTATTTCAGGAGATACATGTCTTATGCCTGTATATGTTAGACTTAACATCAATCTGTACACGCTGAAGTGGCAGGCTAACGTAATAGGAATGTAGCGGTAATGTATACTTTTATACGTAGCGGTAATGTAATGTTTTTTGTAGCGGTAATGACTATGTAGCGGTAATAAAAATTTTGAAAAAGTAGCGGTAATGATACGCACCCATATACAGCATTCGGTAGCGACAAAAACTGTGAACTTCTTGTAATGCAGAAGAGTAAGATGCTAAAAAAACCTTACAACAGTTCAGTTGCACTGATATCGTAGAGTGTAGTCTCAAAGATGGCGTATGCCTATTTAGGAGTCGTGTTCAGCTTTAAACTCAATCAAAATAAGAAAACAAATATAAAAGTAATAAAAGAAAGGTTCTTTTGCAAGAAAACCCAAGTAAAATTAGAAAGTTCTATAGAACTAATCAAAATTTTTTTTAAAGGGGCCAAAATCGTTTGTAACATAGGGGTGGACCTCTCAAAAGAAAAACACATGTGAAGTATCACAAATCCATAACAAAACGTACGACCAAGATTAAATATTTTTTCAAAAGTATATAAACTCCAAGGCCAAACGGTAAAAAATGTTGATACACAAGGGATGGCTTGGGCACTAGGAATACCTCTGTGGAATAATACAGCCCTACATGTAGCTGTAGTGTAATTCTAATCAAACTTTTAATTTTGACTTTTTGATCCGGACCTTTGGAGCTTAATTTGAATTTCAGTAAAACAATTTCCCAGTTGAAAAAATGTTCAAACTCTGGGGTGGGGTCAATATTCAATAGGGTCAATTTTCAACTTGTTGAGGTCATCAGGGATAAGAAAAAAAAATTATCAAGCTGTTGAAAAATGACCCCGGGTATAAATTCAACGACTCTTGGTCTAAATTTTTCAACGGAGAAAAAACACCCTCGGTTCAATATTCAACGCTGAAAAATGAACACCGGATCAATTTTCAACTCGGGTCAATATTCAACGTTACACCGGATCGAAATAAGCTGTGTTCAGCATCCACAGAAGTGTAGATTTTTTCCCCTTTCAGAGTTCTATGAGACGGAGGTGTGTCGCAGGAGGGGCTCAAAATTTATTAAAAGTAAAACAACGGACAAAGCTTATTAAGATTATTAGAAATTTCAACCCCCCCCCCCAATTCCCTTGCAGTGTAGATGCCGTAATCAATCATGACATTCATCGGAATGGTCCTCGAACTGTCATAGAAGAAAAGTACGAAATCGTATTCACCACATCATGCACAGGATTATCGTCTAATCTATACATTTACATTCTTTGTCATCATTCCGTGGACTCTGCGTGTTAAAGGCCATATTCAATTTTTTTGGGATACTACATATAGTATTCAAATTGACATTTTCATTATAAAACAAAAAAGTATCATTTCTTTATTGTTCTATTGTATTGTATTAAAGTTATTTCTATAATCGGAGATGTTTTATTCAGCTTGATCATATGAGTTTTCATATAAAATTAGCCACAATAAATGCAAACATTGTCTATGCTCAAATAATTACATTTACTACACATGCTGTTACATGTTAAGAATAAAAGAACCAATATATGATCTTCAAAGAAAACAATGTTTAAATTGTTAGGCCTAAAAACATGCCAAAATATTTTGTAACGATCGATAAGTTGAATATTATACACACAATAATTATCAATTAAATTCAGTTGGGAAGACATAGTATAAGTATAAATCTACTGTCTTTTATATTTCCTTCTTCTCTTTCAGGCGTACTTCGGAACATCAACAAGCCGAGTGTCCCTACTGTATGTGAATCAGTAACTAGAAACTTTCAAGGAATGAAATGTTGGAACAAAATGGACATGAACAATGAACTTAAACGGGTAAATCTGGCACATCATACCATATACCATTATGTTTTTCATTTACATCTGTCTTTCGTGAAATCGCCGACGATGGCGTTTCTGACTTCTGAAGTCCATTGGAAAACTTTTTCCCTTTTTTCCCTTTTTGTTTTTTCGGAGAATCATTTGTTTTTGAGGACTGATTTGTTATTCCAGTCAGTTTAGAGTTTTGTCTTTTGACTCGATTTGTTGGCGATGGGGGACCAGAAGTATAGCTGTCGACTTTGGGAGATTCGCCCCAGCTACAACAGGACTGTTTCTTCTTTTTATTCTTCATTAATTGTCCCCGAAGTCTCCTTTCACTGTTTTTCAGATAGTACTCACTAAAATTAGCAGCGACGACTGCAATTGGCATTGCTATAATGACTATTCCTGCAGCTGCGCAAGCAATACCAACAAGTTTTCCCGCAAAGGATGTCGGGTACATGTCTCCATAGCCGACCGTTGTCATGGTGATGATGGCCCACCACATACTTTCAAAGATGGTGGGGAAGACATCTTGTTTATCGAATTCAGCAAAATACATGAAACTGGCAAAGAGAACAGAAGCCAACAAAAATGTAATGAATAAAAGAAATAATTCCTTTATACTCGCTTTCAGAGACATGAACAGAATTTTTAAAGCACTGAATTGTTTCATAAGTCTGAAAAACCTTAACAAACGTAGAACTAGCGATGCTTTTAATACAGAATAAAAGTTGATCATTCTCTCATCATCCAAATAATCCTCCATCTTTGTTTCAATGGCAAACGTTGTCCACATGGCGACAACAAGATACACATCTAAAACATTGAGAACATACGTGAAGAATCTTAACTTCCGTGGACAAGTAAGGAAATGGGCAAGGAGCTCAAAAGTAAAGAAAGAAATGCAAAAAAGATCGATGTTGTCCAGCACTGGGTGGACCTCCGTGGTTAAGAACATGACTTGCTTGGTGTTGTCTAAATTCACTGAGTTGAATAACGCAATGTCGGAGTAGTTCTTTAGAAAGACGAGTCTGTTCAATGTCATTATCTGTGTTCGACAATATGGCTGATAGGACAGGAGAAATACTAACACCGACAACATGACCAAAACCAGGTACAAGGTGTTAAATATCTGAAATTGTAAAGCAAAATATTGTAAATGCATAAAAAAAAAATCATTTTTTGAAACATAAGTCAGCTCATTTAGAGGTGGCATTAGTCAGCCTCTCAATTTAATCTGATTTAAAACAAAAACTTAAACCCTCTTCATAATCTACCATACGGGGGCATCAGTGATTTACAAACACATCTTGTTTTAAAGTTTGTTTAAGACGAACATATATGTAAGTTAAGTACGCTTCATAATCACGTGACATAAACAATTTCGACTTAAATATTAACACAATAGGTCAAGGGTTGTAAGGAGTTGATCGGATCAGAACTGCTAGGCTTTCAAAGATTAAACACCTGATATTAAATCATTTAAAGAATGAGTAAATCAAAATCTCCAGTTATTTATCAATACATACTATATTTTCAAACAGTTACTCAACCAAAAACTTCAAATTTCAACTTCAAAAGTAAGAAAATATCCTCGTAAAACTGTATAATGTTTATATATATGAGATTTGTGTTAACGTATATATTTTGGTTGTATATTGCTTTACAACTGGAAGATCTTAATTTTAAAAATAATGAATTCTTTGCGTAAAGGATATGACTGAACGAATCCATTCCCACGGGGCTGTAGATTTTTTTCTTCTAGATTGTCTAGTCCACTGTTAGGGATGTTAGTACATGTAACAATGTACAGTGTGTGTTATATCCAACTGACCTTTGTGAATTGGTATTTAAATAGTGCTTAATCTTCCTTATAAGTCAACCAATGATGTTCTAAAGTCAATGATTTTTTTTTCTTAAATAATAAGCTTATAAGCCTTTCAAAAAAAATCCCCATACACAAAGAAGGGGTGATTTAGATAACACAGAATGACTTCCAAGATGACTTGAAAAATAGAATAACGCTTAACGGCTGAAAACGATTGATAAAATGGGGGAGAGAAGATGGATTTATGCGATTTTTATCAATGTTGGGGGAACTATTTTCCAGACAAGAATGTCAACTTTGAAAAAGATTCCCGACTCTCGTCTTGGAAGTCTGTCACCTGCTTCGCCCGAGTACAACGCGGAAACTGACGAATATTTTTTTGACCACAGTCCCGTTCTGTTCAGTGAAATCCTCGATCTGTACCGTACAGGCGAGTTACATATTCCCTCTAATTGCTGTGGCGCTGTTGTACAAAAAGAACTGGAATACTGGAAGATTCCAAAATCTCTGATTTCTGAATGTTGTATTCATTCTTACCATCGCTATGTTCATGACCAGTATACTATACAGTCAATTAGGGAATCATTTGAGGAGAATATTCTTGATTATGATCCAAGAGAGTACAGGAAAAATATGATTTAAATAAACAGATCCTTTGATCCGCTCACATGGATCGCTACACAAGGAGTGTGCGATCTGTGTGAGCTGATCAAAGGATCTGATTTAAATCAGATTGCCTCTCGATTTGAGGTGAAACATACCAGCCTCACATTTTGAGGTGACATTATTCTGCCTAACATTTTGAGGTGACATTATTCTGCCTAACATTTTGAGGTGACAATTTTCTGCCTAACATTTTGAGGTGACAATTTTCTTCCTAACATTTTGAGGTGACATTATTAATATTCTACCTCGCATTTTGAGGTGACAATTTTCTGCCTAACATTTTGAGGTGGCAATTTTCTGCTTAACAATTTTGGGGGAACATTATTCTGCCTAACATTTTGAGGGGACATCATTCTGCATAACATTTTGAGGTGACAATTTTCTGTCTTACATTTTGAGGTGACAAGTTTCTGCCTAATATTTTAAGGTGTCGTTAATCTGCCTAATAGGGCTGGGCAATAATATCAATATTTCAATATATTGCAATACAATGACAAAAAATATCGTATCACAATACTATTTTGTAATATCGATATATTGGCAATATGCTTAGATTAAGGAATTTTGTCATTAAATATAAAAATGGATTTACAGAAGTCTGTTATTAAGCCAAACAGTAAGTAAGAAGTTGTTTTGTGGTAAAATTTCAGAGCATAACTTAAATGAAATCAACAAGATTTTTTTCCGTGTTGGTTACTTATCATAGTTGTGTACATTCTGCATGTAAATTAAAGTAAATATAGTAAGAAAATTACATTTTAATAACATTGAAAATATTGCAATACATATCGCAATACATTTAAAACAAGTTTAGCTTTTAAAAAAAGCTTAGAGAGTCAGCCAGTGGATTTTCTTCTCTGTGATAATATTTTAAAGAATCATAGAGAACTGAAAAAAATGCCTCCAAGAAGGATATGGAAATAACGAACAGTATTCAATCTCAACGTCCATTAAACAATATTCAAAATAAATTTCTAAATTTTTAAAAACAAATCTTTTTTTAATTAGTAGCAGAGTTGGGCACTAAAATTGAAACATCGTCTTAATATTTTTTCTGCATAGGAACAGAAGCATTTTTGCATGCAGATTCTTGCATTTTTTATCTCAAAATCAAAAGAACGGAAAGTATGTATAAACATTGAAGTTCCAATCTACATAACATAATTCAAAGAGGTTATATAAACCTACAATCTCATTATCAGATCTATAAGATTTTAGGACTGACAAACAGATAAACAGACAAACAGACAGACAGACAGACAGAACAAAAACAATATACGCCTCGGATCTTTCGATCCAGGCGCATAAAAAAAATCACCCTGCTACCGACCCAATATTTTCAGACTAAGTCAGAAGAAACAGACATTATTCTAAAGTTGTCCTGAACAAAATTAATTAGTCGCTTAATTAAGGGGAATGATGCATCCAGACCAGTCACATCCGCCGTGGACCCTATGTATTGATCAGAAAGGCGGGACACCCTGTTGTAAAATTTGATATAAAAACAAAGGCCTAATAATTGGTATGAAAGTCAACCACAATACGACCAAATGATAGGTTACATTTGCTTACAAGGTCATTACAACGATTTGCAAAATGCTGACTTCAATCGAAATTCTTAAAATCCATGTAATACCAACTTATCTGTCAGTAGCCTGTATCAATTTCAAAACTGATTGTACTCAGAGCATGCCCATGACTGTCGAATAAAAAAGGAGATGTACACAGCATACGCAGGTTATACCGGGGGTTTACTGCATCAGTAAGAAGTGGACTAAAAATTAAATCACCTCGTTTGTCATACAGTAATATATAGTTGTAAGTTGGACCTTATCGTTTATAATCAGTCAAACATCCAATATGAATAAGATGTGCCAGAAAAATGAATATATAAGTGGAAAGTATATTTGAGAATAAGATGTCGTAAAGGTCCTTAGGTTCAGCTGTATATAACTATCGAATTGGTCTATTTGAATAAAGTGTAAATTGTAATTTTTTAATCATTAAAAGAGTGTAATAAAGTGAGAGCAACATTTTACAATGATATTGTCATTTTTTCGCCAAGTTTAGGAATAAAAACATTACACTTCTAAAACACGAGACCATAAATCAAAACTGAGCTTTTTACGTGTATAATAGAAGCACAAGTCCTTACAGTAAATCTTCTGACATAAAAAAAAGATTCGTTTCTAAGGCAAATATCATTATTCATATATTTAACACTATATTTGGAGACTGTAGAATTAAATGCCATTGATCTTCAGATCTTATCAACGATTAAAGGAAACTAAGCACAATCATTTAAATATTTTCCCCTATTACCTAAGATTGAATCTGACTTTTTCCAGAGTTAAAATTGGACTTTGTATTACATAGCTCAGAAAATCGGCGGATTTAATAAGGTATAAAAGTGCAGACCAGATTGAAACAAGACTACCTTTAGAGTTGTAAAACATTTACTGTAAGATGAAGATCAGTTAAAATTCCTCAGTCCTAAACTTGCATAAGCATGCATGATTCTTCTGAATCCGCTTTAACATATCGTATCAAGGAAAATTTGATTTTCTCTGTAGGCAGTGCGTACATGTATTAAAAAAGACTGTATTGGATCTCAGAGAAAAGACTACAGATTTACAAATCTCTAAACAAGGCATAAAACACGAACCCCCTGAAGTTCCAGAGGTGGGATAAGGTGCCTTGGAGCAGTAAATATCCCCTGTGGACCGGTCACACCCGCAATAAAGTCTGTGTGTCATACTTGTCTAAAAATACACACAGATATAGAAAAACATCTCTACCATAATCCGAAGATTCTCTGTCTTGTGGCATATTTATGCCCCCTACATGCAAGATAAAATATGTAGACATGCCACATATTTATGTAGACATGCAACATATGCAATTTACCAATATTATAAGAAAATATAATTCAAACATGGGTAAATTCACTTACTAACTCCGGTATTTGACATCGCAGATGCAAGATATTTATGTAGACATGCGACATGTCAACAATCTAATGTTTCGGAGGTCCGTGTTTGTTCTGCTCTTATTTTGTTTTGTTTTATGGACTTCGAGATTGAATACTGTTCGTTATCTCCATATCCTTCTTCTATTCGAAAGAATTGCTTCTTGATGAAGTTCATCAAAATTAAAGTCAATTGCATTCCTCATTTAAATTTAGGAAAACGAAAGGAATACAGACAAAAATTATAACATTTGCGGTAGATCACAGAATGTTTGCTAAAATGTGACAGTGGTTGCTCTTCAAGGTCATAGTGTCTTCTCAACAAACAAAATATTCCATTGTATCATCATCGGATTTAATTGAACTTTTTTATCTCTATTTTTAAAAGAAGTGAATTCCAATTTTATATACAGTACAATGTCCTTTGCTGTCAAAATAAGTTTATTTATAAGACGTTTTCCCTTACATATTGCTTAACATTTATTGAATTTGTTTGGTCCTTTTTTGTGTTGGAAATCATTATATAATTCTAAAGTCATAATATACTATACTTACTTACATTCCGTTAATTTCAACATCAACTTATCTAATACAGAAAATATCGATTTTAGATAAATTTGGTGCTATTGGTTTTATTATTGATCTCCTGTGTTCATCCAATAAACATCTGGAATCACTGCCGCCATGGTTTTATACAGGACGCCTCGGAGTCAAATTATGATGGAGACCCATCCCCGCAGGAAAATCTCATGTCAGTGCCGAACAGTCCAAGCAGCGTATAAACTCACGTGATGTATAGAATAACAAGATGGCGACCGTGACTGTCAGATCGACAAAAATGGTGGACAGAAAATGTCAAACTTAACTCTGTAATTTGTTAATACACGAGTAACAACAATCCATGAAATTGCCTTTTATGAACGAGGAAGGCAAATACAACGTACAGTGATCGATCTAAATAAAAAAAAAAATAAAATACAACCTACAAACAATACAAATTTTGCAAACAGTATATAAACAATTACCTTTGGAAATTTTTAAAGTGTTGGATCAAGTGTCTAAGAGGAGTATGTCTAGTTAAATCCTGTCGGTCACAACAGCTGTGGGCTCCACATGCATGTACGGAACAGATAGACGAAATAGTGTTTAGTATTAAAAGGCTCCTACATTCGCTTTGAAATATTGCGGTACGACATAAGCACTCAGTGATACGTTATGTTTGCTAAAATGGTAATTATAACGACTATTACAAAATGCTGACTTTTAACAAGATTGCTGAATTTCCTTCAGTGTCATCTAATCTGTCAGTAGTCTGCCTTGGTATAAAAACTAATCGTACTCGAAGCATGATCTTGAGTATCGAACAAAATTGGACTGTACATATACACAGAGTACATTCTGTATTATCAAAATGACTATGAAAAAATGACGTTATTTCGTTTACATTTAAGTTTTTTGTTCATCTAAAAAACCCAATTATAGAATATCTTTGGTAGACTCTGTATTTTTTTTTGGTCATTGAATCGCAATTGACTGGTACACGTACATGTATATCGGTATGACTGACCACTGCTATACAACAAATGTCTTGCAGAGTTAGCTGTGTAACGTAGACTACTGACCCGGGTAAAAAATTGTGAGGTTTAATTATTTTTAAACACATGTAGATTATACCCAGGGTCATTTTTCAAAATCTTCAATTTTTATGACTTTAACACGGTGAAAATTGACCCTGTTGAAAATTGTCTAAAACAATAAAGTTTTGAACTGTACATGTCTTTGAACTTGTTTGTCACGATTTATCAATTATATTTATTTATTGATTTTTCAGCTACAAACTTTTCTTATTTCAAAATAATGAAATTTCGAGTATATGTACGTCGTAGATCAGTACACGATTTAGCTTCTTTGAGGCCACGATTGTCCAGAACCTTACTTATGATATCATTGTCAGGATATCACAGTATTTATATTCCATAATTATTTTTTGACAAAGTACTAAAAAAAATCACATATGAAATATGTAAGCCATAAATCAAAAAGCAAAAGTTTTGGCCAGTTTTTTTTTTGTGGACAAGCAGACAGACGGACGGACAGGACAAACACTATATAGCGACGAACCTCTCTATTCCCCTCCCCTCTCACTCTATCCTCTCTCTTCTCCCCCTCTCTCCGTCTCTCCCGTCTCTCCCCTCTCTTTTCTCTCTCTCTCTCTCTCTCTTTTCCCTCTCTTTATTTGTTTTTCATTGAACTTAGTTCTACTTGGAGGTTGTTGGCAAATAATTATATATGCTTAATACCTAGATGGTTTATAGTTTATTTACGATGGAAAATAATGGGGCAAATGCCTATTCTACAATGAAAGAAAAAAAAATCTTTATCTTAAAAGAATTTTATATAATATTTATTTTTGATCACTCAGATTTAAAATTGATTTTGCAGAATTATTTATTTATGCAAAAATATAAATGGCATTTAAATTTAAAAGGGCGATAACTTCACACAACAGATGAGAACATCCTGTAACCTTGTTCCCATTAGGTCGATGTATTTTTTGTTACAGTATTTAATGAAGAATCTTTATGCTCAATGAACAGTATTTATTTGTTTATATACTTTTTTCAGATGAGTACTGCTAATAAGCCTAGATGTAAAATTTAAGTTTTGCATGGTTATACTCCACTATAACCATATATTTTTTAATGGATTGTGTTAAATGATTAACCGTTAGGCCATCAGTGAGTAAATATTCACTTTATAAAAGGTCCTAGCCAGGTTTCTTGAACAATCATTCAATTAGCGGTCAAATAACAGAGTCATGCAAGACATTGTTGAAAGGTTTTCTCGGTCATGTATAGCGTCTCCTTCAAGCCATGGAACATATCAGAGAGATCTCTGTAATGTTAGAACTATCCATGATTTCCGTTAGTTTTTTGAGACTTTTTGTTTCTTTCATTTTCTTGTCCCCCGCTTTCTCGAAAGCGAGGGGACATTAAATTTGTCTGTCCGTCAGTCTGTCTAGCTGTCCGTCCGTCATAAAAACTTTAACCTTGCCCATAACTTTTGATTGAGAGGAGCCATGGCTTTCTCATTTCAAATGTGTATTAACTGTACCACCAAATTTGACCTTGACCTTGGAGTTTGATCCATTTTTGAACTAAAATTCTTAACTTTTACTTTAGCCATAACTTTTGAATGGTAAAGGCTAGGGCTTTCATTTTTCACATAAGTATTTTTTGTGACAAAGCCTTTCATTAGATATCAACAAGTTTGACCTTGACCTTGGAGATTTCCGTACTTAAGAAAAACTTTAACCTTGGTCATAATCTTTGAACGGTTAGAGCTAGGGCTTTCATACTTCAGATATGTAATTCTTGTGAAAAGACCTTTCATTGAATACCAAGAACTTTGACCTTGACCTTGGAGTTTGACCTAATCTTAAAAACAAACCTTGACCATAACTTTTGAAGGGTAAGAGCTAGGGCTGTCATACTTCACATATGTAATCCTTGTGACAGAACCTTTTCTTGGATATCAAGAACATTGACCCTTTGGCATTGATTTTGGAGGTTGACCTACTTTTTAAAAAACTATGACCTTGGCCATAACTTTTGAAAAGTAGATTATAAGACTTTCATATTTCACATATGTATTCTTTGTGGCAAGAACTTTCAATTGATACAAACAACTTTGAACTTTTGACTTTGACCTTGTAGATTTCCGTACTTATGAAAAAACTTTAACCTTGGCCATAACTTTTGAACGGTAAGGGCTTGACATATTTAATCCTAGTGAAAGGACCTTTCATTTGATATCAAGAACTTTGACTTTGACTTTGGAGTTTGACCTTCTCTTTAAAAACCTTAACCTTGGTCATAACTTTTGAACTGTAAGGGCTAGGGCTTTCATACTTCACATATATAATACATATGAGAAGACCTTTCTTAATAAACCAACAACTTTGACCCTTTGACCTTGGAGTTTGACGTACATGTCAAGAACCTATCCCTGGCCATATCTTTTGAACAGGTGGTGTTAGGGCTTTCATATTTCACAATCGTATTTCTTGTTAGAAGACTCTACTTTGGGTTATAATATATTCAATTTGCATTTAAGAAAAGTTTAATCTTCGCTTTGTTGCCATACGGGTCATCAGTGTTTCACAAAGCAATTTGTTCCTTATATTGAGAAGAGATAGGGCTTTCATATTTGACTTATGCATTATTTGTGACAAAATATTTCCGAGGATGCTATGATTTCTAACCCCTTGACCTTCAAGATTGACCTTATTTTAAAAAAACAACTTCAGTGATATTTTTTTAATGACATTTGATTGGGCGTTCATATCTGACATAATAATTATGTCATAAAAAATGACATCTCACCCACAAAGACACCGAAAGCGGGGGACCAGAATTCTTTGAATTTGCTTGTTTATAATTTTTTTTTTTGCAAAAAAAAAAGTTTTTGAGAAAAACTGCATTTAAATAGCTTTATATCAAGCTATTTTGAATAGCTTAATAAGCGATATAGCTATTACAAGAGATTGTGCTGGACCTGATAGAGTTTGTAAATCGTATATGAAAAATGGATTATTAATTATTCAATTCTAACTCTGAAAAAGGAAATATAAGTTATGATAAGGACTGGGAAGGGGCATGTTAGAAATTTGATATGCCTTGAGAAGCCCCCCCCCCCTCCTTCAGTAAGTTATAAATATCCACAGACTTTATTTATATACGGCAGTCCCACTGTGGGACGCAGAGACCGGTACTTCGGATGAGACCGTGTAAACCAAGGTCCCATGTCGCAGTAGGTGCTGGCACAAAAAAGATCCCTCCCTGCCCAATGGCCTTAGTGCCTTGTCTGGGACAAAATTTGCAGCTCTCCACCGGCAAGTGGTGGCGTCTCGATATGAGTGAAAAATTCTCGAGAGGGACGTTAAACTATATACAATATTTACAATCAAATCAACTGCTTTACATTATACCGGTATATGAATATTATTATGCCCCTAAAACGGGCAAAAGTTGAGATCTGGGTAAACAATACTTTAGCCTCCATACACATCTAGAAAATAAAGATTCAACAAAATAACAGTGCTTCTTTTTTCTTTTTAAATATTTTGAAGGAAAGTTAAAGTTTTTGGTCAAGTGTCTGTAGGACAGACAATTTTATAGTGTGCAGTTAAGTGTGAAGTTTTACGTTACGTCACGATCTAGTTGACAGCTGCGCTCAAGGTATATTGTACACGCCTCCTAACCGCAAGCTTTACGACTACTAGTATTACTCTGCAACAGACCATTTCCGTGTCAATGTTGATAATAGGAGTTGACCAATCGCGTGAATTGTTTACGCTAGATGTATCTGACGGAAAATATCTTGAAGTTGCGCAAAACTTCACAATCAACTGAAATTAATAATATTTCCCGATCTTCGAGGAAATACCGGGGTATTGGAGGCATGCTAAATACTGATAGTGCTTTTACGGGATTGATTTGTCCGTCTATTATTGACTCTGTTTCAACTGCAAGCTTTCCTCTTATTGTTGAACCCAGATTCTTTAAAACCTGAAGACACAAACACGAGTTACTAAATTAAATTTGTATATATAGAATTTACTTTTACATGAGTTTGGGAACTATCAGCACCGGAGGTCTGATTCCAACTGACTATAATTTTAACTAGAGGTACTGTGAGCAATGAGCTCACTAAATGATACCCCCCGCCTCCCATAATGTCGATGTGTTGCTTTATATTGTTTTACGGTAATGTGTAAAGAGGAATAACTCGTCCCGTCAAAAGTTATCCAGAAGGTTCTATTATGTGAATATAATATTATCAACATTATATCATTTTGTACTTTGACCTTGTCGAAATTTTTCCCATTATGAAGTTAATATTTAGAAAATTTTCTCCATGATTTTCATGGTGGTTACTAGTACTCTAGAAAATGTTATTTCAAATCATATTTTAGGCTGCTATGAAAAAAAAATGTTTGATTTCATAAATACATGTACTTATTATTCTGAACCTTTTGAATTTACGCTGAAGATGAAGGACAACAATTATGATTCAAGTAAAACAACAAACTCACTGTAACTTGATAATTTCTTCCAGTCCAACAAATATCCCAACACAGGAGCCACTGGTAATCCTAGCATCTTCAGACTCGAGTACAGACGAGCATACTCCGTATTTACTGTTAACAAACGAATAAATATAATCTCATACATATAAAAAGTATCAATATCCTGGAATTAATCCTACTTATACTCATACTTCCATAAAGAAATTCTTCAAAATCAAATTTCAGTTATAAATATTTTTAATATTCCACAGAATAAAAATGAATTTGAACTACTCTGTACCCTATATATATTGAATCGAATCGAAACTTCATATAAATCCTAGCAAACAAAGATACATTGCAGGTTCCAGTAAATTTTCAACCAAGCCTCTTTCGTTACTCCTCACTAAGATATTGACAGTAGTGAAGGAAAAACTTCAAGAGTACTGTACAACAACATATTCAAGAAAGGGTGTGTAACAAATGTGAATACTAAAAAATTCCAAAGAACTTTTAGACAATTTGATATGACAAGATTTTACCAAAAATCAACAGCTTAAAAACTTACTTTTCAACTTTATACAGTACCATTTCCCACGATAAATAAAAGTCCAGGCTTTTTGATATCATTGACAGCTGCTTTTTCAATAAAAATGGAACTCGAAAATTTACTTACCTGGTCATTGGTCATTTGCAAAATTATTTTGTTGAAACACATTCTGATTGCACACACAAGTACTCTGAAGTTGACATCAAAGAGATGCTCGAGTTTCTGATTGACAATATCCATGTGGTTTTTGGAGACCAGAAATTCCAACAATCTATTGGAATTCCAATGAGTACAAATTGCGCTCCGTTATTAGCAGACCTATTTTTATATTCATATGAAGCAGAATTTGTGCAAATGCGTGAAGAAAAGAAAACACTTGCTGTGGCCTTCAACTCTACATTTATATATATCGACGACGTATTGTCAATTAACAATGGTAATTTCCATTTCTACGTCGATACGATATATCCTGGTGATCTTGAGATAAAAGATACCACAGAGTCAGACACATCTGTTTCATACTTGAATATTTTACTTGAAAAGGACGTTAATGGCAATCTAACAACCAAGCTATATGATAAATGTGATGACTTTAACTTTTCTATCGTAAACTTCCCTTACTTATGCAACAATATTCCTTCATCGCCTGCATACGGAATATATCTCTCAGTTGATTCGATACGCAAGAGCAAGCTCTACGTATGAACAATTTCTAAAACGAGGAAAATTATTGACAAGCAAGTTGATGAAACAAAAATATCAGCAGTCTCGTTTAAAGTCATCATAAGTTCTATGGTCGATACAATGACATGTCAGCAATTTATCATTTAGTCAAATGCTAACTAACTTTTTTCATACTAATAGTTAGTCCATTATTTATACACTAAACTGACGACGGATTTTTCTGTTATTTCCTGATCATGACAAGGAGCACACGGCGGGTGTAATTGGTCAGCAGGGGACGCTCACTCCTCCTGATCCCACCTTTGATGTTTCGGAGGCCCGTGTTTGCTCTGCTCATATTTTGTATTGTTTTATGGACTTTGAGATTGAATACTGTTCATTATCTCCGTATCCTTCATGGAAAAGTAAGCTGTATAACTTAGCCCTCCGAAAAAAAATCATAATTTGACAGACTGGTCATCCATCCCAAAGTTTTCAGACCAGCGAGCTTCAGATCTGCAGCTTCAAGTATGGAAAAGTTTGAAGGAAAAGAAAATTCAGTTTTTTGTTGACGTGAAAGGCTAATGACTCTTAATTCCTATTTGGTTAAGTTTTTTAAATCGTGACAAGCTGGGTTGGTGATACAGATGGGAAAAACCTTTCACACTGAAATAATTTCTACAAGGACAACGTTGTAACAATTTGTAAGATGAAATTGAGTTATTCATATCATGGACTTGAAGACAAGAGGCATATGTGCCATCACGGTCACCTATTATTATGGGTGTCTCAGGTTATGAGCAATTTTGGATCACATAGAACTGTTCCAGCATTATTAACGTTTAGGACAGGCCTCTTTTTTGTAAGTTTAACAGCTTGTTCAGAATGACCCCAAGTTCAGAAGTAAAGAAGACATGATAAAAATAAATAGGATTGGGTCAAAAAGTTGTGACCTGAAAATCAGATAAACAGCAGATAGGTATTCCAAGGATGATAGAAGATACTCAAAAATATCGACATTAATTTGCTTCCGTGAAGACATACGATAAAAAAAACCAGTGGAACCATTCTAGGTTTTATGTCGAGGAATGAATGACCTTAGAAATAGAAAAAACATTTTTTTTTTAAACTATATGGTTCAAAATTTTTTTGGATGAACATGTAATTAAGTTAAACCATACTTTCAGTCAAGTCCTATTACTCAGAAAAACAATTAACTTATCCGGATGGAATAACATTAGTGTGTAAAATATACTTATTGAATAAAATAGTTAAAAGGTTCAATATTAACATGTTAAACCTTTTAGCAATTTGTGAAGCAAAAACATACATCAATCGAAAAGACCGAGAGGCACATGCAATAATGTCTGTATACAAGGGTGATGTAGACAACAGAGATATTTTATTGTTATTTTTCCTATACTTATTGTCGTAAAAAACCTTGGAATGGGGTCCCTAGAGAGTATAACCAATCAAAACATTACGACATGCAGTGAAAACATTGAGCTATCGCTGGGTATTAGCGTCAGAACTACTCAAGCTAAAACTCTAAGTAGATTTGTTTGGTCGCACATCGATCGTAATTAAACAACAATCTTCTTTGTTTGGAGGAAGCCTGTACACAAAGTGGCAGCATGCAACACAAACAGAGTTCAAAACAGATTTATCTTTGGAAGCTGATATTGGCATAAAGGCGACTAGATAAAACATCTGGCAGATAGTCACGTCGAGATTCCATATGTAGCGGCAATGAGTTGTTTTCGACTAAAAAAATGTAGTGGTAATGATCGGTCGAATATTTGGAAAAATGTAGCGGTAATGAGTTGAAAATTTTGGCGATGTAGCGGTAATGTTGACCTCCCCCTCAGATATAGCGAGAGTCGAGTCGAATATGGCGGACACATTTCTTTCACGAATATTTGATAAGCAATATAGATTGAAATGTTGCTTCTTAAGAGTAGTAAGTGTTATACCACGTACGCATGTATAATGATCGCATTTTGATAAACTTATCTTATATCGATCGTTCAGTGTAATTACATGCATAATGTACATAATGGTTCAAAAAAAGAGAAAACAGACAAAAACCACGGTCCATAATTTGACCATGATGTTAAGTAACAATTACACCGTCTTTTCCGAAAGAAAAGAGAATAGAAATCCATCTGGTTAATACACATGGCATTACTTTCATGATTTAAATCTCAGATCTTTGAATTTGACAAGGTAATTTGCCTTATTACCTATAAAGCTTTATGTACTGTTAACTTCTTGGTTCCATATTTACATGTGATAATCAAATCTTCTTATCCGTCATTCTAATATACGCATTTACCAAAGTATCTTGCCTTACACTGTATGCCATGTTACTAATACTAGTGTTTTAATCGAAAGATTGTTTAATGTACTCTGATCCCCATGTTCTGAAAATCAGATATTGACTAATTGAAAATGCTTACAAAAATGTTTTTTTACCCACGATAATTCTTCAAACTTCATCTGTAAAGTTAATCATATTATATAGGGAAAATTAATAAATCTAAAATAAATTTTCAGGAAATGTAAATAGAAACAATTTCTAAGCATTTTCTAATTCAAATTTGATCAACAAACACATTTTAGAGATAAAAATCATAGGTTTCCAAGCTTTTGAAGAAATTGCACAATTTTTATATATATATAAATAAGGTACTTAAATTTCTTCTATTTACTTTGAAATTTTTACAACGCATATCATGAATTAAATTATTATAATAAATTTAAGAGTTATCCTTCCTGGCTGAGGATCGGAGTACCTTAAATACAGACCATATATAATTTTTTTTATACTTTTACATTACTTTATTGATATTTGTTGAATTACTTATCAAATTAATGGAGGCCTCAACAATTTACGACCAACATGTGTACGGATAATTTCCCGATATTTGCAAATCCAGATTGCCCAGTTCTTTGCATAGGACGCATCCCATGAGCTTTTTTAAAAGTACATGCATTTTGTTATTTACATCAATTACATACGTAGGGCAATAACATGTTACTAGTATAATACCATTACAAACTTGATGTACATATACTTCTTATATGTAGATGATTTTTTAAACATTCGAAATGTAATGCTATCTACCATGCCTTTTTTTTTGAAATTTTGGTAAAACAAAGAAACAAAAACCAAAATTAGGAGATAATGTTAGGATGCATGTACAAGCTCAAAATATTTCATTTCACTAAAAAATTGTCACGATTCAATGAAATTTTCATCGATTTCAAAATTCTTGGTATTAAATGACCAATTACTTTTATTAAAAGCCTCGTCTAAATTTTGGTATCGTATTGCGGTTAATCAAGATCAAAAGTTTTTAAAAAGAATTGGCTCGAGTCAAAAGTTTTGATCAGAATTTACTATTATAAAGGTGTGTTTACAGGAAATTGCAGTTTAAAATATTCGTGATAAGAAAAGGGCAATAACTACCAGATTAATTTAAATATAAATTAGATTAGTTTGTTTATGATTCATATAAAAAACTGAATTATTATTCTTGATTGATCAGTGGCGTTGCCTTCAAATGATATATACCTGTGCAGCTTTAGAGGACTTCGGTTGATCCAGAAAAATCCATAGTCGCCTCTTTAATTTAATCCAACAACTCTTTTTAATATCATCCAAGTCATAATCCAACACATCCGCTATAGAATCCTGTATGGATGTGATGGTGCTCATATCGGTAATATATCGGTGGTATGAATGTATACAACATTCAGAAACTAGATATTTAGGGATATCCCAATATTCCATTTCCTTTTTAAAGACAGCACCACATACATTATTGGGAATATGAAGTTCGCCTGTTCGGTACAGATCAAGAATTTCCTGGAAGAGGGTCGGATTGTGATCAAAGAAGAACTCGTCATACTCGGGGTCATACTCCGGGGAGGACGGGGACAGCCGGGACAGACGGGTTTGGGGAATCTTCTTTAGGGTCGGCATTGTGGTCTGGAAGGTCGTGCCTCCAACGTTAATGGTTGTCCGAAAATGACACCTGCCTTCTTCCATTTTCATTTACCACGTCATCTCAATAGTGTATGCATTTCTTAAAGCACTGACTTGATGGATAGCTGAAGTATCATCCTGTTTCAAAAGTCCGTAATATATTACATGGAATTTTGAGAGAGGGAAAGGCAAGCATATGTGATTTGATCGACGCTTAAAAAAACAAAATTTGTTAACATGCACTCTGGAATGAAAATTGAGTACACTACATGTATTTAAGAGGATTTAAAAAGAGAATGCCAATTAAAAATCTTTTTAAATTGTTAAAGGTCTTTGCACAAATGTGATAGTAATGTGATGATTATAAGAGAACATAACTCGGAGGCAATACTGTAAAACCCAGTAAATATTTATTCATCGCTGAAACAACAACCTTCTTGTTCAGTACTTTATGTGAGATTATTCATGTTTGAAATGCTATTTTATTAGCAAACTGTCTTTATTTTTTTTAATGAAAAAAGATATAATACTTATGTGGTTTTACTGTACAGAACTGAAGCTATTCGAAACGAAATGAATTTGTGGAAAAAAAACGCGTACGGCAACTTATGGCAGGGGTTGAATTTTCTCAAATGTGTCAAACTTCAAAGGTCAAGGTCAAAGTTGTTGGTCAAGGTAAAAAAGTCAAAAATATTTATTCCCACTGAAAGGTCTTGTCACAATGAATAAACATGTGAAGTATGAAAGCCCTAACACCAACTGTTCAAAAGTTATGACCAAGATTAAAAGTGTACAATATAAAAATAATTTTTTGGTAAAATTGGGTCGCACTCCATGGTCAAGAGGTCAAATTTGGTGGTACATAAAGAAAGGTCATGTCACAAGAAATACGATCGTGAATATGAAAACCATACACCCAATCACTCGAACATTATTAACACTGTTAAAATGTAAAATACAACATTTTTGGATTTATTATAAAATACTTAGTAAATTAACTTTTGGAGTTGGTGTAAATTGTTATCAGAACTTTTCGTATAATTCGGCAAATTTGATAAATTATATAAATTCCGCACAACCTTATCCCACCCGAGGCATAGTCAGAGATGGATCCCTTAATTGACTTCTGTTCATATATTGACACTTATCTTTCATCTTTAATTCTATTATATACATGTTGCTAAAATATCACCATTCGCTCAATAATTGTTTGATACTTGATTTCTATGCTGCTAAAATGTCACAATTCGCTCAATAATTGTTTGATACT
>PRKT01000017.1:3313308-3325808 GCA_003671525.1 Saccostrea glomerata | reverse complement strand
TGAAATGAGAAAGCCATGGCTCCTCTCAATCAAAAGTTATGGGCAAGGTTAAAGTTTTTATGACGGACGGACAGCTAGACAGACTGACGGACAGACAAATTTAATGTCCCCTCGCTTTCGAGAAAGCGGGGGACAAGAAAATGAAAGAAACAAAAAGTCTCAAAAAACTAACGGAAATCATGGATAGTTCTAACATTACAGAGATCTCTCTGATATGTTCCATGGCTTGAAGGAGACGCTATACATGACCGAGAAAACCTTTCAACAATGTCTTGCATGACTCTGTTATTTGACCGCTAATTGAATGATTGTTCAAGAAACCTGGCTAGGACCTTTTATAAAGTGAATATTTACTCACTGATGGCCTAACGGTTAATCATTTAACACAATCCATTAAAAAATATATGGTTATAGTGGAGTATAACCATGCAAAACTTAAATTTTACATCTAGGCTTATTAGCAGTACTCATCTGAAAAAAGTATATAAACAAATAAATACTGTTCATTGAGCATAAAGATTCTTCATTAAATACTGTAACAAAAAATACATCGACCTAATGGGAACAAGGTTACAGGATGTTCTCATCTGTTGTGTGAAGTTATCGCCCTTTTAAATCTAAATGCCATTTATATTTTTGCATAAATAAATAATTCTGCAAAATCAATTTTAAATCTGAGTGATCAAAAATAAATATTATATAAAATTCTTTTAAGATAAAGATTTTTTTTCTTTCATTGTAGAATAGGCATTTGCCCCATTATTTTCCATCGTAAATAAACTATAAACCATCTAGGTATTAAGCATATATAATTATTTCCCAACAACCTCCAAGTAGAACTAAGTTCAATGAAAAACAAATAAAGAGAGGGAAAAGAGAGAGAAGGAAGGGGTGAGAGAAAAGAGAGGGGAGAGACGGAGAGAGGGGGAGAAGAGAGAGGATAGAGTGAGAGGGGAGGGGAATAGAGAGAAGAAAGGGGTGTGAGAGTGGAGGAAGAGAGGGAAGTGGAGGAAGTGGTAGACGGAGAGAGGGGGAGAAGAGAGAGGAAAAGAGTGAGAGGGGAGGAGAAAAGAGAGAGAGAGGGGAGAAAGGGGTGTGAGAGTGGAGGAAGAGAGGGAAGTGAAAGTGTGGAGGAAGGGAGAGATGGGGGTTATTGGTGAAAGAGAGAGGGGATAGAGTGTGGGGGAGATAGAGACGCAAATGACATTAATAAATCTTGAGAGAGAAAATGGCCAGTTTAGCGGGAAAAGCAATAGGAAAGAAAGATGAGGTTTAAGGGTAACATTGCTAACCCGAGTGCACTGGTTCGTCGCTATATAGTTTTTGTCCTGTCCGTCCGTCTGTCTGCTTGTCCACAAAAAAACTGGCCAAAACTTTTGCTTTTTGATTTATGGCTTACATATTTCATATGTGATTTTTTTTAGTACTTTGTCAAAAAATAATTATGGAATATAAATACTGTGATATCCTGACAATGATATCATAAGTAAGGTTCTGGACAATCGTGGCCTCAAAGAAGCTAAATCGTGTACTGATCTACGACGTACATATACTCGAAATTTCATTATTTTGAAATAAGAAAAGTTTGTAGCTGAAAAATCAATAAATAAATATAATTGATAAATCGTGACAAACAAGTTCAAAGACATGTACAGTTCAAAACTTTATTGTTTTAGACAATTTTCAACAGGGTCAATTTTCACCGTGTTAAAGTCATAAAAATTGAAGATTTTGAAAAATGACCCTGGGTATAATCTACATGTGTTTAAAAATAATTAAACCTCACAATTTTTTACCCGGGTCAGTAGTCTACGTTACACAGCTAACTCTGCAAGACATTTGTTGTATAGCAGTGGTCAGTCATACCGATATACATGTACGTGTACCAGTCAATTGCGATTCAATGACCAAAAAAAAATACAGAGTCTACCAAAGATATTCTATAATTGGGTTTTTTAGATGAACAAAAAACTTAAATGTAAACGAAATAACGTCATTTTTTCATAGTCATTTTGATAATACAGAATGTACTCTGTGTATATGTACAGTCCAATTTTGTTCGATACTCAAGATCATGCTTCGAGTACGATTAGTTTTTATACCAAGGCAGACTACTGACAGATTAGATGACACTGAAGGAAATTCAGCAATCTTGTTAAAAGTCAGCATTTTGTAATAGTCGTTATAATTACCATTTTAGCAAACATAACGTATCACTGAGTGCTTATGTCGTACCGCAATATTTCAAAGCGAATGTAGGAGCCTTTTAATACTAAACACTATTTCGTCTATCTGTTCCGTACATGCATGTGGAGCCCACAGCTGTTGTGACCGACAGGATTTAACTAGACATACTCCTCTTAGACACTTGATCCAACACTTTAAAAATTTCCAAAGGTAATTGTTTATATACTGTTTGCAAAATTTGTATTGTTTGTAGGTTGTATTTTATTTTTTTTTTTATTTAGATCGATCACTGTACGTTGTATTTGCCTTCCTCGTTCATAAAAGGCAATTTCATGGATTGTTGTTACTCGTGTATTAACAAATTACAGAGTTAAGTTTGACATTTTCTGTCCACCATTTTTGTCGATCTGACAGTCACGGTCGCCATCTTGTTATTCTATACATCACGTGAGTTTATACGCTGCTTGGACTGTTCGGCACTGACATGAGATTTTCCTGCGGGGATGGGTCTCCATCATAATTTGACTCCGAGGCGTCCTGTATAAAACCATGGCGGCAGTGATTCCAGATGTTTATTGGATGAACACAGGAGATCAATAATAAAACCAATAGCACCAAATTTATCTAAAATCGATATTTTCTGTATTAGATAAGTTGATGTTGAAATTAACGGAATGTAAGTAAGTATAGTATATTATGACTTTAGAATTATATAATGATTTCCAACACAAAAAAGGACCAAACAAATTCAATAAATGTTAAGCAATATGTAAGGGAAAACGTCTTATAAATAAACTTATTTTGACAGCAAAGGACATTGTACTGTATATAAAATTGGAATTCACTTCTTTTAAAAATAGAGATAAAAAAGTTCAATTAAATCCGATGATGATACAATGGAATATTTTGTTTGTTGAGAAGACACTATGACCTTGAAGAGCAACCACTGTCACATTTTAGCAAACATTCTGTGATCTACCGCAAATGTTATAATTTTTGTCTGTATTCCTTTCGTTTTCCTAAATTTAAATGAGGAATGCAATTGACTTTAATTTTGATGAACTTCATCAAGAAGCAATTCTTTCGAATAGAAGAAGGATATGGAGATAACGAACAGTATTCAATCTCGAAGTCCATAAAACAAAACAAAATAAGAGCAGAGCAAACACGGACCTCCGAAACATTAGAGGTGGGATCAGGTGCCATGGAGGAGAGCATCCCCTGCTGACCGGTCACACCCGCCGTGTGCTCCTTGTCATGATTAGGAAATAACGGAAAAATCCGTCGTCAATTTAGTGTATAAATAATGGATTAACATTGGTATGAAAAACGTCAGTCAGCATTTGACTCAATGATAAATTGTATTTGCTGACAAGGTCATTGTATCGACCATAGAACTTACGAAATGATGACTTTAAACGAGACTGTTGAAATTCTTGTTTCATCAACTTGCTTGTCAATAATTTACCTCGTTTTAGAAATTGTTCATACGTAGAGCATGCTCTTGCGTATCGAATCAACTGAGATATATACACTCCGTATGCAGGTGATGAAGGTATATTGCTGCATAAGTAAGGGAAGTTGACGATAGAAAAGTTAAAGTCATCACGTTTATCATATAGCTTGGTTGTTAGGTTACCATTAACGTCCTTTTCAAGTAAAATATCCAAGTAAGAAACAGATGTGTCACACTCTGTCGTGTCTTTAATCTCAAGCTCTCCTGGATATATCCTATCGACGTAGGAATGGAAATTACCGTTGTTAATTGACAATACGTCATCGATATATCTAAAAGTCGAGCTGAAGGCCACAGCAAGTGTTTTCTTCTTTTCACACAGAAGATTTTGCATAAATTGTTCTTCATATGAATACAAAAATTGGGGGGGGGGGGAATTACTAAATTTACCTGAAAATCCTTTAATCGATATTTGATAATGGTTGTCTCATAATTAATTGCTAAGAGCATTGTTTTTTAATAAAACTTTGATTAATTGAGAATAGTAATTTACCCGTAAATCTCTGGCAAGAAAATATCCCTTACATTGCCCAGAGAATATGCAAAAACGATTGAAATAAAGTTTTTTCTCTTCGTAATTTTTTTTATTAATATTGTATGACAAGAGGACCAAGGGCCTTGAATCGCTCTTCTGATAAATTGTACAACCTATCACTTGTATTTGAAGCCTCTAACCCTAAGTATCCTAAAACCTAAGTTGCATCAACTGATAAAAAGTTTGATGATTCTTAGCCAATTATGACTGAAGATATTTTAATAAAGCTATTAAAAAAAACCATGAGTAGGTCACGGTGACCTACTTTAAGATTGAAGTTTTCTGAGGACTCAAGATGCATTAATAGACAAACTAAGATTGAAGATTCTAAGCCAATATGTATTTGAGATATTCAAAAGTAGGTCACCTTGACCTACTTTTTGGTCTACATTCTTGGAAAACCCAAGATGCATCAACTGACAAAGTTTGATGATTCTAAGCCAATAAATACCTGAGATATTCAAAAGTAGGTCACTGTGACCTACTTTTTGGTCGACATTCTCTGAAAACCCAAGAGGCATAAACTAACAAAGTTTGATGATTCTAAACCGATGAGTACCAGAAATACATAAATATAGCCATTAAATGTCAAAAGTAGGTCACCGTGACCTAATTTTTGGTCGTCACTCTCTGAAAACCCAAGATGCATTAACTCACAAAGTTTGATGATTCTTAGCCAATTAGGACTGAAGATATTTTAATAAAGCTATAAAAAAAAACATGAGTAGGTCACGGTGACCTACTTTAAGATTGAAGTTTTCTGAGGACTCAAGATGCATTAATAGACAAACTAAGATTGAAGATTCTAAGCCAATATGTATTTGAGATATTCAACAGTAGGTCACCTTGACCTACTTTTTGGTTTACATTCTTGGAAAACCCAAGATGCATCAACTGACAAAGTTTGATGATTCTAAGCCAATAAATACCTAAGATACTTAAATATAGCCATAAAATGTCGAAAGTAGGTCACCGTGACCTACATTTTGGTCGACATTTTTCAGAGTCCCAAGATGCATCTCCTGACCAAGTCTGATGATTTTAGGTCTGAAGGTAATCAAAATATGCCTTTTAAACAATTTGAAAACATATGCCTGCAAAATTCTAAAAGTAGGTCACAGTGACCTACTTTTTCTTAAATATGTTTTAAGGTCCCAAGATGCAGCAACTTACAAGATTTGATGATTCTAACCCTTTCAGTGCCTGAAATAATGGGATTAAATGTTTTAAAAAGGTTAAGTCATAAAGTTCAAAAAGTAGGTCACGGTGACCTACTTTTAAGTTGACGTTGTTCAAGGACCCAAGATGCATCAACTGACTAAGTTTCATGATCATAGGCCTTAAAGTGTCCAAAATATGCCTTCAAATCAATTTGAAAACAAATGCCCGCAAAATTAAAAAAGTAGGTCACCGTGACCTACTTTTGAGTTAACATGATGTGAAGTCCTAAGATGCATCAACTTACAAGATTTGATGATCCTAGTCCTTATAGTAAGCAAAATATAAACATTTTTATTAATTGTAAATTTAGGTCAACTTTAAAGTGACCTTGAGACCACGCCCTTTGCCCCAGGGTCATGCCTTGAACAATTTTTAATCTTCAACATATCCTGATCCTTGTATGTAAGTTTGGTGAAAATCTGCCTGGTGGTTCTGGAGAAGAAGATTTTTTAGCAACCAGTACTTTTGGTTTTGTTTTCCTGATTATCTCCCCTTGTTTTAGGGTCCCAACCCTTATTTTAGTATAAATGGTAGCCCTTGGGCCAAGGATACCCTGTGACAAATTTGACACTGATTGGCCAAGGGGTTCTTGAGTTATGGCCCATATTCTAAAAAGTTAACGCACACCGCACGACGCACACCGCACAAATGGCCATAGCATTAGCTCTTTGAGCCTTTGGCTCAGAAGAGCTAAAATACATATACATGTAACAACAAAACATAAAGAACGCTGCTGCTACAATGTAAAGCTGTTTGAATACTTACGTAAAAGAAGTTATTTTCAAGGTTAACCTGTATTAACCTCTGGAATGCAAAACCTGATAAACTAGTGAGACTGGCAACCAAAAAGTGACAGCCGATGTATTTTCCCAAATGTTCAATTGGAAAATGGCTAAAACAGTAAGATAATGTTATTTAATAAAGATTGAAGTGATTTTAAGAAAAAGAACCATTTTCAAAAGGATACCTAAATTGTATCTTTGCATGTAAATCAATTTCATTCAATACAAAATTTGTATAAATTACTTATATATATATATCAGTTGAAAGTATGTTTTGGTTATCTAGATGAGAGAAATAGGCCTTTGGGCCTTTAAGGTCACTTTGGCAATTGCAGCATTTGCAGTGCCCTGTGTGCACCTATAGTTTTTGGATAATATAGGATTTCTTAAACCAAAAACATCGTGTAGTACTCCTCAATCCTAACTTTTTGTCTTTGGTTTGAGATTTAACCAACAAGACGTGTTTGTGAAATACTGATACATGTATCCCCGTATGGCAGTTCAAGGTGAATATTAAAGTTTCTCAAAAATGCACGTCAAATTCCAAGCTCAAGGTCAAAAGTCAAGATTGTTGATACCTAATGTCTTTCCACAAGGAAGACACATATATAAAGTAAGAAAGCCCGAACTCATACCGATTATATATGTTTAAAGATTTTGCAGACAGGGAGACAGACGATTGATAATTTCAAAAAAGCAGTATGTGACAAGAGCAAAAGCCACTTATGGCCTTTTTTGGCCCTGAGAATGTCTGAAAAATAAGAGCTGCTAACTTTAAGTCGAAAATGCAGTATTTATCACTTGGACCGTTGGTGACCATGTATCTATTGAACATGACGTAAAAAATGGCGCATTTCATGACGTCATAATGCACTAATAGTGCATTATGACGTCATGAAATGCGTCATTTTTACCAAATTCTGTTAAATATGGCCAAAAATAAAATTGAAGTATTTTTTTCAATATTTCACATAAAGCACAACCTCTGAGCAAAAATATGCAATTACATAATGAAAGATCTGTTTCTGAAGATCAAAAACATGTTTTAAATTTTGGATCATGGACTGTGCTCATATTTAAATTCTTTGCTGAATGTAGTCAAATACGCATGTTTTCTGCAAAATTCAAGAACATTGCATTTTCACAAAGCCTGTTTTCCAATACCTGGATTCTCAAAAAGAAATTTTATTAAAGGAAATGAGAGTAATAAATTTCTACTTAATTTTGATGTATGAAATAGGAAGGAGGGTGATAATCCATTAATTCATATAAGGACAGGGGCATTTTATGCATAAAGTGAACCTAGGTCTTTGCTCGTACTGCATAAAAACAGGATTGAGCCATTAAACTCGTCGGTAGTACATGTATACTTTTAAATTCCTATTATTAAATCAACTAAGATAAAAGAAGCAAGCAATAGAATAAAAGGCGATGAACGTTTAGCAGTATTACTGTAAAAAAATATAAATGCAATAAATAAATAAATAATCTGCAAATTAATGTCGAATTAAAATCAGGCTTTTAGGAAGCAATTTTAGTTTTAAGGGTACAATCGAAGATTTAATGCTGGAGCAACTACCAACTACAATATTAGTTTTTATTAAAGGGCACGTCAAGCCAAATGTCCCTACGTTTGATATAGTATTCTTTACATCGGTAAAAGGCATGCCCTCGTTCCTACAGACATTTAACTATAATGAAAACCATTAAAGTAAAGAATATTTGAGAATTTTAGCAAGTAAGGCGACCATTAAATGTGCATACTAATGATTGTTGTTCCAGTATGGCAGCTAAAGGCAAAAATTTTAAGTTTCTCAATTGCAAGAATCAGGCCCATGGTCAAGGTTTAAAAATTTTTTCAAAAGTGAGTGAAACTTCGGGATGGACGTCATGGTAAAATTAAAAAAAAAATGGATTTTAAGAAAAAAATTTGCCAAATGACAGCCATACATGTAGCATCAACCCTTCAAAAGTTATGGGAAGGTAGAGTTTTTTTTAAAAGTATTCACTCTACATGGTAAATATTGTAGTATCCAAGGAAATGCCTTGTCACAGCTAATATACAGTGAAACCTGCCTAATCCGACATGCTATGGGAGACAGATTTTGTGTCGGAATAGACAGGGTGTCGGATTGCACAGTGTTAAAAACAAGGAAAATAGTAAAATGAGAAAGAAATTTAACGTCGGAATTCACAGTGTGTCGGATTATTCAGGTGTCGGATTAGACAGTTTTCACTGTACATGTAAAAATATGAATATGAAAGCCTTCGCTCCAACCATTCGAAACTTATGTCATTTCTTCTAATCGTAGAGCAAACTCAAAGTTAAGGTAACATTTGATGGTCGAGAAAATGTCTTGTCACAATGAATATACATGGAATTTCTATCTCCAACCTCTCCAAGAAAAGTGTTGGGCAAATGAAGGCTTAACTCCAATGTTAAGGTCAAATATATTGCAAGATTTTATCAATATAACTTACCCCCAGGGTTAAAGATTTGGGGACAAAAAGACCAACAGACAGACGGAAGGACAAACAAATATATTAAAATAATTCAATGATTTCATCGATTCTGTAACAAGAAAATACATATGAACTTGAAAAAAAAATACTACATATACTTTCTGCTTAAATATAAACTATATATGTTTGTACTATCATTTTTTCCTGCAGAATAATAAGTAAAGATGCTCCATTTTTCAAATATTTTTAAAAAATAGAAGCTTAATTAATCGATACATAAGTAAAACGAAAGTCTCTTATGAGACTGTAGCTCTACTGGTTTATACTTATAACAAAAGAAGAGAATAGGAGAACTGTAGTAAAAACTTGCAACAGCAATAAATTAAAGAAATGATCATTGGTTTAGTGTTTTCCTTGGCAAGATGTACCGACTATAAGATGAGAAGCAATTTGAAAATACTTTAAAGATTTTTTTGTAACCATGGCTATACCGTTCCTCGAAATCAAAAACCGGTTTTCAGTACTGTGAATATTAGTGTAGTCTACTTGTGTGCCAAGTTACATTGAAATCAGACCAAAAGTTTAAGAGGAGTAACCATTTCAAAATATTTCAAAAAATTTCCATTTTTAGTAACCATAGCAACACCATTCATCGAAATTGAAAACCGATATTCAGAATTATGTATCTTAGTGTAGTCTATTTGTGTGCCTAGTTATATTGAAATCAGACCAAAACTGTAGGAGGAGTAGTCATTTGAAAAAATTCAAAGAAATTACTATTTTATTAACCATAGCAACACTGTTCATCGTAATCAAAAATCGATATACAGATTTTATGTATTTAAGTGGTGCCAAGTAATATAGAATTCAGACCAAGACCGTAGAAGGAGTAGCCATTTAAAATATATCAAAGAAATTACTATTTTTTGTAATCATATCAACACCGTTCATCGAAATCAAAAACCGATATACAGATTTAAGTGGTGCTAAGTTATAAAAAATTCAGACCAATACTGTAGGAGTAGCCATTTGAACAAGAGGCCCATGGGCCACATCGCTCACCTGAGTAACTTGGGTGATGCAGTTCTTTACAAGATATACTCTTGCTATACCTATCATGCCCCACTACTCCCTTTCTTTTTATGATTTTAAAACTTTAGAATCTACACTACCCCAGGATGCTTCCACATAAGTTTAAGCATTCCTGGCCCAGTGGTTCATGAGATAAAGATTTTTAAAGATTTGTTCTAAATATTTCTATACAAAAATTGGATTCCCTATTGTTGCCCCGCCCTACCCCCTGTGGGTCATGATTTTAACAATTTAATATTTACACTACCCAAGGATGTTTCCACATAAGTTTCAGCTTTCCTGGCCCAGTGGTTCTTGAGAAAAAGATTTTTAAAGATTTTTTCAATACATTTCTATGTAAAACTTTGATTCCCTATTGTGGCCCCGCCCTACCCCCGGTGGTCATGATTTTAACAATTTTATATCTACACCATCCAAGGATGCTTCCACATAAGTGTCAGCTTTCCTGGCCCAGTGGTTCTTGAGAAAAAGATTTTTAAAGATTTGTTCTAAATATTTCTATACAAAACTTGGATTCCCTATTGTTGCCCCGCCCTTCCCCCTGAGGGTCATGATTTTAACAATTTAGAATCTACACTAACCAAGGATGCTTCCACATAAGTTTCAGCTTTCCTGGCCCAGTGGTTCTTGAGAAAAAGATTTTTCAAAGATTTGTTCTATATATTTCTATGTAAAATTTGGATTCCCAATTGTGGCCCCGCCCTCCCCCTGGGGGTCATGATTTAAAGAATTTAATATCTACACTACCCAAGGATGATTCCACATAAGTTTTAGCTTTCCTGGCCCAGTGGTTCTTGAGAAGAAGATTTTTTAGTGACCCCACCCTATTTTTGTCTTTTCTTGATTATCTTCCCTTGTAAGGGGACTTGGCCTTTTATTTTAACAATTTAAACTTCCCTTTACCAAAGAATGCTTTGTACCAAGTTTGGTTAAAATTGGCCCATTGGTTCTTGAGAAGAAGACGAAAATGTGAAAAGTTGATAGACGAACGGACGGACTGAAGGACGGACGGACGACGGACAAAATGTGATCAGAAAAGCTCACTTGAGCATTCGGCTCCTGTGAGCTAAAAATATTTATAAGAAATTTCCACTTTTAGTAACCATAAAACTACCATTCGTCGAAATCAAGAATTAATATGTAGAATAAGGTAATCTACTTGTGTGCCAATTTTTTTTTTTGAAATCAGACCAAAACTGTAGGAGGGGTAGCCATTTGAAAATATTTCATTTAAATAACAATTTTTTTTAACCATTGCAACACAGTTCATCGAAATCAAAATCCGATATACAGAATTAATATGTATCTTAGTGTAGTCAACTTTCGTGCCAAGTTACCTGGTATATCGAAATCAAAAGTGTAGAAGAACTGTAACTATTTTGAAGAACCAGAAGTCTCTGTCGAGACTGGTTTGTACTTATAACAAAGGAAGGGAAAGTAGCAAAAGAATAATGATCCTTGATTAAGTCTCTTTTTGTGGCAATATATTGCAATTGGACAACAAATGTAGGAGTACTTTTTATTAACATTTTAAAGTATTTTCAATCTTAGTTACCATGGCAACATCATTCTTCTAAAAAAACAAAAAAGACAATTATGTATCTCAGTGTAGTCTACTTGCATGCCACATCATAGTACAAACAGGCTAAATCTGTACTTAGAGTAGCATTTTGAGAGCATTTTACCTAAATTTCTATTTGATGCTACCACGTCAACACCATGCATCGAAATCAAAAGCTGATAAAGACAATTATGTATCTTAGTGTAATCTCCTTGTGTGAATAGTTATATTGAAATCAGACAAAAAGCGTAGATTGAGCAGCATTTTGAAAGTATTTCACAGAAATTTCTATTTGTAGTAACCACAGCAACACCGTTCATAAAAAAAACCGATATACTGAATTATATATCTCATTGTAGACTACTTGTGTGCCAAGTTATACTGAAATCAAACCAAAACTGTAGGAGGAGTAGCATTTTGAAAAATTGTTTACCGACAGACGGACGGACAGACAGATAGACAGACGGACGCCTGACGCATTACTATCGCATAAGCTCCTCTGGTCTCTGACCAGTAGAGCTAAAAATTACTTACACGTGAGTTAAAAAGCTGTAGATACACACCAACACCGACACTCTTTCTATTATCTGTAGAACAAATCCAGCTATCTGTATCGTTACTGACGGAACAAATGGCAAAATAGAGTTGAGCAAAGCTAAAGCACTTGAAAGCACCACTAGAAACAGAATTCTATGCATAGTCTGAATGCGAGGTGGACCTGAAAATGAAAACGTCATCGAGACATCCAGTGAGGACATACTGTATGATATTTATTACCGTTACTTTACGCCATTTATTTGAAATTTGAAGATTATTTATGAATATATGTATTTATATTAAAACTATTAATATTTATAGGCAATAGTCAGAATTGTGAACATATTTTAATTGTACATATCATCAAATAGCCCGCGTGGCGCCGTTTGAGCAACTGCTCTTAAGTTGCGAGGTAACGGTTCGAATCCCACTGGGAGAAGTGAATGAGACCGTATAAATCGAGTTCATGTGTCGAAGTCGTAAGTGCCGAGTATATATACGACAAAATTTGCAGCTCACCATCGGCAAGTGGTGGCTTCTCCATGTGAGTGAAAAATTCTTGAGAGGGGCCTTGAACAAAATACAAACAAAATACCCCCCCCCCCC
>PRKT01000017.1:3277241-3311505 GCA_003671525.1 Saccostrea glomerata | reverse complement strand
AATTAACAATGGTAATTTCCATTTCTACGTCGATACGATATATCCTGGTGAGCTTGAGATAAAAGATACCACAGAGTCTGACACATCTGTTTCATACTTGAATATTTTACTTGAAAAGGACGTTAATGGCAATCTAACAACCAAGCTATATGATAAATGTGATGACTTTAACTTTTCTATCGTAAACTTCCCTTACTTATGCAACAATATTCCTTCATCGCCTGCATACGGAATATATCTCTCAGTTGATTCGATACGCAAGAGCAAGCTCTACGTATGAACAATTTCTAAAACGAGGAAAATTATTGACAAGCAAGTTGATGAAACAAAAATATCAGCAGTCTCGTTTAAAGTCATCATAAGTTCTATGGTCGATACAATGCCATGTCAGCAATTTATCATTTAGTCAAATGCTAACTAACTTTTTTCATACTAATAGTTAGTCCATTATTTATACACTAAACTGACGACGGATTTTTCTGTTATTTCCTGATCATGACAAGGAGCACACGGCGGGTGTAATTGGTCAGCAGGGGACGCTCACTCCTCCTGATCCCACCTTTGATGTTTCGGAGGCCCGTGTTTGCTCTGCTCATATTTTGTATTGTTTTATGGACTTTGAGATTGAATACTGTTCATTATCTCCGTATCCTTCATGGAAAAGTAAGCTGTATAACTTAGCCCTCCGAAAAAAAATCATAATTTGACAGACTGGTCATCCATCCCAAAGTTTTCAGACCAGCGAGCTTCAGATCTGCAGCTTCAAGTATGGAAAAGTTTGAAGGAAAAGAAAATTCAGTTTTTTGTTGACGTGAAAGGCTAATGACTCTTAATTCCTATTTGGTTAAGTTTTTTAAATCGTGACAAGCTGGGTTGGTGATACAGATGGGAAAAACCTTTCACACTGAAATAATTTCTACAAGGACAACGTTGTAACAATTTGTAAGATGAAATTGAGTTATTCATATCATGGACTTGAAGACAAGAGGCATATGTGCCATCACGGTCACCTATTATTATGGGTGTCTCAGGTTATGAGCAATTTTGGATCACATAGAACTGTTCCAGCATTATTAACGTTTAGGACAGGCCTCTTTTTTGTAAGTTTAACAGCTTGTTCAGAATGACCCCAAGTTCAGAAGTAAAGAAGACATGATAAAAATAAATAGGATTGGGTCAAAAAGTTGTGACCTGAAAATCAGATAAACAGCAGATAGGTATTCCAAGGATGATAGAAGATACTCAAAAATATCGACATTAATTGTGCTTCCGTGAAGACATACGATAAAAAAAACCAGTGGAACCATTCTAGGTTTTATGTCGAGGAATGAATGACCTTAGAAATAGAAAAAACATTTTTTTTAAAACTATATGGTTCAAAATTTTTTTGGATGAACATGTAATTAAGTTAAACCATACTTTCAGTCAAGTCCTATTACTCAGAAAAACAATTAACTTATCCGGATGGAATAACATTAGTGTGTAAAATATACTTATTGAATAAAATAGTTAAAAGGTTCAATATTAACATGTTAAACCTTTTAGCAATTTGTGAAGCAAAAACATACATCAATCGAAAAGACCGAGAGGCACATGCAATAATGTCTGTATACAAGGGTGATGTAGACAACAGAGATATTTTATTGTTATTTTTCCTATACTTATTGTCGTAAAAAACCTTGGAATGGGGTCCCTAGAGAGTATAACCAATCAAAACATTACGACATGCAGTGAAAACATTGAGCTATCGCTGGGTATTAGCGTCAGAACTACTCAAGCTAAAACTCTAAGTAGATTTGTTTGGTCGCACATCGATCGTAATTAAACAACAATCTTCTTTGTTTGGAGGAAGCCTGTACACAAAGTGGCAGCATGCAACACAAACAGAGTTCAAAACAGATTTATCTTTGGAAGCTGATATTGGCATAAAGGCGACTAGATAAAACATCTGGCAGATAGTCACGTCGAAAAAAAAATTGCATTCAGTTAGTACGTTGATGAAGTTTCAAGACGCGTGAGGTATGGTGTCACCATAGTCGCTGAATTCTTATTACCTGATACTAAATAATTTCTTAAAATATTTATATTTCGAAGAAAAAAAAGGGATTTTGCATAAGGCACAATAGCAGAAATTAAAACAAAAACGGTTAAGTTGATAATATCGAAATACCCATTTTAGGAAAACACATCTAAGATAAACAGAAGTTCCCCGAAGTCATATCTGTGTACATGTATATATGTACATGTAATCTAGATGATCAACAACCCCATTTCCTTCTGTCAAAAAGAAAGAATTACTGCTTTATTTACTATGTTGTTTGTCTGCTCCCACCCCACCCTACTCCCCAAATAAAAAAGGTATTACAGATTTATTTACTTTGTTCTTTGTCTGTTCCCAATCTAATGAACAACAAACGAAAGTTTTCATCGTAAAGAAATTCCCTCAAATACTGAATGCCGAACCAGACCAGAGACCACCCAAACAACGAGGAACAGGTTACGTTCTTGAAGGCGGCAAAATCTTCTCTGTTTTTGGAATCTGAAATTATTAGAATCTTTTTAAACTTGGATCATGTGGATAGTTTATTGATATAATTCAAAGATATGTGAATACTTATATAAATAAGCTACTAATAACCTTATTTCTTTTTTTCATAAATAAATATCATTTACAGGTCTATCTTTATTTAATATTTTGTTAAAACTTCTTAGTCGTGATCATCTTTTTAAAGTAAAATACTAATACCAAATTCCAAATCGCTAAGCAGTCAGAAAACAGCAAGCTTTTGATACCTCTAGAATGTTTGCTTTTCACACATCCGCCATTTAACACACGGCTGGTTCCGTAAGTCACCGGAAGAGGCCAGGGTATTCGACTCTTGGGTAAGAATGCTATCGTGGAAACCAAAATGGGGACGATGGCAATGGTCAAAAACATGAAGGATGTTTGTGTTCCGACGCCAAGGTCATTTGTTGCCTGGTGAACCAAAAATTTACTATCATTGTTTTGCACCAAAAGAAGGAAGCCTGTAAAGAATCTAACTTGAAGTTTTAATTGCTGTCTCAGGGAATAAAAATGAAATGAACAGCATCAGAGTTAAATTTAAAAAATCTAGGGTTTTAATCCTCGTATTTAATTGTTCATCGTGAAGCTCCCTTTTGTTAACGAGACTTGAGGAATCCACAATAAAGTTTGCTAGAAATAATTGTACACACAAAAACAACTCCACAATTTTAATTCTAACAAGCGAGAATCGAAGTACTTTTTATGTTTCAGAAGAACGTTTAACATAGAAGTTCATATTTTCTCAATTTCGATGTAACTGTATTTCAAAATTAAACAAAATAAAAATGGAAATCAAACGGGAAGGTTTAGAAAGAAAATGAGGCCCATTTTGACTCATGTAAGATATTTTCAATAAGAGAGAATCACAACAGAAAAGAAAAAACCTTACATGTATTCAGAAGAACTAAGCAACAAACCTTACATGTTTTCATTGGAGCTAAGCAACAAACCTTACATGTATTCAGTGGAGCTAAGCAACAAATCTTACATGTATTCAGTAGAACTAAGCAACAAATCGTTCATGTATTCAGTTGAGCTGAGCAACATATCTTACATGTATTCAGTAGAATTAAGCAACAAATCTTACATGTATTCAGTGGAACCATGCAACAGACCTTACATTTATTCAGTAGAACTAAGCAACAAATCGTACATGTATTCAGTGGAACTAAGCAACAAACCTTACATGTATTCAGAAGACTGAAGCAACAAACCTTACATGTATTCAGTAGAAGTAAGCAACAAATCTTACATGTATTCAGTAGAACTATGCAATAAATCTTACATGCATTCAGTAGAACTAAGCAACAAATCTTACATTTATTCAGTAGAACTAAGCAACAAATCTTACATGTATTCAGTGGAACTAAGCAACAAATTTTACATGTATTCAGTAGAACTAAGCAACAAATCTTTCATGTATTCAGTGGAGCTAAGCAACAAATCTTACATGTATTCAGTAGAACTTAGCAACAAATCTTACATGTATTCAGTTGAGCTGAGCAACATATCTTTCATGTATTCAGTAGAATTAAGCAACAAATCTTACATGTATTCAGTAGAACTAAGCAACAAATCTTACATGTATTCAGTGGAGCTAAGCAACAAATCTTACATGTATTCAGTAGAACTAAGCAACAAATCTTACATGTATTCAGTAGACGTAAGCAACAAATCATACATCTATTCAATGGAGCTAAGCAACAAACCTTACATATTCAGTAGAACTATGCAACAGACCTTACATTTACTCAGTAGAACTAAGCAACAAATCTTACATGTATTCAGTGGAACTAAGCAACACACCTTACATTTATTCAGTAGAACTAAGCAACAAATCGTTCATGTATTCAGTAGAACTAAGCAACAAATCGTTCATGTATTCAGTAGAACTAAGCAACAAACCTTACATGTATTCAGCAGAACTAAGCAACAAATCTTTCATAAATTAAGCAGAATTAAGCAACAAATCTTTCATGTATTCAGTAGAACTAAGCAACAGATTTTACATGTATTCAGCAGAACTAAGCAACAAATCTTTAATGTATTCAGTAGAACTAAGCAACAAATCTTACATGTATTCAGTAGAACTAAGCAACAAACCTTACATGTATTCAGTAGAATTAAGCTACAAATCTTACATGTATTCAGTAGAAGTAAGCGAAAAATCTGACATGTATTCAGTGGAGCTAAGCAACAAACCTTACATGTATTCAGTAGAACTAAGCAACAAATCTTTCATGTATTCAGCAGAACTAAGCAACAAATCTTACATGTATTCAGCAGAACTATGCAACAAATCTTACATGTATTCAGTATAACTAAGCAACAAATCTTACATGTATTCAGTAGAAGTAAGCAACAAATCTTACATGTATTCAGCATAACTAAGCAACAAACCTTACATGTATTCAGTAGAACTAAGCAACAAATCTTACATGTATTAAGTAGAACTAAGCAACAAACCTTACATGTATTCAGAAGACCTAAACAACAAACCTTACATGCATTCAGTAGAACTAAGCAACAAATCCTACATGTATTCAGTAGAACTAAGCAACAAATCTTACATGTATTCAGTAGAACTAAGCAACAAATCTTTCATGTATTCAGCAGAACTAAGCAAAAAATCTTACATGTATTCAGAAGACCTAAACAACAAACCTTACATGTATTCAGTAGAACTAAGCAACAAATCCTACATGTATTCAGTAGAACTAAGCAACAAATTTTACATTTATTCAGTAGAAGTAAGCAACAAATCTTACATGTATTCAGAAGACCTAAACAACAAACCTTACATGTATTCAGTAGAACTAAGCAACAAACCTTACATGTATTCAGCAGAACTAAGCAACAAATCTTACATGTATTCAGCAGAACTAAGCAACAAATCATACATGTATTCAGTAGAAGTAAGCAACAAACCTTACATGTATTCAGTAGAAGTAAGCAACAAATCTTACATGTATTCAGTAGAAGTAAGCAACAAATCTTACATGTATTCAGCAGAACTAAGCAACAAATCCTACATGTATTCAGTAGAAGTAAGCAACAAATCTTACATGTATTCAGTAGAAGTAAGCAACAAATCTTACATGTATTCAGTAGAAGTAAGCAACAAATCTTACATGTATTCATTAGAACTAGGCAACAAATCCTACATGTATTCAGTAGAAGTAAGCAACAAATCTTACATGTATTCAGTAGAAGTAAGCAACAAATCTTACATGTATTCAGTAGAAGTAAGCAACAAATCTTACATGTATTCAGTAGAACTAAGCAACAAATCCTACATGTATTCAGTAGAAGTAAGCAACAAATCTTACATGTATTCAGTAGAACTATGCAACACATCTTACATGTATTCAGAAGACCTAAACAACAAACCTTACATGTATTCAGTAGAACTTAGCAACAAACCTTACATGTATTCAGCAGAACTTAGCAACAAACCTGAAACATTCTTTTGCATTCTTGTAAGCCAGAGAAAAACAATTCTATACGTTAATATGTCCTAGTTTAATTTTTTGCAACAGTCTGTTGACTAAAATTTCGGATAATGGATAAGCTACACTAGTACTCAGAACCAAACTTAGCATAAGAACCAACAATATGTTGCATCCAACGCTAGCAAAATGTAACATTCACCTTATCCTATCAATTGGGATGTTTTAATTAGTTTGTTGATGTGGTTTGATAACTATGATTTAATGGAACTAGAGAATGAAGCACTGTAAAACACACATTCTGACAATACGTGAATGATAAAGAAGAATACAATCATAAATCATTTTCCATAATTAACTTGCAATAGCTCTTCACTGGCTACTTTGTCTCTTTGTACCAGTACACAAATCGAGACCTTGAGATCGGTTACTGATGAAATATCAAATCAAATTTATCCCTTAATTACAAACTACATCCTGTTGTGGATGGTATCGGTAACTTTATTACAGCACGTTTTATAGAGTACTTTAAACAATTCTTCAGTTCAAATGAATCATATACCCGGTATTCTCATCTGTCATATTTTTGCAAGAAATTGTTGAAAAACATTGAAGGCCCCGTATGGTAGCTAATGAAGAGGGTTGAAGTTTCTCAGATGCAAGAAGGATATGGAGATAACGAACAGTATTCAATCTCAAAGTCCATTAAACAATATACAAAATCAGAGCAGAGCAAACACGGACCTCCGTAACATTAGAGGTGGGATCAGGTGCCATTGAGGAGTGAGCATCCCCTGCTGACCGGTCACACCCGCCGTGTGCTCGTTGTCATGATCAGGAAATAACGGAAAAAATCCATCGTCAATTCAGTTTGTAAATAATGGACTAACAATTGGTATGAAAGACGTCAGTCAGCATTTGACTCAATGATAAATTGTATTTGCTAACAAGGTCATTGTATCGACCATAGAACTTACGAAATGATGACTTTAAACGAGACTGCTGATATTCTTGTTTTATCAACTTGCTTGTCAATAATTCACCTCGTTTAAGAAATTGTTCATACGTAGAGCATGCTCTTGCGTATCGAATCAACTGAGATATATATACTCCGTATGCAGGTGATGAAGGTATATTGCTGCATAGGTAAGGGAAGTTGACGATAGAAAAGTTAAAGTCATCACGTTTATCATATAGCTTGGTTGTTAGATTACCATTAGTGTCTTTTTCAAGTAAAATATCCAAATATGAAGCAGAAGTGTCGGACTCTGTGGTATCTTTTATCTCAAGCTCACCGGGATATATCGTATCGACGTAGGAATGGAAATTATCATTATTAATATGCAAGTAAAACTCCAAAGGCCGAGGTCAAAATTGTTGGTATCCATAGGAAGGTCTTGACACATATAATAAACATGTGAAATATTAAAGCCCTAGTGCTTACTGTACAAACAAAAGTTGTAGCCACGGTCATTTTTAAGTCAAATTCTAAAGTCAAGGTCAATACTGGTAAGTCTTTAATATTTATAGCCATTTAAAGGTCTTGTCACAATGAATACACTTGTGAAGTATGAAAGCCTTAAAACCAACTGTTCAAAATTTATGGCGAAGGTTCAAGTGTGATATTTTTTGTAGAAGTTGGTCAAACTTAAAAGGTTAGAATACATCGAAGAAATATGAAATCCCTTGTACTTACTGTTCAAAAGTTTTAGCCAAGATTTCAAAAGTGAATCAAGGTTTGAAGGTCAAAAATATTTGTACCCACTGAAAGGTTTTGTCACAATGAATACACCCGTGTAGTATTGATATGAAAGCCCTAGCACTAACTATTCAAAAGAATTGTCCAAGGTAAAAGTTTGATTTTTTTTGTGTGAAATTGGGTCAAACTCCATAGTCAAGAGGTCAAATTTGGTGGAACCCAAAGGAAGATCTTGTTTTAAAAAAAACACCTTTGAAATATGAATGCCATATCCCCACCCACTCTAAAGCTATGGACAATGTTAAAATTTTTGCGGACAAGCAGACAAACAGACTATCTTGTTCTGTTCCGCAAGGATCTGAATCTTTGCGTTGAGGGGCTATAAACTCAATTTACCTTCATACAACCCATAATCAAAGAACAGGAGTGGTAGGCTCCAATAAAAGTCGCCATGACAGTGTATCGGTAGTCTCCGAATAAATTGGCCACCTGTAGATTTGTGATGAGAAGTACCAGACCAGCTAGAGACACTAACACCAAGGCAGGTATCAACAGCCAGGGCGCTGTAAGTCAACAAAAGTAATGTTATAAATCAAGTCACAAATCAAAAATCATAAATATCATTCATTTACTCGCACTTTATTATGTTCCCCAAACGAAGTTTGGGAACATATTGTTTTCTGTTTCTTCTTCTTATTATTTTTTTTCTTCCTGGGCACTTTTTTGTCCGCGAATGATGTCGTAAACTACAAATCCGACTAAGGTGAAATGTTTTAGGGTCAGTAGACATGTTATGTAGATTTGCGGAACGAAGGTCATTTTGCGCGCACGTGCTTGCAAGAGCGCGTACGTGCAACACCATAAATGTCCAATATAATTGATATAGCCGTAACTATTTAAATTTTTGATGAAATGTTTTGAAACTCATAATATAATAATATATAAGAAGCATAGACAATATGACATGGTCAAAATAGCAATATCTCACGTGCATGCACGTGCGCTTTGCTCTGATTGGCTGAAACTAAAGTCTCAATATCTTTCTTGTTTTTCGACAAAATCCTTTGAAATTTTAAACATGGTTATACATTATAAAGATCTACAGCATGGTATATATGAATTATTATGTAAAGCATGCACATGTGCTGCAATCTGATTGGCTGAAACTTCAAATGTCTATAACTTTCTTAGTTTTCAACGAAACGGGATAAAATTTAGAATATGAATAGGTATAATGGATTCCTACATTATGGTACTATCAAAATTAAATACACGAACATGCATGCATGCACGTGCGGGCGCGAAATATGAAAAATGACCAATATTTTTTAAAAACAGTAACATGTATATTTTAAAGATCTTTTTTATTGATTCACACGATATATAGATATGTTAATTATTTAGACAACATGCCATGATCGCCTGCATGTGCATGCGCGTACAATGCGTTAAATGACATGTAGTTGATATCATTGTAGCTTTTATAATTCTTTGATGAAATCCTGATCACATTTTTAAAAATGTCTTACAGGAATTAGGCATAAAAAAGGATTTGGGGAGCGTTTGGGGAACATCTGTAACGGTCCCCGTTACAATTAGTGTAACGGTCCCCGTTACAATTAGCACTAGTTACATTATAATGACAAAAAATTAGACGAACAAGACAAAAGGGGAAGTAACCTGGTAACTAAATGTGGATCAATAGGGTCTCAAAAAACTCCGAACGAGTGCACAAGAGTTCTTACGAGTAATTACTAATTTAACAAAACACTACATATAAGATGATGTCCGATAACTACATGTATTTAGATTTTACTCGCATAGTAAGTGTCCTACATTAAATTAAAAGTCTACTTTAATTTTCTATAAACAGCCATGAAAGTGCAAAAAAATGAGTACGGTGGCGTTTCCGGTTTGCAAATCTAAGCTACTGACAATATTTAATAAAAATGACAAGAATTCGGTTATTTATTACATAAAACGTCATCACTGAATTATTCAATCAAATCTTCATTTAAATGATACAAAAGAAATCAGCTATGATAATCTGGGAAATGTGCAAAGGATCACTTCATTATGAATAGGGATCTGACCTATAGGACCGGGCTTGGTTTTATTCTCTACAAAAAGCTTGTCGATTTCCGTTCTGATTAATGACATTAGGCTGAATACATATAACAATTTGTTTTTCCTAAATCTTTATTTCAGTGAGTAGAGGTAGGAGGAACCCATTCATTGATTTTCTGAGTTTGTTATCTCCAAATGTAATAATCGATATTTGTCTTTTCTACTCATTGTGCATAATGGTAATGTCTACTGTCTCTGAAATTCTATTCTTTATGTCTAGGCTATTTATCCGTGGGTATAATTAAACATGCCATTAATGTGTGCAAATTATATAGGCTTAAATGAAATCCAAGGGAAAACTGTTACTGATATAATTCTAAGAAATATATACAATTGAAATTCATCGCAGGTCAATGCTGCCAAGAATACCTGTGTCGAGTAACACAAAGTGAGGTATTTGTGTCCTCGGAGAAAGTGTGCTTACATGTATATTGTTCCGCCTGACTGACAACTGTACATTGGATTTATACGATTTGATCTCTCTTTAGTGTTTCTTATATCAAGAATGGGCATGCATAAAGGATAGATAAATGAAAGAAAATGCACAAGTCTGTAAAAAAATTAAAATAGTCCTTGAAAAGGCGAAAAATTAAAACATTAAAAGTGTGGTACCAGGTGGATTCGAACCCCCGACTTTAAAAAGAAAGTACCGATTGTGTAAAGTTCAGCTCATGTATCAATTGAGCTAGTCTGACTATTAAATTAAATGGCATAAATTTTAAGCAGATTATCAAAATCAGGTATTCTTATTTTTTGTAGGTTTTTTGTGAATTTCGACCCTAGGGCAGGGGTGCCCTTAAAAAAATCCTTTCTTAAATTATTCTTTTCATCCCAACCTATCAAAATATCACAGTTTTATTTAGGAGCAGGCCTGCCCTGAAGGACTTCTAAGCCAAAATACATGCAAAAATCAACGCTATAATGGACAAAATTGTGTTTTGGTCAAGTTTGAAGGTTTATTGTAAAGTTGTAAATAATAAATGTAAGCAATAAAATACAAATTTGAAAAATTTAGACATATATACGGTAGAAAACAACAAAGAAAGATTAATTTTTAAATGTCACTTTTTCCGGGAAATTGTTCTCTCCTATAGGTCAATTCTTTTGTCAAAGTGAATACATCCTTATTTTTCGTTATTCACCGATCTTAATATTGACGGAAGTTTCTAGAACAACAAAAGAAAAACGAGGTGATTATAGCTCTTCTATGATCAGGAGTAAAGAAGATTCGAAAGGTTATAATGCATTTTAATACTAGTTATTGATTATTGGTCTGCATAGATCACAGTTAAAGGTTTAAAGGTATATTGAAATATTCAAGTTGTTTGATAAGTAATTTGTTTAGAATTTGGAAGTGAAAGGTACAGTTGATTGACAAATGCTGGAAAGTTAAGAAATTCTCCCCAACCCTGCGCAGAAAATCATGCGCCGTAAATTGCCTATATTTGCAATATCTGTAGCATGATCAAAGACAAAATATAAAACACAGTTGGAGGAGCTATGGATGAAATGGGTATACCCATTATTACGTGGTGATTATGTGGTTTACAATTGTTATGGTAAGGGAGCACTAACCTTTTTTTTTTCTTAGAGAAATATCAGGAACATGTATCAAAAATTAGAGGTATTGTAAGCACTGAGCTCACAAAATGATAGTCCTTGCCTTCTTACGATTATAATGGCACAGTCCATGTTTTGCTCTTGAAGAACAAAAAAAGTGTCAGATCAGTAAGTAAAATTAGAAGTGCACAATGACACTACGTAATAAAGAATATATGATTTTAAGTATCGTTAAATTTTATTCAGTGGTATAGGAGAAGTTGCAGATAAGAGATGGGTACTGTCCTCTACAAAAATTTGAATTTTTCACTTGAAATTTAATTGTCGTAAACAAATTTTTATTGAAAAATTTAAATTTTTGTAGAGGACAGTTCCTTTCAATATAATAGAAAGAATGGCAGTGTCCATGTTTTGCTATAAGAAATCCAAAATATTTGTCGGATCAAAAAGTAAAAAAGGTGTACAATGGGAGTGTAACAAAGATTCTGTTCAATAAATTCAATTCAGTGGTATACAAGAAGTTGTAGATAAGAGATGTGCCCCAAAGCGTAAAGACTTGCGGACATCCCGATCATATACATTTATATCCCACTTTCAAGTAGGGGATATAATCAACCAAGTAAAAAAGTTTTACTATATTTCTTGACAAAGCCATTTTAATTTGACATTCAAAGTACAAATAATTTCACAAAACCTACGGAAAAAATGTTTTGGTGGAGAAAATAGGCATGTAATGAATATCACAAATAGCGGCTAGAAAGGCAATCAAGAAAGCATATCAATTTACTTTTTGTGCTTTATCTTGCTGTTTTAGCAGTATTGTTTGTCATTAAAAAACACGTTAGGGAATATCGTGTAACACGTTAGGGGATATCGTGTCAGGCAAACGAGTGATGGATTGAGATTCAAGAATTTCTCTGCTCATTAACAGAGAGATGAATGACCGCTAACTTACCAGTACTCGAAAACGTCATCATCAATGTTCCCGTGATGAACGTAAATCTGCGAAAGAAAAACATTGATTAGATGTTTTTAAAATAAGGAAACTCATTCCCTTCTAATTCTTTCTTTAGTAATCTTAAATATCATTTTGTTGGCAGAGGGAGTTAACGTGATAGGTTTAACTTCAAGTTCTTCATAACGTGACAGGTTTAAGTGAGTTCTTCATTGAAAACAAACCACGATATCAGTGTTAATTTCCTGGAGTTGTACAGAAAATATTCTATGGAAATAAATGCCAACTTTATTTTTTTCTTTTTTAAGATTGGATTAGTTCAAAAGCAAAAAAAAAATGTTTTTAATTTTAGTAACTGTAAATTTTTTAATTGGTAATAATATTTTGTTTCATTTTCAAGTTAAATCAGCATCTTTTTTAACGTTCGAATATTTTATTGATAAAAAGAAAATACCTTAGAAACATTAACATGTTTAAGAATATTATACTGCATCAATAGGCAAAATGAAATCTTCATATTATAATTTTCCCTTATTCTCATGCTACTTTAACATTGCAATAATGTTAATATATCTCGTTTATCTGCTACATGTCAAGTATAACTTGTATCGTTCGTTATGTTTTTCATCAGGATTTCGATATTTTAAATAGATTTGTCATTTCAAAAAATCCCTATGTGAATTGCCTTGAGCTAACTTGAACTAAAGAGAATGAATATAAACTTGATTTTAACTTTGGCGATCACTATTTGACCTTGATGGATGTATTCTTTTAAAATATAAAATCAAATGCATGTTGCAAAATTTTTATCATAAAAAGGACATGATGTACTTTTAAAAAAATTCAGTGATTTTAAATAAAAAATCTGAAGATCTCATTGGACATATACCTTTGAGATATTTTATCTTTACACCTTTGAAATATCTTGAGGTAAAGCTGCCTTTCAGAAACCTTACCATGGGACACGCATGTGACGCACCTATTGTACCTTTGAACACACATCTAAAGAAATATCTTACCTCAAGACAAGTTCATGATGCATACCTTCGAGATGCCATAACTTTAGACAAGGACATCTATATTTAGGTCACGGACGACAGACTTGAAACTAAGCTCAGTTTTGAAATGTGATGAGAAAATAAAAATACAGGGATTCAAGATAAAAAAAAGTTATCTGGTTAATTTTGTTTTTCTGCCACGTAACTAAGACCCATTGGATGGTGATAACAAAGTTTCGTATGATTATTTCTTATCACAAAAAACGATAGGCAACACGTCCTAGAACGAGAACTTCCATTATTTGCAAATATTGATTGATTCCAGTAATAACAGGAGAATCCTACTCTGGTTGAATTGTATAACCACATTTTAGGAGAAAAAATATTTTTGTGTTTAAGATTTCATAATGGCGTGGGCCGACAACTCATAATTGATTACAGCCACGGACAAGGAAATAACCCTTCAAAAGAAAATGGCAAGGAAATGTAAAATAAGGATTTATGTTTACTCCCTGCCAAGCATTTTCAAATACGCAGAAATACAAACAAGATGTTTTATAAAACTCAGTAAGAATTTATCTATTTAAAATTATATCCATTTATAAATTATTTTATTATTTCAGGAGTGAAACCCTATTCATATTTCATACTGAACGCTCAAGTGTGCTCTATTTCGTAGTAAACGTACAAAAACATGCAAAGCAAACTATGTACACCCTAGTGCAGTCGAATATACTCATATAAAATGATTTCTATGTCAATACAGAATAAAATTTTCCAGTCTTGCAGAAAAATACATCTGTTCATGTAAGAATTATTTATCCTTGTTTAGAACACCATGTTATAATTAATATATATTAATAGTCAACTATAATATTCCCATTTAAGTATGAACGCCATGGATGACGTTTGTGATTTTATGCTGTAACAATTCGTAGATACGTTGGTAACTGAAATTATTTTAGAAAATTCCTTAGGTCAGTTAATCCTAACACTCGCATTTTAAACGTTCAATGATTGCCGCAATGGAAAATATCCACTTTTGACCGAGATGTAAATGGATTTTTAAATTACCGGATGCAAAAATTTTAATGCGTTTTGTTTTAAAATTGAGGTCTTCCTACGTGAAAACTGTTAAATTTTGGTTATAAACCATCAACAAAATCAAATCAACAGATAATCTCTGAAATCACTTTCAAATAAGCGTTAAATCAGAAACCCAATTCTAAACAAAAGAGACAATTGACATTGATTTTTTTTTGTAAGTGACAGCGTTGTCACTCAGATCATTGTGATAAAACGAGTGAAACAAAATTTAAAACAAAAAAAAGAAACAAAAACTGCATCATAATTCCTCGAATAATAAATCATGTCGGACAGAAAATTAAGTCACGGAATACCATAATTCATAGTTGGATTTGTCAAAAAAATAAGGGTAACGCACTGGAAAGTAAAAAACCCAACCATAAGTCTAGATGTTCATTAACATTTGGAAAGAAAACAACTTAGTTAGCACTATCAAAAAGAAAGAAACAAAATTGCTTTAAAAAGAAACAAAGACAACAATAAAAAACAAAACAAAAATAACTCCAAAACAAAGTGCACATCTTTTAGCGAAGTATACTAAAAATCCTAAACGAAACTTTATAAATGTGTCATCTTAAAATTATTTTTTTATATTTAACGGGTGATAGTAAATACAAAATGACAAAATGACAACAGTACATGTACTTGCAACACAAATTAGAAAAAAATTAACTTTTTGAGTCATAGGAATTATTAAAACTAAACAAAATTCATCAAAGGTTAGGAAATCCATACTATAGGGGAATGTGTGCTCCTTGGAACACTAAATCTGGAATACTCGAGGTATATAAAATTTGTTCAGCAAAATTTTGAAGTATTTGTATAACATTTTCCGAGTTTTTTTCTCGAATGAAATCAATTATGATGCTTGTTTGCTTCCCCTCGAGCCTAAAGAATGATATACATGTAGTCTTAGCTCTAGTAATGGGGACAGAATGCCATTAAAAAGAAGTTCCGCTAATGAATAGGAAGTGGATTTATTTCAGACGTCTTTCTCATTACATGCGCCGTTACAGGAAATGATGACTTATCTGAAAAAATTGCCTTTTTATAGAAATACAGAGGACAATGTGGTAATTCCTAGGATACAAATATACGCGTATGTCCACTTAAAGCGTTCTTTATGCGCAAGTATTATCACATTTCTTTATCTGTTGGCACTGTAAAATTGATATGTCAATCATTTGTTTTGTCCACTCGAAATGACTATGTCTGGAAGTATCTAATTGTAAACGAGTATCGTTGCCAATGGGTGCGTTCACAATACTTCCTTTGATTGATATTGGTGGTGTAGTATACCAAATACAAAAACATTGGTACCAATGTTTACCATTGTTAACTTTTATTGGTTACTAATTCTGCAGATCAATTCACATTCGCAGCAGAATTGGTAACACTGTTTTTCGTTTATTAGAATCACCACCAACATGGCTACCGCTAGTGAAGTTATCTCATAAATGATACAACTTTAGATGAATTTCACAACTATTTAAGGGAGAATACTGTTGTTTCTACATAGTTTAATAGAAAGGATTTTTTTTTTGGCAAAAGAATATCACCTACAGACATGTGTTCATTTTGAGTTATGACTATAAGAAGAATTTCATATTATAAAAGTAGTGCAACAAACAGACCTCTGACTGAGTTTGCTATTTCTGAAAAAATGGTTTAAAAAACTAAACATTTGCCATTGATAACCATTGATTTATATTGGTGACCATTAACGTCCAACTGGAACCATTATAAACCTTTGGCAACGTTAGTAATTCCTCTTGCTATTTTGCCATTAGTTTACCAATATGCCGTTCACAGTTTTAAGGCAAATAATTGTTCCAAAGACAGTCAATGGCAAATCTATTTGTACTAATGGAATAATTGTGAACACATCCAATAACTAACACGTCCTTCTCTTTATGCATGTATTTTTGTGTGCATGTGTGAAATGTAACCAGACACGCGTGCAAAACGTAGTAACGTATATGAGATCATACTGCTTTTTTGTATGTTTTAAAACATATATATCTTAGAGAAAATTTCACTCACAAAGAAACGTAAGCACTTGTCAGTGGAGGTTTGTTTTAATTTAGATGTGTACTCGGCACTGACGGCCTTTGAGCAGTGATTGATTTAGTGGACTAGGACTGGTTTCCATGTCCCACATGAGGTTCGAACCCGCGTCGTAAGGATCAACTCCTTCATCCGCTACACCGCATCACGCACATGTATTTGTATAATTATCGTATTTACTTAGGATGATAAAATTTTCAACACTGAGACGTTACGTTACACTTTTACGTTAAACCAAAGTTATCTATAGTTATCAACATTTTCCTTCAAAATTGAAGATGAATAAAGTTAAATTTGTGTCAAATAGTCATAACTTTTAACAAAGAGGTAACATTCTCTTTAAAATTAAAAAAGGTGGTGAAATTCTATTGTGCATTCCCTAAAACTAGTGCAGTTTCAACGACAAAAATCTTTTCTTCTTTTAAATTTTCATAAAACATGCATACAACATATATTAATTACGTGACATTTGCATGTTTATGCCTTACTCTTTAACAAGTTTTTTTTTTAAATTGCCCAGTCAAAATTTCTTTATAGAGCCATTCTTTTGAAAAAAAATTAATAAAAAAAATTTCAAACACACATTGTTTAAAATATTGTAGCAAATCTGTAAATATCGTTGAATAGTGTAATTGTTATGATGCAGAGAGGTTATAAGAAGTAGTATGACATCTTTGCTTTGTGTTGGTCTATCGTTCCAGGGGTGATCCTGTCTATTACTCCCGTGGGTATCCGACGATGGTAATGGTTAAAACACCGAGATCCTCGTGTGATGCAATATTTATGGTATGAAACAGTGAACTATAGTGGTAATTACATTGAGATCCTCGCGTACTGTAATGGTTGTGATGCTATGCTCTCTGCGTACTGTAATGGTTGTGATGCTAGGCTCTCTACGTACTGTGATGGTTGTGTCGCTTAGGATCCCAGCGTACTGTAATGGTTGTGACGCTAGGATCTACGTGTACTATAAGGTTTATGACATTTTGATCCTTGAGTACTGGAATGATTGGGACATTGGACTCTCCGCGTACTGTAATGGTTATGATCTCTGAATACTATTAGGGTTAAGACATTGGGCTCTCCGCGTTGTGTATTAGTTGTAACGCTAACAATGCACTGGTTAAGAAACTGGGAAAAACGCGTATTGTAAATTGGTAAGTATGAAATTACTGCATTAATAGATTCTATTTTACTTAGTTGTTGATGATCTATTATAGCATGTCTGTGAATTAGAAATCTATCCGTCTTCAGTGGTCTTTTAACTTACAGGTTCACTTTTTAAAGTTTTAATTTTATATTATGGTTTACTACATGCAATTCATTCTTATCAAGTTTTTAAAACCTTTTTGGATAAAAAGTAAATCCAAAATGTTCAACAAGTTTCCCCAAGATTTCATCATCAAATCTAGATATTGATTTTAAAAAAAATTAAAAGATTACGAGAAAAATATGTAGAGTAAAAATAGCCTTCAGAAATTGTCTTTTACACTAACAACAATTCCCCGGAAAAAGGTATATAAAGGATTTATTGGGCTTATTTCGGAAAAGCTTTGCAACTCTTATGGATAAGCAGTTAATAACTTCTGTACTGAATATTTACTCATTATTTCCAGTAGGGAAACTACTGCTATTACGAATTATCCTCTAAAGATAAACTTGTACTTACACTGTCAGAAGTCGACTCCGGGTTGTTCCATACTTGTCCAAAAATATACCAACAGGCAAAATAAGAACGTTCCTGATTATAATGATTACGTCATACATAAGGTTAAGACGATCTTCCTGTTCGTCACAGAAATACTGGGTACCATTAAATGGCAGGCGATTCTCAAAGTCCTGTGGCGCCAGAGTAGTGGTAGAAGTGGTCCTGCAATTTGACCGCCGTCCATTTCTTGAACTGTCTTGAATAGTTTCACTCAGACTATGGCCGTTGGAAATATCCTCTTCTGAAAAGGTAACATTGCAAAGGTCCAAGAAGAAGGCGTCTCGCCTGAGGGTAACAGTCAGCCACACCCATCCGAATATCACCCCCGTGAAAAATAAGCACTCCAGCAGGGCCCAAATAAATGTCACCTGTCGCTTGTTGCAACAACAGGAATCCATCGTCTTCTCGCCAGTATGCACTGAAAATCAGGAACCACAGAAGTATGTTTATATGATTGTCAGTATTGATTTTTCCGGTTTCAAAGTTATCAAGGCAAAATAATTTATTATACAAGTAGTATATTGAAAAGACAAAGGAAATATTTTATGAAATACTGGGAAATGATAAATCTTGTTAACAGAATGTGGAAGTTTTGTGCTTTCATTTTATTTTAACTTTTATCAGAAGGGGAGAATATATCTAATTTACTATAGTATTTGGATGTTAAAATAGATATGATTTATATGGAAGGAGTTTTTTTTGGTTTTTTTTTTAGGTCACCTGAGTAAACTCAGGTGACCTATTGCTATCTGTTTTCGTCCGTCGTCGTGCGTCGTGTGTTAACATTTGAGCATTTTAAGCTTCTTCTCTGCAACCGCTTAACGAATTTCCACCAAATTTGACATAAAGCATCTATAGGTAAAGAGAAACAAAAAAATTAATTTCATGGTACCTGCCCCCTGGGGCCTGATGGGTGGGGCCAAAACCACTAAAATTAATGCAATTTTTACTTTGCAATTATTTCTTTGCAAACATTTCTTTGAAAATCTTCTCCCCTGCTTCCCTGCTCCTAACCAAGTTCATAGTTATAATGAAGAAGAATGCTTCTTCCAAAATTGTGGATTTTATGGCTCCAGGGTCAGGGGTTCTGATGTTACGGTCGGGCTCTATTGATTATATAGTAAAAATGCAGAAATTCTTTGAAATTCTTCCTCTCTGCTCCTTGGTATTAAGCAGAACTACCTTTTATAGCTATGATGAGCAAGGGCCCTTCTTTCAAAATTGTGAATTTCATGGTCCCTGGGTTGGGGGTTCTGGTGTTAGGGCTGGGCTATATTGATAATATAGTGAATATACAGTGCAATTATTATTTAAAAATTCTTCTTCTCTGCTTCTGGGTATTAAATAAACTTACTTAGTACATGATTACTGTAGACGTACTTTTTTCCACGGGGTCATAATTCCGCGGTATCTCAATTTCTGTTTAATCCGCGGGTAGAAAATTACGCGGATTTCTTAGATTGTCACTATATGCCTTACATTTATATTGATTACGCTTGGACAAATTTCCGCGGAAAACTTGTTACCGCGTACATAGCGTAAATTAATACCACGCGGAAATAAGTATACTTCTACAGTATGTTGAAAAAGAGTGTCTCTTCCAAAATTGTGAATTTCAAGGCCCCTGGGTCAGGGGTTCAGGTGTTAGGGCGGGGCTCTAATGATTATATAGTAAAAATGCATGAATTCTTTGAAAATTTTTCGTTTGCTGTTTTCGATGGACCTAAATTTAGAAAGAGTTACTTCCCGTTGGCCGCCATACTGGAGGTCCAAATGCACATATTCCTTCATTGTTCAATCAATTTTAAAATTTTATATTTGCGATTTTGAATTAGGAATCATTATTAGTATATAAATTTTTGGAAACCTCCTTTATTTAAAAAAAAAATTTGAATTTGAAAGATTTTCCACCAAATATTTCAGCTGTATTTTCTTAAAGTTGGTAAGACAAAGAGGAAAACTCACAGAGTCGACCTCCAATATGGCGGCCAACGGGAGGTAACTTTTGCTAGATTTAGGTCCATCGAAAACTATCTATTATGCCAATGATCTAAGTACATATTTATGATGAAGAAACTGCCTCTTCCAAAATGATTAATTATAATGCTTTGAAATCTGCTATTTGGTTTTAATTAACCATTTATGTTGAAATACTATTTAAAAAATTTCCAAAAATTTGAAATATGTGGCCTCAGGGTCAGTGGCTCCTGTGGGAAGGGGTGCACAACTGGTGGTTGTTACATGATACTCAGGTGACCTATAAGGCCCGTTGGCCTCTTGTTTATCATAGCATTGTTTTAATTTTTCCCATATCAATCCTCATTTATAGCATCCTTGCTTTGACTCAAACTCATAGTATCGTTACAATTGCGGAATACATGTATAAAGAATGTTGGTAAAATGGGTAATATCCACTCATATGCAGTAAATCAATAAATAAGACGTAAGTTGTTTTTCAATATTGCTGTTTGTATTTTCCATTTGTACAATTTCTTTATTTATGAGGTAATTCCATACATAATAGTCTAGATGTTTTTTAGACACAAAAATACGTGGATAGTCAGGCTATACGTTCACTGTGGATAATACCAATGAGTTACAATAAACATTAATTTAAAGAAATGTTTATGCCAAAAATTCACTCAGTTTGAATTTATCCTCAGTTTGCATCAATGATGCTCAAAACAATGTGCCTTGGCATAATTGAATTGTGCATTAAATTAGTCACTACTTTCATAAACGACTAAATTTCGATAATTCTTTTCGTTTACAGTCTATTTTATTCCTACAATATCAATAAAATTTATTCAGTTTTGCACTGATCATGAAATTCTCTTAGTCATGAGCAAGTTTATTTCGTGCGAACATCTAATGTTTCCTTTGTAATTAGCCAAACAATGTCTGCAGTATAGATGTATAGACGGAAAGTCATGATCAAGACTATGTACAGTAAAATTGAAGCTAAGCATCAAATAGGTGGTTTGAAAAATTTAGCATTTCAAAAAGTACATTCACACTTTTAAAACCATCCATGCAAAGAAAGCACAAGTTAACTGATCATTTTTTATTTTCAGACTGTCTTTAATGCAAAATAATTAAATGATTTAAAAAATAAATAAATACCCCGGAAAATAGAAATTTTAGTGCATTTGCTCATCAAATGGATTCATCGATGATATAAAATCGATGATAAATGGTAAGAATTTATTGTCATCAAAATGAAGATGTAGGTCTCTCAAGATGAACCACGTACTGATACCCCTGGATCTTTGTCACGTGATAATGCCCATGGTTTCTGCAGAGCAGGCTATGCTGCAAGGAGCGCAGCAAAATGTAGTAAAAATTATCCTTGTGTCATTCGCAACTGTAGCATATTCAAAACAATATTTTACTAGTTGGACAACTTTTCAATTTTTTTTACCTACCACTTTTACCATGCACGTCATTATTATCCGGAAAATCATAACGATTTTACTTTCATACATGTATCTTACACACTCTCAGGCTGGGGAGTACCAAATGTAAACTCTTTTTATATAACCATAAATAATCAATTATCTGATGAAAAATGAAAATGAACTGAAACATAATTAATACTTTTTGTAAGTTTTTTAATATTTTGCTCGTGAATTTATACATGTACGTGTATATGCTATCATTTATGAATTATTTTACTGACCTATTAAAATAATAATGTCTCATTCCCCTATATGCACTTTCTAACACAACCACAAAATATCGGCTGCTGCTGCGGCCGATGATTACACTGTATATTTTCTACACATGCGACATGGATATTGCAACCTTTATCTGGGACACACTGTTCATTACCTGCAGAACCGTAGCTCTCCGAAAAAATACCCGGTATATTGACAAACCGGAGAGCTATACAGAGCCAAACATTTAAAAAACTGTATATTTACTGCGCACAAAAAATCGCGCTTGGTTCTGGATTAATCCTTCCAAATTCTTACCTCAATTGCAAAAAAGCAATATTTCAAAAAAAATTCCTTACTTTCTTTCAAGTACTCTCGTAGTTTACGAAAGCCCAATGAGCTCATTTTCGTAGGTAAAAAAAAATTTCGCGTTATAACGCGAAACTTTCGCGAATTAACGCAAAACTTTCGCGAATTAACGCGTAACTTTGGCGTTATAACGCGAACTTTCGCGATATAAAGCGTAACTTTCGCGATATAACGCGAAATTATATGCAGATAGTAATGTTACTAAGGAACACTGACCTTGACTGACAGATTAGAACATGAACACAGACGGGAACTCTCAGGAACTAATTTATAAAATATCATTTCCTCAGAAGATGTACTGGAGAAATGATGCGAGAATAGGATAAATTAGGCATCAGAATATTTTTTTAAAAACCTTACCATTGAATTAATAAAATGAGTTTTACTTTCTTGTACATGTTTTTCAATTGAAATTTAATCTAATTCTTTAGACTGATAATTTTTAAAGGAAAATCTCCACTTGACACTTTTTTCAAGCTTTTTTTAATCGGTAACATTTTACTATAACTGCACCACTAGTAGATTAAGCAATCAATCATTTTGGGGGAAAAATTATACACTGTAGAAACATAACGTAAAAGTGAATGAACAATGTATAATTTCATGAGCTTAATGGGTCATATGATGCTGTTTAAATAACAATTATAAATGGATATTGTTAATTACAAATTTATTGAGGAGGAGGGGTCTCTAAATTTTCTCCAATATTTAATTATATATCGGGTTATAGAGAAGTTCGTGGACTATCCATAAATAAAAACTATGAAGGTATACAGCAAAGTTTGTACACTTTGAATCGTCAATGTTTTCGTAAGCAATGGAATAACAACGTGGTGCAACCTCAAAATAGGATATCGTATTTCCATAGTGAATCCAGCGGAGACAAATGAAAATCTGCTATCCAATTTTCACAAATGCGGTGGGACACAATTGACAAATCTACCTCATTTTAAGATCTTGATCTCTATAAAAAAAATCATTTCCAATTCTCTAGAGAGTGCATAAAAAACACGCCGGAAAGGAGTGATTTTCCCCGAAATTAATAATCTTGAAGTTTAACTTTTGGAAAACTTGCATAAACTTTGAATTGTTTGAAAAGCGTTGAGAAAGACAAATTGTGACGGTAAAGATGGATTCAATAGCAAGAAAGCTTACAATTTATCTTGTGATAGTCCAAGATCGAAAAAGCCTTTTGCTTATCATTGTAATGAATAAACTTGATGTCAAAATCAAAAGAAAGTTAAAGACTAAAGCAAATGTCTGGTTAAACAGCAAAAGTTTCGCGTTATATCGCGAAAGTTTCGCATTATAAAGCGAAAGTTACGCTTTTATTCGCAAAAGTTACACGTTTTTTCGCGATAGTTACGCGTTTATTCGCGAAAGTTTCGCGTTATCACGCGAAAAAATTATTTTTTTTTTACCTACGAAAATGAGCTCAAATGAATTCGTAGTAGTCGACATCTGCACGAAGCGCGTTAGACCGAATATCTTGCAAAAAAAAATGGCAGTATAAATGGACGAAAGTTTCGATCATTTCAATTTCAGGGCCAGGACGGCTATTACCAACACATATTAGGAATGTTTTGTTGTGGAAAAAATGAAAGAATATGTCACGATCACACGGCTAGTAATATTTTGATGTGACAGTTTTGAAAAACATGGAGAACGTGGAGAAATAAATCGAAAAGTAGCGCACTTTTTGTGCGCAATAAATATTCAGTTTTTTCAATGGGTGGCACTGTAGCTCTCCGGTCTGTTTATATATTTTTTAAAAGAAATTTTGGAGAGCTACAGTTCTGCAGCTAACTGATCATTAAAATGTTGAAATGTTGAAAACGATTTTGACTGCTAGGTGCCAAAGATAAGTTTATACTGAGAAATAAATTTCATATGTAATCATAGACAGCATTGTCCTGGATCTAACTTTGTACATAGGAATTGTTTTTTTATTGTATTTAAGAGTTATTGCAAGGAATTTTTTGGCAGAGGACTGCTTGCCTTTTTGCGCTAAGAATTTAGTTTGAAATTCCCTTCTAAAATAGATGAGTAACTAAGGTTATAAATTCAACCCAAACCTTGAGTTTTAAAAGTCTCCTCCTTTCTCCCCCATTATTTCATTCTAGCAGCTCGCTAGCTATAGACTTGCAACAGAACAGCGACAATTCAATTTGAAATCTTGACATTTTAACATTTTACCCAAAATTTAAATTCATGACCCCTGGGTTCGTGCTGCAGGGTGGGGATAATTTGATAATATTTTAGAAAAACAAGAAATCTGTGAGCCAATGCTCACTAGTAATACCCCCGCTCTGATGTAAATAAGCACTATCATGTTAATCTACTGTTTACACAAGTTCAATTACAGGCATATGAAGTTGACGTCAGATTCATATCAAAATTAATCGCACCATATGGCATGCCTCAACAAAGTCGGTAATAAAATTTCAAGCATCTGCTCTGAATAGCTAATAAGAGAACTGTGACGAAAATTTGTTATGTATGAAACGGACAGATGCACAGACAAACAGGAAGTTGATATGGGATTTAAACAAAAATGTATCCCACCATATGGCATGCCTCAGAGAAGATTGTGTTAAAATTTCAAGCATCTGCGATGAGTTGTTGCTGAGAAAACTGTGACGAAAATTTGTTATGTATGAAACGGACAGACGCACAGACAGACAGGAAGTTGACATCGGATTTAAACAGAAATGTATCCCACCATATGGCATGCCTCAGAGAAGATTGTGTTAAAATTTCAAGCATCTGTGATGAGAAGTTGCTGAGAAAACTGTGACGAAAATTTGTTATGTATGAAACGGACAGACGCACAGACAAACAGGAAGTTGACATCGGATTTAAACAGAAATGTATCCCACCATATGGCATGCCTCACAGAAGATTGTGTTAAAATTTCAAGCATCTACGATGAGTAGTTGCAGAGGAAACTGCGACGAAAATTTGTTATGTATGAAACGGACCGACGCACAGACAAACAGGAAGTTGACATCGGATTTAAACAAAAATGTATCCCACCATATGGCATGCCTCACAGAAGATTGTATTTTAAAGAAGTAGGCCGTACAAACCAGAAAGTTATAGACGAGTGTTTAGAGTTGAATGAATATTCACACGAACCGTCCGAACCGTATCTTATAACCGGCGCAGTGTTAACAATATCTCATCGCTGATTACTAATTATAAAAAATTTCAAGCATCTACGTTGAGTAGTTGCTGAGAAAACTGTGACGAAAATTTGTTGAGGACGGACACACAGACAGACACACAAGGGTAAAACAGTATACCCCCCTCTCCTTCGGAGCGGGGGTATAAAAAACATTACATCTTCGAATAACCTTGAACATCTAGCAGGCACTAAAATAACATTTTGTGTGTTAGATGTCCACAATATTTCCGGTCTTCATTATGGCCGTTATACGCAGTCTGAATCCAGGGGTAATAATTTGATAAAAAATGGAGTAAAGGGAAAAGGGCTGTATTACAAAAGCCAATAGTATTTTTCTCTTTGGTATCGAAGGGGAAGATGATTTTAAAACTGACAACTGAAATGACAAAAGGGGTGAGCTTTTGTTTTATTAGATATGAAAAAAATTAAAATAATCAAAAGTTCTATATATAATACTGCAAAATACATTTTAGCTATTTTCTTGATTAGAAATTATAAATACTAGTAAGCATGTTTAAAAAGATTTCAAATCCGATACTTCTCGAAGCCACTTTTATTAAAAATACCTAAGAAATTATGATATCTAACCTGGTTAAAAATAACTTAACATATTTAATCTATTTTCATGTTTAATAAATAATCTGTACTTGATGGTGTGGAACTTGATAGTACAAGTTCAAATTTAACAAGAGGCCCACAGGCTTTATAGGCCACCTGAGTATCATGTAACAGTTTCAACAATTGAATTGGTCCGTGTTTTAAATCAAAGGTCATTAAATTCAAAATTTTTAAAGAGACACTATTGCTTATCATAACTATACATTTAGCTTGCTTACTTTGGTTACTTAATACCCAGAGGTAGATCAGAGTAACAAAGAGAAAATGCATTTCCACTTTATAATCAGTTGTGCATCCCAACCCACAGAAACCACTGACCCTGGTGGCACATATTTCAAAATTACGGAAATTTTATCATAAATTTTACTTCATCATAAATGGTTGATTAATTCCAAAAGCAGATTTCAAAGCATTCATTTATTTTCAGACTACGTAACCTCCACCCACCCCAATTACCCTGACCCAGGGGCTCTGAAATTAACCATTTTTGAAGAAACACCGTAAACCATCATAAATATGTACTTAAAACATTGGCATAATACCCAGGAGCAAAGGAAAAGGTTTTCGAAGAATTCATGCATTTTCACTACATTGTATATAATCATTAGAGCCTTTTCCTTTGCTCCTGGGTATTATGCCAATGTTAAATAATCAGGACCAAAGCAGAAAATTTTTAAAGAATTAGTGCATTTTCACTATATAATCAATAGAGCCCCGCCCTTACACCAGAACCCCTGACCCTTGGGCCATAAAATTCACAATTTTGAAATAGGCATTCTTGCTCATCATAAGTATGAACTAAGTTATTTTATTTAATGCCCAGGAGCAGAGAAGAAGACTTTCAAAGAATTAGAATGCATTTTCACTATATTATCAATAGAACCCTGCCCTTACACCAGAAACCCTGACCCTGTGGCCATGAAATTCACAATTTTGGAACAAGCACTTTTTTTCAACATAACTACGTACTTCTTTAGTTTATCATTAGAGAAGATTTTTAAAGAATTTATGTATTTTCACTGTATAATCAATTGAGCCCCCCCCCCCTAACTCCAGAACCCCTAATCCAGGGGCCATGAAATTCACAATTTAAGAAGAGATATCCTTGCTCATCATAACTATGTACTTGGTTATTTTGTTTAAAACCCAGAAGCAGAGAAAAAGATTTTCAAAGAATTTATGCATTTTCAATAAATAATTCATAGAGTCCGGCCCTAACACCAGAACCCTTGACCCCGGGACCATGAAATTCACAAGTTTGGAAGAGGCAGCCTTAATCAACATAACTATGTATTTGGTTTGTTTATTAAATACCCAGGAGCAAAGTAGAAGATTTTCAAAAAAATAATGCATTTTCACTATATAATCTATATAGCCCCGCCCAAGCACCAGAACTCCTGACCCTGGGGCCATAAAATTCACAATTTTGGAAGAAGTAGCTTTATTCCATATAACTATTTACTTATTTAGTTTATTTAATGCCCAGGAGCAGAGAAGAAGATTTTCTAAGAAATAAGACATTTTCACTATATACTATTAATTAATAGAACCCCACTGTAACACCAGAACCCCTGACCCTGTGGCCTAAAATTCACAATTTTGGAAGAGACACTCTTGCTCATCTAATACCCAGGAGCAGAAAAGAAGATTTTTCAAAGAAATAATGCATTTTTACTATATAATCTATTATAGCCCCACCCTAGCACTAGAACCCCTGACCCTGGGGCCATCAAATTCACAATTTTTGTAGAGGACTCAATACTCATTACATTTATGCCAACAGTTTGACTACTTGATGTCCAGGAGTAAAGAAGATTTTTAAAGATGCATTAATTTTGGTGGTTTTGGTCCCACCCCTCAGGCCCCAGGGGGCAGGGAACATAAAATTCATAATTTTTGTTTCCCTTCACCCATACATGTAGATGCTGTATACCGAATTTGGTTGAAAATTATTCTGTGGTTTCAGAGAAGAAGCTGAAAATGTTCAAATTTTATCATACGACACAAGACGCACGACACACGACGCACGACGACGGACGAAAACGGATAACAATAGGTCACCTGAGTGACTCAGGTGACCTAATAAATCGATAGGGGTGAAAAGATAAAACATTGATTGATGGTTTCAAAGCGTTAAAGAACCTTTCAAACATTCAAAACTAATAAACCTGCGTTTTGGAATTCATTGATCTTTCTCGGAGTACAATGTAATAACAACAAGAGGCCCAGGTGCCACATCGCTCACAAAGCACATATCAGATCAGAACTGCAAGTTAAGTGAGGGCGGGGAGGGGGGGGGGGGCTTAAATTTTAACCCTCCAGGGGGTCATGATTTGAACAAACTAGAATCTACAATACCTGAGGATGCCCTATAAATATCACTAAGCATGGCTTTGAAGTACTTGAAAAGAAGATTTTAAAAGGTTTCCCTATATATTCCTATTTAAAACTTTTATCGGCCATTTGGCCCCACCCTACCCCCGGGTGGTCATGATTTGAAGAAACTTGAATCTACACTACCTGAAGATGATTCCACATGAGTTTTATCTTTCCTGTCTCAATGGTTCTTGAGAAGAAGATTTTCCCTATATATTCCTATGTAAAACTTTGATCAGCCATTTTGGCCCACCCTACCCCCAGGGGACATGATTTGAACAAACTTGAATTTACACTACCGGAAGATGATTCCACATGAGTTTCATCTTTCCTGGCCCAGTGGATCTTGAGAAGAAGATTTTTAAAGAGTTTCCCTATATATTCCTCTGTAAAAATTTGATTGGCCATTTTGGCTCCACCCTACCCCCGGGGGTCATGATTTGAACAAACTTGAATTTACACTACCGGAAGATGATTCCACATGAGTTTCGTCTTTCCTGGCCCAGTGGTTCTTGAGAAGAAGATTTTTAAAGATTTTTCCTATATATTCTTCTGTAAAACTTTGATGGGCCATTTTGGCCCCACCCTACCCCTGGGGGTCATGATTTGAACAAACTTGAATTTACACTACCTGAAGATGATTCCACATAGTTACATCTTTCCTTGCCCAGTGGTTTTGAGGAGAAGATTTTAAAAGATTTTTCCTGTATATTCCTATGTAAAACTTTTATCGGCCATTTTGGCCCCACCCTACCCCCATGATTTGAATAAATTTGAATCTACACTACCAAAGGATGATTCCACATGAGTTTCATTTTTCCTGGCCCAGTGGTTCTTGAGAAGAAGATTTTTTAAAAATGCCATTAATTTTTCTCTAATTCATAATTATCTCCCCTTGGAAAAGGGCGTGGCCCTTCATTTGAAGAAACCTGAATCCCCTTTACCTAAGGATACTTTGTAGCAAGTTTGGTTGAAATTGGCCCAGTGGTTCTTGAGAAGAAGATGAAAATGTGAAAAGTTTACAACAACAACAACGACAACGACGACAGACAACGGACAAATTTTGATCAGAAAAGCTCACTTGAGCCTTTGGCTCAGGTGAGTTAAAAACAAATTGCAGAACAATACTTATGGGGATTATTCTAATTTGAAAAGCCATTAAGCATAACTTATCTTTTAGTGAAAAAAAAATTAATAACAAAGAAACGCAACGATATAATTGTGAGATTTGCTGCCTAGCTAGCTTGTTGGGCATGCCGACCATCAACGACTTTGGAAGCATGGCGAAGTCCGTTATGTATACTGTATTCTATCCCACGTTTCCAACTGTCTTTGGTGTTCCTGGCATATCCAACAAACTAGACAGTGATTTCATATTTCTATGTTTCATTGTGAAATAAAATTGTAAGTTCAAATTCAAAAAGAAAATGTTTTCTTATAGATTTAAATTACACGAGATCTCCCAGGTCATTTTCATTATATATACACGCCCATGCACTGGCGTCATACACAAAGAAAGCCGCACGAGATTTGACAGGCATATTAGACTTCCTTAGCTCCTGACCTTTCGCTTGACGAAATTTACATCCAGGTTGAACTATCAAGAAATCAACTCACCTAACTCTCAAATTAAAAAAATTGGAATATCTAAAATATGCGATATTTTAAACGGACTTTCCGTCACTTTTTTTCTAGGGCACAGGTCATGTTATTGTTACCTAGAGAAAGAAATACACAACACACTATATTATATAAATATTGCATGTAGTTGAGTGTAACATTGAAAATTTTCACCCCAAGAAAACCATTGTCAACCGAAGCGCAGCCGAGGTTGACAATGGTTTTCGAGGGGTGAAAATTTTCAATGTTACACTCAGCTACATGCAATATTTATTATATTATACTGAATGTTTTATAGAAATACATATTACAGTGAACCGTGCGCGCATAAATTCCGCGCAGTCGCTATTTTTTGTAATACCACCCGTCGTCAAGCAATGTTGACTGTTGCTACGCAGGAGGGCGCGGCTTCATTATTCAGCGGGTAGTAGTGTTTTTTATCAAATGTTTCTCGACGAATCAGATTCAAATAATTTACATGAAAGTATAATATACGTACTTACTTGACTTTCCTGCAAGAAGTATTGTTTTTTCTCCAAATTTCCAGGAGCGAAACATAATTTTGAATATTAACAGGTCAAAGCAGTTAATTAAATATTAGACTGTGTATCATTAAATCGATATAATATTAACTATAATAATAAAGCCCCCGGATGTTATACTAGTGATTGGATGCACTTTTCTGTTGTAGCTTTTAATTTCATCGCTGACATAATCTTTTGATCAAGTGTATTTGAATTCTTTAGGATCTTATGATGAAAATAGACGTATCGCCGCGAGACAGGAAGTAGAGATGCACACAGACATTTTGTTATCTGCATTGATCTTCTCTACTTTATGCGATAACACTTTATTTACCTTCAAATGTCAGATAAAGTGTTAATGCATGTTAATTCGTCATAAAAACACCAAATACTTTTGATATTTTTATATTTTTTTTATAATATTGATTAATATACAGGCTTTTAGGTGCCAAATTATTTCGATACTGATCTAAAATTATGCTCTTAAAAATTTACTAAAACGAAAGAGGAACCTGGCATCTACAGGCTGTTTCGGCATACATGCACCGACTTTGCAGTTACAACGAGATTTAAGAGGCAATATTTTATGCCAGGATTTTTTTAAATGTAAAAACATAACTGCAGAATTTTATCACTATGGAGCTTTATGTTATGCTGGATCTTTTATTTTGAATACAAAAATTACTGACATCAGAGACGGCTTTTATTTTTCTATATTTTAATGTGTTCAAAATGTTTGCTCAGTCGGCGATCGCATGTCTTTCCTAAGTCCCATGTTTTAGAGATGTTAAGAAAATCGGTTTCATGCAAAGACGGTTTTAATGTTAATTTTTCAACATCCTCTGCTGTCTGCGTAGTTAAATATACAAGTAAGTTTAACAAAATACTGTTTATATTTATTATACAAATTCTCTACAAAATTTCGTGAGTCATTCTCGAGTCGTTTGATATCAGAAAGTTATACCATGGGTTATCTTTCTTCGTAATTCTGACAATCTTTGATGTTCCTATTTTGTACCGAGGCTTTTTATTTAACACTAATTATCTCCTGAATAATGTTCTTTTATTATAATTATCTGATAATCTTACAAAATAATATATCTTGGATTATTCATCATTTCTTTTTCATTAGCAAATTCATCAGTTCTTCAGCAAACTGAAAAAATACATCTAGGAAAAAAAGTTAATTACCGTTTTTCATACGTTAGAGAAGAAAAACTTCATAATGTAATGGAAGCTTCAACATACATTTAAGTTCTTTGACCAAACGGCTATCGGAGATTTAAGACTTGTCATTCATTTCTTAACCATTCCTCTTGGAAAATGCAAATATACAAATCAGTAATAAAAATGAAACAAATTAAAGACAATTCTATATTTGTGGAAATATTTCAAGTCACTGGTGATGTGCTTGTATGAGCGATCAACCACCTTGCACTCTAGTAATATTGTACCTCGTCTATATACAGTACCAACCATATCATGGCCCGACTGCCCGAGACGCACAATTTTTGCCGCGGGCGAACAGACTTGTAAAAAAAAAATTTCATAAATCAAAATTTACATCTTTGATAAATCTCCCTCAATCTGACAACTAATAATATATATCGGCAACAAAGTGTAACAGGCAAACGGGTGGAAATCGTCAGCCTATAGGTTCGGAATCGAAGATTTGGTGATTTGGCAAAGGCGACGTAAAGGCGACCATTGCAAAAGATAATTTTTTTTCTCGGGCTAATCGATTTTTGGCAGGGCTGACAACTTTTACTAGCAGTCAGTCCTGCATGTCTAGCTTATTTTACGGTGAGTTTCAAACACTGCTTAAGCACAGCATTATTATTAAAAACATGTGGATGAATGGTATATATCTTAAGAATTTCTTCCTTTTTTCAATTTGTTTATAAAATCACTATAATAGCAAAAAAATGAAGGTATGCAAAAAGTATGTTTTTTTTCTTTCCACTGAGTTCTTAATTTTCTGAAAGTGCAGATTTACCTCTCATTAACCCTCTTTTATTTCCGATTGCTACTCCATATAGAGAAGATTGCGTTTCTAGTTTATCTTTTTTCCTACTGACATGTCAGATTTGAAATCCATTTCCGTATTTACGACGCCTTTGTTATTGATTAACAGTCCCAGTATTTTCATCGGATGGGTGTTCGCTTCAGTAAAATTGAGTATATACCTTTAATTACAAGGTGATGATGGATAAGGATTTCCAACTCATTTGGACCATTGGCGTAACTTAAAAAGATTGAAAGTGGACAGAATTTTTGCTTATAAGAATTCGGGAGGTCAACATTACCGCTACAAGTATATAGCCAAAAATTTCAACTTATTACCGCTATATTTTTTCAAAATTTCGACCGCTTGTTACCGCTACATTTTTTCAAAATTTCGACCGCGTTACCGCTATATTTTTTTTGGCCAAGAACAAATCATTACCGCTCCATATCAAATCAGCCAGGTATGGTACACATGTACAGAATATGAGTTCCAATCAAAAGGATTCACCTACTATGAGTGAAGTACAATTTCGATTTGATTTCTAATCAGAATGAGTATATAGATTTCTTTAGCTAGAATGTAATCATTTAGTGACACTTGAACGTATGTTACTTTTGAGAAGTTTGTAACAAAACTTGGGAATGACGGATTACTTTACAAGACAGCAGTACGACAGTGTGAAGACTGTGGGTTTTATGATATCTATGAATAGTGCTTGATTTTAGAAATTTTAAAAGTGTTTTATCAAATAAAATATATTTCAATAAAAAAAAATTAATAATAAAACATCCTGCTCTTTCATCTCCATCATAAGTAGTTGGCTAACAAAAGAAGCGATGTAGCGGTAATGTATACTTTTATATGTAGTGGCAATGTAACGTTTTTTTGTAGCAGTAATGACTTTGTAGCGGTAATGTAACGTTTTTTTGTAGCAGTAATGACTTTGTAGCGGTAATGTACCGTTTTTTGTAGCAGTAATGACTATATGTAGCGGTAATGGTACGAATTTTTGGTATATCATCGTTCCGACTGACATTGGAGTCAGGAAATCATTGTAGGTGCAAATGAAACATTTATCTATTTTTTTAAATACATGTATTTAGAAATAATCTTAATTTGTCAGAATCACCCAGGATTTCGTCTGGAAATTACGGATGTTCTGTTCAATTTTTCGTGTTTTTGTCCCCCGCTAAAATTGGGGGATATTAATTTCGGTCCGTCTGTCCGTCAATCTGTCTGTCGGTCTGTATTTCTGTCTGTCTGTAACACTTTGGTGTCTACGCGATATCTCGAGAAGTCTTAGGGATTTTGCAATGAAACCTCCCTATGATCTAAGGGACTTGAGGTCAAAAGGTCATGTCATAATTAAAAAAATTATGATTGTTTTAACACGTTCGCTTCTGCACGATATTCCGAGAAGCCTTTGAGCTTTTCAATTTGCAATGAATTTTTAGTCCACATCTCGCTGTGGACAAGGGAAGATCCCTATTTATTTTGAGGTGAAAAAGTAAAAAAACCAAAGCCGTACATTCTTCTCTCTTTCTCTTTTCTCTCTCTCTCTGCTCTCCCCTCTATCTTTCTCTCTATTGCTTCTATCTTTCTTAAAATAAAAAACACATCATTCTATTTCTTTTGAAATATGTATATAGGTAATGCTGTATGTTGTGTGAATAAAAAAAAAAAAAAAAAAA
>PRKT01000017.1:3253717-3276374 GCA_003671525.1 Saccostrea glomerata | reverse complement strand
CCCCCCCGCCTCCCATATGTATATAATTGCAGTATCCATTTTTTGCTATGGGAAACACAAATATGTGTCGTATAAAAAAATAAAATAGGCGGTGAAAAATGGCAATATGTAATACAGACTCTGTGAAAGTCTCGTTAAATTTCATTCAGTGGTATGAGAGGAGTTGCGGATAAAAGATGGGTAAGATAAGGTAATGTAAAGATGGATCCGTGACAGACGGACATCTCGATTACTAAAGTAAATACCCTCCCGCTTTTTAAGCAGGTGGAACAATAAAACTTTCTCCTATCCGTTATAGGGATGCTTGATAAGAGAGACATACATGTAGCATGAATTCTTTACAACATTGTCAAGTTGTAAAAAGACATTCCTGTTAATTTCTGTCAAGCTATATATGTAAAAGAAGCAAAGGCATACGCATACATGCATAACTTAGTGGAATTTTTTCAAATATCCTATTGTACAAATTTTCATTGCATCTTCATCCATAGTGAGTAATAAATAATATAAAATTGGCCAGCTTTACAATAAATAAAATCTTGTGCATTTGTACAGCCAGTTTTTGTTAAATTCAATAATATAAGTTCAATAGCCTTATAATTCTTTCCTTTCTGTGGGATTTTATTTCATCTAATAAACTCTACAATATGATTGCTATGGGCATACCCATCTGCACGAATATTGGTTTATGAATTATGTAAAGTTTCTTTCTATTCTACGCAAATGTGAAGATCAAACGATGACATGTTCTTGAAAAGTGTTTAAATCTTTGATTGCGAGAATCAAATTGTGAGTGCATATACAGTGTACGTCATATTAATAATCTTTTAACAAGCGTTCGTAAGCGTAAAGATTTAAATGTTTTTAATTTTTTTAATCATAAAATGTTAATTTATATTAGATTAAAGTTTGCTTTAAAAAAGAATTGATGCAACATTGTGAATTCTGGGACAACACTCTTCATTGATTTTGTTAATGATGATTTTTAACAAATAAACCGAGCTTAAAAATAATTTATCCGGTATTTTAAAAAGCAAATTTTCTGTATCACACCATGATTGTGTACTTTTTAAGACAACTTGACCCCCTAAAAAGAATAAAAACTAAGTTTAATTTTGTGGAAAATTATTATTTGATGTTAAGTCCTTCATTTTATTGATTATTACGTTCAATTACTGTAGCAATAATGAAAAGTGAAGCTTGTCTCAGGATTCTGCACACGTCACCGTTAAACAAGACAACACGACTCTCCATGTTATATTTCCAATATGGGAAATCAAGCTCAAGGATCTTTTATATTTAATATTTGCGTATTATTATTCTAACCCCGAAATGATTTATTTTACGAACCTCAATGATATAAATTGAATGTTTTAAACATGTCGACCACCTCAGTAAAGACTTATGACGTCACCGTAATAACGTATAGTTCATGACCCAAAAAATGGAAATTTAGGAAAAGTTCTATATTTATTTATCAAATCTGAAGAAGCACGGTTAGTAAAATACATCATGCTTCCAATCCGGGCAAAGTTGTCGTCTACAGGTGAATATTATAATCCATAAATTTCCCCTCGTGTGTTTGTTTGTATGTGGAGGATACTTCAATAAGTTTTACTTCCCGAGGATCAGTCTTACGCTCAATTAAATATAGTATCAAAGAAAAATTTACTATAGACTAAATTAGTCTTCAAAACGTTGGGCATCATCGGAAACCAACAACGCTTCATTCCTTTCTTTATCCCCCATGGGTCCATAAAAGGTCAGAGGTCCCGTGTCAACTCGTTGCTGTCCCCTGAATAGGTGACCGGACTTCTGACGTTGTCGGGATATGATGTTTATAAAAGTACATGTACATTACTCATAAGTACTTTTATATATTGATTATTAATTAAATCAATAAAAATTACATCTCGGTGGCAGTTATTTTTTGATTGATCAGGATTTTTATTCATTCTTACATAACTTTCGGAGCAATATTTTAAACAGGAGAAGGGTTTAGGATATAAGACTATCAAAATGTGACTGTCTATATACTGGAGAATTAGTAATGCTAAGAGGGGACTGGAAAGTATAAATTTGTACTTACCTCTCTCTGCTCCTGTCTGCAATGCTGACGCGTTGGTATTTGAAGCAGTCTGGTGATCTGACTCTTTGCTCAGCTTGTCATCTCGGGTGTCGGGGTCTGTATAATACTCTGAAACGTATGTATCTATTGTCTCAAAAGAAGTATCACCTTTCATGCCGCCAGTTTTGTGCACAAAAGCCCAGAATCAAAAGTTGTTCACAAACACTTCAAAGTGAATTGTCTTTTAATCATTAGGGCAGCACTTAATTTTCTTAATTGGGTAAACTCATTAAACTATATTAAAAAAAAACTATACGTCCATGGTTTACTGTATGAAGGACACTTGTGTTTCCTCGTGTAGATCCAAACTAAATCAATTATTGCTGCTGCAGCTCATATATCAAGTGAACGATCAACACGTTGAATGTATAAAAGCGTCAGTTTACTGAGATTTTATGTAACCTGTGCAGGCAACAAGTAACGCACCTTTGGACTTTCTATGATTGACAAGTTCTTTATCCTTAAAATGGTCACAAAACAGGAAACTGGCAGTGCCTTTTTTATATATTAATGCTCCATAAAACAATCGTGGCTTTGAAAAAAATGTGAAGTTAACATGAAAAGAAAAGAATGAGCCCCCAGCTGGTGATTTTATGGTTTATAAATTGATTTTTATGAACTGCTTCTACAAATTGAAAAAAAAATCAGAATGATAAATTATTCCATGCTGACATTTACGCAGTAGGTATTGGAAAAGAACAATATCAAGAATTACACACAGTTACCATCGGAGCTGTATTTTCTTTCTGTATCAATGGCAACTACAACAAACGGACTCACTTTCATCCTGATCTCAGAGACGAAGACTTTATTTCCAGAACAAGGGGTAACCTAGCTTTTTCATGACCACAATGGTCTTTGAATCATGTTGTGCGAGGGTGTTTATACACTTAACAATTCTTATTATTTATGCCACCTTCATCGAAGATTCGGGGTATATAGTTTTCGCTTTGTCCGTCCGTCTGTCTATCTATCTTTTTTTTTTGTCTGTCCGCAAAAACATTAATCGTGTCCTTAACTTTTGATTGTATTTTGCCTATTTTCCCCCTGTAATTTGCCGCTCTTCTGTTATTTTGTTCATTTCTATTTTCTTCTACTTTGTACATTCTATTATATCATTTTTCTCTAATTTTTTTTCTGTTACTTTGATCATTTTTGTTTTCTTCTTCTGTACTATTATTATTATTATGTTTATTCAGGCAAAGAGTCAAATTCATTACAAATCAATAATACAAATTCCATTCAAAAATTAATTAGGGATCGCTTAAAAGTTCTAGCACATACATGTAGCTATCACATTAAAACAATATCACTCCAGGTAGTATCACAGTTATCATTATCACAGGATTATACAGATCTCAGAACCAGATCTTATCACATACAACACAAATAAACATATTTTTAATCAATCTTTGCCTAGGATAATCCATGAAAGCAATATATAAAACATGCTTATTTCCAATGGGGTCCTAATCTTTAATTATTATTATTTATTTTGTACCTTGACCTTAATGTAGGGAGAGGGCTAAAATAGGCTGGGCCTGCTGCCCAATTCTATTCACATTAACATCAGTGAATAAAATATTGTTTAAATTTAAAAAAAAAACGTATTACCTTTTGACCTTTACCTTGGAGTTTGACCCAATTTTGCAAAAAAAAAAAAATCAACCTTTTACGTTCGCCATAACTTTTGAACAGTTAGTTCTAGCTCTTTTAGGTATATTCAATGTGGCCAGACCATGACCTTGAAGTCTTACCCTTTTTAACAAAATATTAACCTTGGAAAATAATTTATGAACAATTAGTCCTAGGAGTTTGACCTTCATATTTCACAGATGTATTTCTTACAACAATACCTTTATTAGGATATTAAAATTTGTCTTTCCTTTTTGACATCGATCTTGGAGCTTGACCTACTTTTTTTTTTTAAAAACTTGACGTTAGTCAAAACTTTTGAACAGTTCGCTATGGCTTTGATATGTCCCTAGTCTATTTCTAATGACAAAGCCTCTCCCTTGGTACCATGAATTTGGCCTTCTGACCTTGACCTTGGAGGTTGATTCTCATTTTCAATGAACATAACTTTTGAAAGGTTGGTGCTTGAGCTCTAGTATCTAACAGGTATAATTATTGAAACAAGTCTTTTCTTTGGGTAACACCATTTTTGTATCTCTTTACCTTGACCTTCTTGAGTATTTTTCCATAAGTCGGACTTCGACTCCATTTTTGACTGGAGTGTGCCAAGATGTCAGATGCAGAGGTTAAAATTAACGAGTTTAACACTCTCAAGGGATATTCAAAACAATTCAGAGTGAAATACAACGTGTAAAATACGTATAGCGAATTTTCAATAAATCAGAGATTATCACACTTATATGTTTATCGTCACCTCTACGTTTAAGACGCATTGTGTGTTTCATCCCTGTATGAAATTACTGTTGGTTGGAGGGAATGTGTTCAATCCTATAAATCCTATAAAATAAGCTAAAATCAATCTTAATGAACAAGCATTTTTAAAACCCCTGGTCTTAAAATACAATGTTCTTTTTATTACTTAAAAATGAAGGGGGGATCCGACTCTTAAACAAATCATAATTACATAGGTCTAATAAATCAATAAAGATTTACCTTTAAACATAAGAACCATGAGATAAACTCATAAAAAAAAGTATGCTAGTTATACCTAAATTGTTGTTTCTGAATCAAATGCTCGTTCCATGACATCATACATTATATTATTAAAATAACCAGGTTGTTGTTTATGAATTTATCGAATATGTATCATAAGTTTTTGAATATCAAGTTATCGTATACAGTCACCCGATTTAGAATTTGAATCTACTTTCTGCATATGAAATGGACTTTTGTAATACAAATCACAAGATTCAGAATTTTAAGCACAAGATTATGAACCTGGAAAACAGGTTTTAACATTTTCAAATATGAATAACAAGAATTTGGTTATAATAGATCAGAATAGCTATCATATAAAATAACCATCTCCAGGCTTTCAAAGAATTTAACAAATTAATTCCAACAAACAAAATGAATGAGAAAAACAAACAATTTACGAAGAGTACAATGTACAAGAACTCCATTATTCAAATATTGCAAGTCTTTCCAACCAGACCTCGTCCCCAAGACAGACAGTTTTATTCGCCATTCAGCATTTCCAGAAACTGGAAATCGATTTTATTGACTCACAACAGAGTTCTGTAACCTATTGAACTATAGATAATAATGCTGTCATTATTTCCAAATAAGGTAAGGAAGGGGCTTTCTTGCCATCAAACTTCAGATTAATCTCTAGGTTGGAACCGCTAAATAGCAACGGTTTTGATTTGTAAGGTATTCACTTTGATAAAGCTTTTAATAACAAAGAGATGCTACTATAGTATTTGGGTATTGTAAGCTATGCAATCTGAGACAGATGTGCTTGCTTTCAACATTGGCTGAGAGAGAATTATTTTTTAAAAATCTTTCATTCGGCATTTTCTGGATGACTTTATTTGTTTTATTTTGCAACAGAGAGCATTCCTAGAGCATTCCTAAATCCTGGACACGATTCTCCCCACTGTGCAGAGATCTAGGGGTTCCAATCGCAAATGATGAAACAGCACGGAATAGCGGACAAATTTTCTTATTTGGGTAATTTGTATTTTCAGACGTGACTGTATGATAGTTCAGTAAATTTACAAAAGGGAAAAGGTAGAGAAAGCAAAATATCATTAGATAAATGTTCAAATAATCTTTTCTTCTATTATTTTAGCATTTTTTATGTTCCGTCAAATCAAAAAATGGATAACCCATCAAATGTCTGGTCATTTTGTTCTAGTGGATTTAATTTCAAAACTTATAACTTGCGGAATTTATCCAAAACCCCAAAATAATTGAGAAAATCGACCTAGCTCGGATCAGATTGACCATTTACATTAGCGTTGATTTTTATTTTCATCGCAGAAAGCTGCGCCTTAACTCATAAACTCTGTTTTTCTCTGTTGATTTAAATTGAACTAGCAGGGATGGGAATTAATCGTGATTTTTAAAGCTCAAACGTTGATGAAATATTCCAAGAGTTAAACTCTCAAAAAGAGCCCATTTCCTGAATTGAGCCTTAATTTGACAAAAACTAGTTCTTCTACCAATTTTTATTTATTTGTTTATTTTACTTTATCATCCTTTTTAGAATTGTTTAAATAATCGTATTAAATATTGAACAGTAATAAATGTTTGTGTTGGATACGACTATAAAAGAGTTATTTGAAATTATATTTTTTTTGTTCATATGTCCAAATTTTAGAATTGTCTTTTTCCTTAAAAGTGGTCATTTCTTTACAAATCTCAGGTAGAATGTTAAATAACACTAATGATGTCAGGAATAAATGGCTTACCTGATTTTTTTACCTCGGGCCTTAACAGGAGAATGTCCAACAAGTTGTTCCCTAAACACTCGGAGATGTAAGAATCAATGGTCTCAAAAGAGCGCTCGTTCATCTTCTTTATCCACCTCAACTGAATATGAAGCTTTTCAAAAAGAGTAAAAATCACTTCATCCGATCGCAACTATTGCAGCTGAATATTCGCTTCATGAGATATTTCATTTCAAAGCATTGATGATAAATTGCATATCAGTAGACATAAGGATTTACCAATAATCCCTCGTTATATTTGACGTGGTCAGAACTGAGAAGATATCTGATTTCTCGGAAAAAATTGATCTTTGTTTTGAAGAAATTATCCCAATGGTACTTTGAATTGAATTCTTGCCTTTCTTTGAAGTCAAGTTTTACAACACTGTACAATGTTACTTCTGAATGCAAATTGTTAACATGTATAATAGGTTCAGTAATATGAGGAAAATGACATCAATCCAATCAGTCAGTCAAAGAATAGGACTACCATTGCAATTCTTGAACTAGGAATGTAATTTTTGAGGAAATCACCCCAAATAGGCAAACAAGGGCACCACCTGCTTCACAAAAGTTTAAATCGAATGTCCTTTTACCGACCCCTTTGCTAGTTTTCTTCGATGTACTTTTCGAGAGCAAGACGCGCGTACCAGAGCTAATTGATTACTTTTGGCATCGTTTTACGCAGATCAACGTTTCAGGGCCCTTCGGGTAGTTCAGACGGTGATAATGAGATCTTTTTTAGTGATAATTAATGGAATTTATTTTTGCCTTGTGTGATATTCTTATCAAACTCGAGAAACTGGTCAGAAAAACAATCTCTCTTTTCGATACTTCCGGTCCATTGATTGTTCGATCCCTACCAATCTAGGTCGCTTTCACATTCAGATATAGACTGTTCAAACTTTCATAGAAGTTTTTTTTAAAAAGAAAATTGCATGTTTGTCATCTAAATATCTATATCTTGAAGTTAGTTGTTGAAAGAAATTGGTTTTACAGGAGCCGTTTAAAAACAGCATGCAAAGACAGAGTACATAGAAAAAATTTAGAAATCAAAGATTGATGTGCAATTATTGTTCTGATCTCGTAAAAAAAATTAGAAATACAGAGTTCTTATGATTTTTGAAAGGTGTGTCAAAACTATATTTTTTCTAATTCAAGTCTCTTCTCAGATATATAAAAGTAAATAAAATAAATCAACTTTCATAAATATTTATTCTCAACAACAATTTTAAGTCAACACTTTGAGTCAATTTCTACAAGCGTTTTAGTGTGACTTCAGGTGTTTATTTGTGGCTGCTTGTGGCACCGAAGAAAAAACGCCTACTGACTTCTGGATAATCAGGAAAAGATCATTAGTTTTCCTCGTGGTATTTGTGCATAAGAGCTCCGAGCATGGGTGATCTTGACATCACGGGTCGTCTGGTCTCTAGCGCCTCGATGCGGTGGTGAAGCATCTCGTTCTTGGCGATCAGACTCTTTGCCAGAGTGCGACTGTAAAATGGAAAGGTTTGTTTCAATAAAGTACCATGTCAGTTGTGACATAAACTTATATATTTTACTCCAAAACGAATGATAATTGTTCATTGATGATTAAATGGCGAATTCTTATGTGATTTAAGTATCTGACTTGCAAGTTTATTGCTAAATGCAATGAATAAAGGAAAAAATTAAGAAATTCCCAGTGTAACTTCGTGTCTTGACTTACTAGTGGAGGAGATCTTGGAGCAGCTCACTAACTTCCTCCTCAGAGAAATGGCTGACGGGCATGCCGACGTTGGTGGGTCTGTCTCCACCATCAACATTGATCTCAAGGTTCAAGGTCAGGGGAGCTATTAAAAGAATACACATCATCTCAAATCTAAGTCATACACTCTGAATCTATTGATGGAAGTACATGTATATTTTTTTCGAGAATTTGTATTAGACTTTGCAATATGACATTGATTTGGTAAATCTATGACTAAACATATTTCATAGAATATAAACTTACTTTTCTCAAAATAATTTGGAGATGAATTACCTGATAACACCGTTACTGTATAAAGGTGACACCTTACCTCCGTATTGGGGAGCGGGTCCCATGGGGACAGGGACGGGCTGGACTGGGGGCATGGACTGGGCCACCATCATCTCCTGGATCATTGGCATGTATTCCTGGGCCTTCTCCATGATGTAGGGGAGGAGTTTGCTGGGCTCATCTGTATAAATAAATACAACGTGCAATACAAACTTAAAGCTTTCAACTTAATGTTATTTACATTTTTTGACATATGTATCTATTGTGCCATCCTCGCAACGGCAACGCGTTGACTCAGGACCCCCTGGCATTGCAATGATGCTATTTTTAATTCTTTTTTTTTAATATAATTAACTGCAAGGAAATAAGTAAATAATATGTTTGAACAGTTTTTTCACTGGAAACTTTGCAATGATTTGACTCAACGTACCAACTGGAACTCCAAAAGCCCTCAATTTCTCCATGATATTGTTTCCCATGGAAGTGAGGTCGAATCCGTTGGAGAAGTCAAATCCGAACTCTCTGGCTTTTTCGTTGGCGATTTCTCTCAGTTTCATTAGGGACTCCTCTGGATTTTCCGGGTCGACATCGAAACCCTCTTCTTTCAGGTCACTAATGATGTTCTTGACGATCATCTGCTTGAATTCCTCGTTGTCCATGTCGGCTGCAAGAATAATTGACGTCATCATTTCAAGTGTTGTAAAAAGTATATCAGTTTTATTACGTTTGAAAGGATATAGAATTCAAGAGGAACATATAATTTATTTGATAACAAATTTCCTGTCCTTACGTTCCACTCCGTAGGCCACCTTCATCTCCTGTAGGATCTGTCTCTTCAGCTCCTCGGGGTGACTGAGGTCAAGGCCCTGCTTCTCAAGGTCAGCCATGATCTTCTCCTTCAGCTTGCCAACGATGTCGCTGGTGTCAACTGTATCATGAAAACATTAACCAATCAAATTGTTTTAAAGATAAGTAGTTAATTAAGTAATAGCTAAATTCAGTTAATTACAGTTAAACAGTAAAAAGACTAACCATTTTCCATCTCGATATCTAAATCCTTCTGAACCTGTTCCAAGAGATCTTTCTTCATCTTGCCAACGACTTCGCTGAGGTCACCTGTATAGATCAAACATTACATTAACTTCTAAGGTTATTCAGAGGGAATACAAAAATTGTTTGCGTACGCATACATGTATGTTAACTTTTTGTTTGTTTATGAAGCACTTTTTATTTTTATAAATTAATGACCAGTAAAAATTGATCAGTATATGACTGTGTAATTCTCCTTGTAAATTACCAGTTACATAATTTGATGTTATAAACATTGTTATGTATGTATATTACGTTATAATTACACATATGATGGTCACCTTCAATCCCCATTCCTTTCATGGCATTTTTAATCTGGTCCATGTCAAATCCAACTTGACCTTTGACCTGGTCAGCGAGAGCGCTCAGATCCATGTCCTTTGGCATGTTTTTCACCATATCCTCAAGCTGGCTTTCGTCAACTCCTGAAAAATTAAAGAAAATAATTAAATTTAATTGATTAATTAAACATCAAAGAAACATCAATATTACAGTTAATTTACAACAAAAATAAATTTGAAGGGGAAAAAAATTCGGAGAATTTGTATAATAGCATTTGACTACTTTATGATACACATTTGTGACCGACTAATTTTTCAAAAATAATTTTCATAATTTGTTTTTACGGAGAGGGGGAGGGGCACATCTTTATAACATATTAAACGTACCCATACTGCCCATCATCTCCTTCATGTTTGGGGGGAGGTTTTTAAGGGCGTCCTGGATTTTCTCGGGTGTCAAATCTTTCAACATTTCGGGGTTGATGTTTGACATCATGCTGGAGAGATCCATCCCTCCAAACACTAAAAAGATTAAGACATTTTGTAATTACAACAACATGGAAATACAGTATGCTGTAAATATATATATATGAATTATTGGGGAATTCAAGCACTTGTTATTTTTTAAAAATCTATGACCTATAAATCATTGCTCTCGGGTACCTCTCCTAGTATGTGTTTTATTTTATCTTCATTTCAATACTAGTAATACTTAGCTGTTATCTCTATATATTGTTTGTGCATTTTACAGAATTACATTGATTTTTTTTTCTGTATATAATTTCAAACTTACTTTGACCCATGGCAACTGTTGCCAACAGTCCAATAATTACAATCCGGATCATTTCTGCAAAGAGAGGAATCAACTATTACTTTCAATTGAATGAAGAAATAATACATTTAAAGTTTGGTGAAAATTGGCATATCTTTTTGATATAAATTAACCTGACTGTGAGTAATTTTAATTTTTTTCCAAATAAGATTAGAATGCTCAGAAAAACTAAATTTCTATTAATTTTTCATACTTACTGCCTGTGAGTTCTCAAAGTAACTGGGTAGTTTGACTTCTTTTGATGTTTATATACCACGCCTTATGTAACATGACAGTCCCGGGTAACATGCAGATTACGGAAGTTGTGCACAACTTAAGGGCATGCGACAAGGAAATGTACACGTGGAACAGAGTAGATTGCAGAGAGGGCGCCAGGCACCACCCCATTCAGCAGGGCTCGGTACTGTTACGTATCAGTTTGTAATACACAGGTTAAACTAAATGACCGTCTGAAATCGCTCATTGCCAGAGGTTATGTGAAAACATCAGGAAATTGTTATTATTAACATGTTTGATAAGTGAATAACCTTACTCTCTAAGTAGGAATATTGACATCAAACTTTCTTATTGCGAGATAAGAATGGGAATAAAAGAAAATAACTAGAAGTTGAATTAGTGAAATAATGATAAATTGTTCTTAGATCACGTTTGTTCTTTTCCACAACATCAACCGGTCAAGAGTCATTCTCGTAGAATGAAAGGCTTCGATTGATAGTAGTCTTCAAAGTATTTTTGCCTTCACGACAATTACAATTCATGAAATGTAATGCTGTGATGTTTGATTTTTTTTTTAATTAAATCGGCAATGGAATGCGTGTGCTTTATTTTACTTCCACTTTGAATAATAGCCATTAGCAAGGAATAAAAAATATTAGGATAACACGAAACGGTATGATTAATAATTCGGGTATTGTTACTCTCTTGTGAAGAACCTCCAGGGGTTTCATAAAGAATTTCCAATTATAGGAATCGATACCGGTATTGCTTTAAAAAAGGACTTATAATTTTTACCAAAATATTCTTTCGTTCAGGTCCAGAAAATGAATTGTCTTGTAATTTCTAAATTCTAGACTTTGGATTTTTCTTAAGAGATATGGGTTCTCGCATCAATACAACATAATATTAAGCATATTTGTACAATATTTAAAACAGATAAATAATCACACATTATTTTATAAATATAAATAAATTTTATAAAAAATTGTATCTATCGTTCTATCCTTTTAATTACGGGGATTAACGGTTGCAACCTTTCCAAGTTTCTTTAAACCGATTTTGCGGGTTTAATTTTTGGGAGTACATGTACTAGCTTCAAAAATAGTAGTGTTTAGAATTTATAAAAATTGCTTTGTTTTCCATAACGAAGTATATACTGGAAAAATATATTGAGAAAGGGGGGGGGGGGTACCATCCGTGCCCCACCCCCAGGTTCGTCCATGACCTTTATGTAAAATGTATCATACTTTTAAAACACACTCATTTTGAAGAAACTTGTGCAAGTTATCGAATACATGTACGCCATTTTCTACGTTAACTACAATTAATCATTTCATGCATATGATTAAAAAAGACCCTGATCAGTACAATGCCCTTTATTTGTATATGTGTGATTGCCTGTTCTTTGTGCTTATACATTATATACATGTATAACTGTATGTAATATGTACCTTCAGTACCAGTGATCTGGTACACAACTGTAAAATACAAGTAAATACAATAAAATTTTGTTTACAAATTTTAATGAAAATGTGGTATACAAGACTTGTTGCTGGTAGATCAATAAAACATATCGCTGATTTACACGTTCACTGTGTTGTTCTGGTTAGAGCTGCAGGTCTACTTCTGATGTCTTTATTTAATTTTCTATCATTTACTCCTCTTCTTCAGGTCTGGCCATGATGGCGGTAATCATGGGTGACCTTGACATAACGGGTCTCTCCAAGGCCATCAGACGGTGCTGTAGCATCTGGTTCTCGGCGATCAGTCTCTTGGCCATGTGACGGCTACAAATAAGGACCAACAATTACCTTTTATCATATATACCGTATGGTAATTAAAAAAGCAGGCGTCATATTTTAGCGGCTTTAGCTTGGACGACAATGCATTCATAAATATCGCTAATAAAAATAAAAAGAGGGATGTCATATTTCATGATTACCACTCCACATCCAGTGATTCCGTTAAATTTTAAACGCGTCAATTTATGTGTACTACTTTAATTGGTTGTCGTGGAGACTTACTAGTGAAGGAGATCCTGCAGCATTTCCATCATCTCTTCCTGCTCGTTGTATTCTGAATATAATTTTTTAAAAAAGTTTTAATGGAAGGTATAGAGGCTAAAAATATAACAATTGAATTTTAATAACATCATCAGTATCCCTTTGATTAAATGTTTCTTGGCTTCTTTTTTTGAGAAAAAGTTAGATTTTTAAAACAAGTTTTAATTTGTTTATTGAATTTTTTTTCAGTATGAATCAACTTCAGTCTTCACTCAGGCTTATTTGAAATTATTTTTTAAAATAAAAAAAAAATGTTATCTGCAAACTATGCAAATTATTATTGTTCAAAACTTCAATAATATTTGACTTACGATATCTGTCACCAAAGCTTGGCTGGTTATCGCCATCGATGTTGATTTCAAGGTTTAGGTTCAAGGGCATGGCTGAAAGTTTGAAATGCTGGTTTGTTAATTTGATAAGAATAAATGTTTAAAATTTTACAAAATTCAATTTTTTAACAGTTTATTATGCCATCAAGTACATGTACAATATTTTAATACATGACAGAGAGGAATTATATGTACTGACCGAATGGTGGACGCTGTACTGGCATTGGGCGCATGAAGGGGATTGGTCTCATCTGGGGCATCATCTGGGGAATCACCTGAGGAACCTGGGGCTGGGGCTCTGAAAGGATAATTTAAAAGCCTTCAGCTATTATTACTAGCAATTGGAAGTATAATGTTGAGTTCGTTGATATATTACCTATAGATGACAGACACAGCAAGCTAAAGTTTTCAAGAAAGTTTTTAACAGCCGCAACGCTCACCAAAGTTACATTGGCCCTGATAATTATACGGGGGGAAAATCTCAAAGATCTTGTAAGGTACTTACGCATGTTGCTGAGGAATTCCATAATGAGTGGCTGGTATTCCTGGAATTTTTCTGCCAAGTATGGGATCAGTTTCTCTTGGTCATCTGAATCAAATGCAAAATGGGTTTTTTAAAATATATTTTCTATGAGGTACTAAGCTAGACCTTTTTTAGCCCATGTACTTTTGCTTTGTATTAATTCAGCCAACAAAGGGCGTTTATTATTTTCTATTTCTATTGATTTAATGAGAGGACTCTCGTACGCACCTACGGGAACGCCCTTCTCTCTCATGACCTCCATGAGCTTCTGCTTGATTTCGGGCCATTCCATCTCCTCGTTAATCTCGAAGCCATAGTCTTTGGCCATCTCCATGGCCATGGATTTCAGTTTTTTAATAGCTTCCTTGGGTTCCTCTGTTAAGAGAAGTTCATCACAATGAATGACAGCATATTAATTCCAAGTATTGTAATAAAGCGATTCCAGGGAGCGGAGAGGATGTAGTTATAAAGTTCAATTCAGTTCCGAATCAATATAAAATGCTTTTTAAAAATGAATATATGTAATTTGTATATTTTATTTTATTTTATTATTTTTCCGTAAAAGAAAAAAAAAAGATTTGAGTGAAAGAAACACGTGATGAAATATTGTGATCAATGTCAAATGTTAAGATTTCTGGAAGGAAAGCATTACCGGGGTCAATGTCGAATCCCTGCTCCTGAAGGTTGATCAGAACGTCTTTGATGACAATCTTCTTGAATTCCTCATCGTCCATATCGGCTATAATAAAATGCGATATGAGGTTAACATTACGGGTATAAGAAATTAAAACTGAAGGAATACCATTTTTCAAATGTTTAGGAAAGCGAATTTGAATTCTTGTGCCACTCACGAGAGACTCCGAAGTAAGCCTTGGCTCTCTGGATCATGGATTTCTTTGTTTTCTCGGGATCTTCGGGATCAATGTCTACTCCCTCCTCCTTCATGCGGTCAATGGCGACCTGCTTCAGTTTACCAACAATGGATTCTTCATCATCTGTATAGAATTTAAAATATTTTAAGATGCCAAGTAACAACTGCGCGCATATTTCCATTTACCAATTCTAATTTAATATCTCAATTACCATTGTCAACATCAATTCCAAAGTCATCCTTAAATTTATTCTTCAGTTCATCAATGATCTGGGGAAGCTCGTCAACTGCAATAAATAAGTTTTTAAAGTTTAATGTAAAACTGATTTAGTGGTTAATTTGAGTTCCGCAGGTTTTGTAATTTTAGCTAACCTGGTACGCCCATGCCCTCCAGGGTTGATTTGGTGCCGCTGATTTTTTCGGTCATCATGCCAGCGAGCTTTTCGGGGTCTTTGGGAAGCATTTTTACGGCCTGCTCAGCCTGTTCTTTTGATATTCCTGCAATATGAAAATCTTTCCTTTTCAGTTTTTCGTAAAAATCATTTTCTCAATATTTCTCATTATTTTCACCAGTTGCTGCAGCTAAATATGTACAAAAATATCAAAGTTACCGAATATACATGTATTATAAAACACACAATCAGTGTAGGGAATGATAACGTTTATAAGAATTTACTATAATTAAATTTCAAACCACAATTCAAATTAAATGAGTTTCTCCACAGAAAAAAAGTCTACGTACCCATTCCTTCCATCATTTTCTGGACCTGGGGGCTTTCTAAGGCCTGGTTAATTTTTTCGGGGGTTAAATTTTTTATGGCACTTTCAAGAGCGCCTGGTGGCATGTTTTTCATAAGTTGTTGCATGTTTCCAAGGTTTCCCATGAGACCACCCACTGAAAGTGAAAGTTTATTCTGAAACTTTACAATATGGCAATCATTTTACTGTCCGTTCGATATATAAAATTTGTATAAAATCTTAGAAAATTCATCAACTATTAATTTGATCCAAGGAAACGTTTTTATGGTCGAAATTTTTAAATTACTACTGTAGATTTCTTTATATATGATGCAAAATGTAAATTTGCGAGAACAATAATTTGAGAGAGGATCGTTGAGTGTTCAACAATATTGAAATAAAAGTGAGCAACTCAGTTTCGCAAGTGATGTTTCTCGCGAAATAATGCGACATTTCTAAGCAATCATAGGGATCGAACTATAAGGTTAATGGGTTATTCTTGCAATTATCAAATTTTCGCTTTCGTTCCGATCATTTCAAGAACGCAATAATAAGCGAACATTTCAAGATCGCAAAAAAATTTTTTTTTATGAATTTCTCATTGATTGGAAACTGTATAAAATTGAAAAAAAACTGTTTTGCTGTGTTTTTGCAAAATTGTGTTACGCAGAAAAATCCTAATATACAATATGTCAGAGAAAAACGGAAGTAAAAAGTACATGACTTACTGGCTCCCAAATTCATGCCACCCAGGTTCATACTAAAGGCCATGGAGGCCAGCGCCCCAAGGAGTACTAATCTAAGCATTCTGAAAAATAAATAGGGTGAAACTAGTGATATTAATTTTCCAACACAATACTGAAGAACAAAATTAACACTCCTGTGATCATACGAAAAACTTTTTACATACTTCTTGTTGGAATAAATGTTCAGCTCTTACTAAAGGAAATTGTCGCAATACATATACCCTATAAGTGGTCACGTGACAAAAAGATATGACAAAACCAAGGGGTGTTTGGTAGAGGATATATGATGTGAGCAAATACGTGTCGAATATTGTTTGGGTTGATTGCTACATTCTAACTTCTCTTGCCCTCGGGTGAAAAAGAAGAAAGGGCTTGTTGGTTGGTTATTTCGGCATATGAACAGCAAAGGGTGTATAATCGGTAGCTTTCCATACACGAACTGACTAATCTTGGGACCCAATTATATTAGTTTACGTATTGTGGTTGTATCATCAGAGTTCAGAGATACACATTATCATTCAGCAATGATAAATGAGATCACTGGGTGGACATATACGAGTATATATATGCTGAAAGTTGGCTCCATATTTTATATTTTGTAACACATGAACATACAAATGAGGGATTATTTTGTTACCAATATGCTTGCACTTATTAGCTTTGTATCAAACCGGACAAGATGATCCTTCAGATGACAATCTTAACTAATATTGGAAGAATTTAATCAACGAACAATTTCATTTGGACTCAACAAAGTTCAAGGAGGTTCTTTATGAAACAGAAACTACAATTCTTGCTTTTTAATTTTTGTTCAACCTTACAAATCGTCACATGTATTTCTAGAGCTACATAAGAAATTTTGTTTATGCTTTTTAAATAAATCCATATTTTGAATGAGTACATTTTTAATGAAAGGTCATAATTCACAATCATAAAGCCCAAACTGTTTTAAGTACATACGCAACGCAGTTTGAACTTTTTTGTCTTTTCCGATGGAGTTGAAGAGATTCAATAATTGAAGGAACTGTGTGTTGTATTAAACTGTTTATTCATGGTATTGCACAGTTCTTCTTTAACAGGTTTTGATAGACGAAACTTCAAGAATATATATAAGTATTTTTAAATACATTTCCCCGATTTATCCAAGAATCATCAATTGATATCTTGCAAATACTCCTGGTAATGCTTGCCGATTTTGCTGATTTTTTGTTAATGAACATTTGATGACACTATAATCTTAAATTAAGAATTCTTTTTGAAAAATTATCAGTACATGTATATGTAAGGCACGTTGCGTATGACCTTAAAAAACGACAATTACATGTAAACCCCTCTTGCTTCGTAAAGCGGAACAAAGTTGAGAATCACTCTGTTTAATATACATGTATATGCAATAAAAGAACTCTGTCCTTTAGTTCTAAAATAAAAGGAATTGAAATATCATTTATTTTTTTAATCTGTTGTCTTTTCAAGCTAGCTTAATTGCCATCTACATTGCAAAGGGTTAATTAACTAACACTTCATTTGCATGTATCTTTTCCTACTTGGATATACTACATTGATTTCTATAACTAATACTTTGCTGTCTTTGAATATTTTCTTGGAGGTAGATGTCAGGTACCATAAACTGAAAATAAAATATTGTGTCGAAGTCCTAAAACATTTTGCTTCAGTTTATATATAGAGCTCCTTTATCTGTCTTGATTACCAAAGCCTGTACGCGGTACGCAGATTCCACAATACAAGTTCTTCAGTCTGATTACAAGTTCTTCTAACATGTTTATGTCTATAAGTAATATAGGTTTCTCAAACCAGAAATATGTTGTTTAAACATTATTAACTATTTTCGTCCCTTCTCAGACATATAAGCTTGCTACTACTAAATGACACCGAAACACTGAGTATTGATATTAAAAATAAATATATACTTATTAAAAGATGATATTCTAAAAAATGTCCGTATTACAACTTAAATCGATGGCGTTGTGAGAAAATTCTGGATAACTTATAATTTTAATAATAAGGTTTCAGTGTTGATATTGTTTCAGTTATCAGTATTGGCGTAACAATCTTGTTAGTTCTGTCATAAAGGACCAATACCCTTGACAGTTTAATTTTTCTGAAAGGCGCCGCTCGAAACAAAGAAAAGATAAAAAAAAATATGTATTCAGAAACATCTTATGATGTGATTATTGGAAAATCTATTTTACTGCCTGTTAGATTAAAATGGATGAAATCGTTCATTAATGACAAGGTACCAAATTCACTTCCGGATGAGGATCCATCTTCTGCTGTCATGAATTACGCAGTTTTTTGCGGGTGGAATCTTAGCTGGGTTGAAAACATTGCCTGCAGGCGTTGTGTACGAAATGTGTAGTTGTTTTTTGACTTGTAATACAATCTGATACTAACAAATGTTTTCTGTTATTATCAGAAAGTAGAAATAGTTCAAACATGCAACAAGCCTCATATAATTGAATTAATCGATCTTTTTCTCGAAGCAAAATTTTATATGTAGAAATGACCTATTTATTACAAATATTCTATTATACAATGCGTTAATTGATTGGTTCTAGATTATCAAGTAAGAAGGCCATAAAACATTGAATTTCCCTGTCGTAGGCATTGTGGCAACGCACTTTGAAAAAAATTACGCACTTTGAAAATTTTTTTCAAAGTGCGTTAAAATTGGGACAAAATCAACGCACTTTGATAAAAGCTTTCAAAGTGCGTTAAATTTGGGACCTACTCAACGCACTTTGAAAAAAATTTTCAAAGTGCGTTAAGAGTCTACATCAATATATTTTACCATGGAGACACTTAACGCACTTTGAAAAAAAATTCATATTTTAGTCATGGAAAGATTTTATTTGTTATTTATCTGTCAAAAAACTAAGCCTAACCCTAACCTCAAAAATGAATTGATTTACTCCCGTCCAAAAGAGGAGAAGACGGGTATAAGATCCCCAAGTCCAAATCTTTATCTTTCCAATACATAGACCTGTGTCGGTAACAAACGGGGGAGGGGAGCAATAAACCTAAAAAGGGTACGCTGCATTTTCAATGCTTATACGATGTATATATCTTTCCAAAATAAGTTGGGGGCTTAGCCCCCCATCCCCTCCCCTGGCCCTTCGCCCAGTCTCGATGTCTATGCTATACTCAAAGCATTCATATAATTATGTATTTACCTAACTGGTATGACCTTGAAAACTTCCAATAATAAATGAGTTAATTAAAACAGATTAAAACTAGAAATTTTTAAGTACAGTAAAACGTAAGAGAGAGGACGAATTTTCATAGTTTTGAACAATCAAATTGGCCCCTTTTTATTATGATAAATGCTAAGTTGCTTGAAGCTGTCCTCTGTTAGTGCCCCCTATACACCTTTACATCTACTTATCAAAGACTTGAATTAAAAAAAAAAGAAGAAACGAATTAATGAACATAAACAATCGTCACTCTTTTTTTCAAGACCCTTTTATTTTATCAAAACCTTAAATATTTAAAACGTCAATATCTCAGGTCCTACAGTGACTTTATCATAAAAAAAGTTATCAAACCAGGGTCTATTATTTATCATACCGATTATTTGAAGGAATATTGATCAATCTTTACATTTTTTCAAAGTGCGTTAATATGGTCGATATTAACGCACTTTGAAAAAAAAATATTTTTTTCAAAGTGCATTAGCTTGGTCCCAAATTTCAACGCACTTTGAAAAAAATTTTCAAAGTGCGTAATTTTTCAAAGTGCGTTGTAACAAGGCATACTTTAGTTTTCATCAAAATTTTTCAACCTCTTTTGATACCTACTACGTTTTCCCGCAATATCTGTCGTTCGTTGAACAAAAACAAAAAACTCCCGAGAGTAGTAGCTTAGTTCACAGCACAAAATTTGCAGATTGTATAATGTGTCCAAGGGTTTCAGTAACTTAACGTTTAAACTGGAAGTGAATTTTAAAGCAGAGCCGAAATTGAAAGTTTATGTTTATTTCTAAAGGTTTTGCTTGTTTTGGTTTAAAAAAAAGATTGTGTGAATGTTCTAGAAACATGAAGATTAATCTAGCGAAGAAATATATCCCCCTCGGATGAACCCCTTGGGGAATATATTTTTTTCTTAGCTGAAACATCTTTATATTTCCCTCGCGATCATGCTATAAATGTATAATATCGTTAATACGTGATTAGTGAGCTGTACATCGTCCGCCCGACTAGCTGTCTGTCTGTAAACAACTTTCAAAATCCCAAGAATTCCTCCTACAGTTTTGTTCTAATTTCAATATTAGTACAATTCTCAATTATCCTTGGACTTTCAATTAAGGCTTGGTATTCTCGACTTTTAATAAAAAAATTTGCGCCTGAAATTTGCACAGCAACTCACTCACTGTTGAAATATACATGTAGAAATTCAAATGCGGGCGAATATCAACAATGTACAATGTACCCATGACAACGTTTCGTACGGCAAAGAGGTTGTGCTACAGTCATTTAAGGAAGCTCTAAACTCTAACAAAAAGTGCTTTTTGGGCTTGGAGAAGAATATATCATATAAAAATGTGCATATTGAGATTATTTAATTCATTTTCAACCAAGGCTTAATTCTGCAGGAAAAATGTTCAATGACATCGAACTATGTGTGAACAGAAACACAGTTGTTTGCTTACAATGGGAAACATTAATGGAAATAATGAATTCAACTACTTATTCTTGGTCTAATACATCTTTTCTGATCCACTCCGCTCCACAAAAACCCTTGACCGAATAGACTAAGTTTGACGGGGTTAGAAATGCGCTCTCTGATTGGCATCATGCAAGTTTGCATGAACCAATCAATATCATTGGGTTTTTTTTTTAACCCGAAACTAATCGTAAACAGAACAAGAGGCCCAGGGGCCATATCGCTCACCTGAGCAAATGGCTAGGTAAAAGCAAAAATTAGTTCAGCATTAAAAAGTTTAAATATATTCTGAAAATGGGTTCTGGGGAGGGGGTGGGGGTATTTAAACAAACTTAAAACTACACTTCATGAGAATGCTTTTGTGACACATTATGGTTTTGTTTTGATATAGCCTTTGTATTCACTTGTTCACTTTATGGCTCCTCTATTCTCCTGAATTTTTAATACACATTACCTTTTTTATGCCTTTAAATTGATGATCAATCATCATGATGGCTTTGTGAAGAATTTTAACGATTTTTACCATGTATTCTTATGTAAAACCTTGATCACCCGTTGTGGCCACACCCTTCCCCAAGGGGTTATGATTTGAACAAAATAAAATCTTCCCTTTCAGAACATGATTCTGCATGGGTTTCTTCTTTCCTGGCCTAGTGCATCTTGAGAAGAAGATTTTAAAAGATTTTCCCTAAATGTATTCTTATGTCGTATTTTGATACCCCAATGTGGTCCCACCCTACCCCAAAGGGTCATGATTTGGAAAAACTTAAATCTTCACTACCTGAGGATGATTCTACATGAGATTCATCTTTTCTAGCCCAGTGGTTCTGCAGAAGACTTTTAAAGATTTTTCCTATGTTTTCCTATGTTGTATTTTGATACCCCAGTGTGGCCCACCCTACCCCAGGGGGTCTAATTTGAACATAATTGAATATTCGCTACCTGGATGATTCCGCATGAGTTTCATCTTTCATGGCCAAGTGGTTCTGCAAATTTCTTCACTTTAGTGTATCTAACGTTGCTAGTGGCAAAGAGTGGGGTATCCCAACGAATAGTTCTACCTTGTTTCTAAAGAAATGGGCGTCATTATGTAACAATTGATGTTCTATAAAATAAAAAAAACACCCAAATTTTCCTTTCAAACAAAAAAAAATTACCACTCCCATGCGCTTCATTGTATCTGGAAATGAATTATTATAACGTTTTATCTCATCACTTGATTTTAGAGTACAAATACTGAATGTGTAGAGATCTGATTTATATTTATTGACATATACATGTAGTAAAGTAGGCACAGAATATAGTGTCACAGTGGTAAATTACTGCTTTAATATAAAACAAAGATCCTTAATGAGTAACATGTACACCAGCTCATTTTAAAAATGAAGCTTTGATAACAAATTAACAAAGAATTTTAAATAGAACCATTTCCAGGTTAGTTTGGACTTCTAGCAAGACGTTATATTCTTGACGTTAAATAATTAGCTTCTGAAATTTACATTACTTTACTTCACCGTTGAAATATACATGGGATAGAAATTCGGGCAAACGCCAATTAGTGTATCAAATAACCAATAATGTTGTCTCGTCCAGCAAAGAGGTGGAGCTTAAGTTGGTTCATTGTTGTCAACAACAGGCGCGTAGCATCGTTTTTGGAAGTGGGGGGGCCAACCTGAGAAAAATTTTTTTTACTTACCTGAAAAAGTTGACAAGCAAAAAAAAAAAAAGAAAA
>PRKT01000017.1:3230156-3253497 GCA_003671525.1 Saccostrea glomerata | reverse complement strand
GGGGGGTTTGGCTAACTTTTTTCAAGACCAACTATCTTTCAATTCAAACTTTTGGGGGTTATTTTCCTTATAACACTACCCTTTGTTGCTGAAATGTGGGGGGGCCAACCTTCCTTTCAGTAAACATTTTCTATAATAAAGGTAATGTCGGGAGAAAAAGTGTGGGGGCCTGGCCCCCCCTGATACTACGCCCCTGAACAACAATTTTAAGTTTCTGATGTTATTAATTTCTTAACCAATGAGAATCTATTCGTCATTTGACAGACGCTACTTACGTAGTGCCGAGAATGCCACGCCTTACTGAAAGTTCTGGAAATTGTTCTAATACTGTATGCATATCTCTCCTGTAAATTAAGCTATGAACATTTCCCACAGAAACTGTTCACAGTCTACTTAAAATGCATAGGGGACTTATAATTACAAAATCCAGGTAATCATCTACCTGTAGATAGATCAGAAATTATGATTCTCTAAACGCATGCCTTCATGGAAAAAGGTACATTAACAATAATGAGCATGCATCATGTAACTGCAAATCAAAATAATGGTAGCACCCATTTCAGTTAAAAATCATAAGAAAAATATCTGTTTTAAAATATCTTCTTCATATACTGTTTTCTTTGGTCATTTCATCTGAAAGGAAAATGGTATAAAATTGGCAAAAATTTTCATATAAATATAAACAAAACATACACAAAAAAAAAGTTCTATAAGATGCAAGTAATTAAGAAATACATGTACTGGGTTTTGTTAACCAACTTTTATTTGCGACGACATTATTTCGAGATTTGCCAGGGGTTAAGTAGTTCGCGACAATTAATTTTCGTGATCAAGCCTTTTTAAACCTGTTGTTAATAGACACCGAGACTTAAAGACCATGCAGTTCCCGGTGAGAAATATTCGCGATCACGAGGCTCTCGCGAACCTCACCAAAATTTCTCGCACGCGAATAAAAGTTGGTTTACAGTATATATGAGCTCAAATACACGTATCTGTAAAAACTTTTTTTTAGCAGAATTAACAGTATTTCAAAATGTCTTTCTAACTTACGTTTAAATTAAGCAAAATTTTAGAGGGGGAAATTCATAAGAAGAGAAAAGCATTTGTATTTTTATGCCCCCGTAAACGAAGTTTTGGGAGTACTGTAAAATCACATATTTTTGAGGAGTCAAATTTTCTTGGTTTGGGGAAAATATGTTGGTTTATGGGGATTTGATTTCGTGGTTAAAAAACAGTTCAGTAGTAATACTGTATGTGTACATAATTTGGCATAATCAAAATTTAGCATAATCACTAGGTATGGAGTTGTTGGCGGAATCATAAATTAGCGCTCTACATGTCCGTTCAGTTAGTGAAGCGGCTTAGATAAAAATTTCAGCAAAATAGTTCACTTGTGGATACAAGCATGAAATTTGGCACAAATGTCTATCTGATACTACTAAATCTAAAAAGATCGTTGGCCAGCGCAATTTCCGCCATTTTCAAGGTGGCCGCCACTAAAACAAAATGGCGACAATTTCATGCAGTTTGGCCTCACATACATTCTTTTACAGCCAAATTAATTATACTTTGACCGCTTAAAGATAAATTAAAAGTTTAAAAAGACTATAAAAATCATATTCCAACTTGAATGCTATAAATATAAAGACAAAATGATTTTCTTATAACGCGTTATATCGTTCCGTATTGTAGAATTTAAATATATTATCACCGGAAGCCATTTTTTTTTTAAACTTGTAGCAGATGTTTTACAAAAGCCTCGCAGGCGTTCCCTCACTATCCAGTGGGCCTGAATACCAAGTAAAATTTTGTATTCGAAAGCCCTCAATAATATAAGTAAAATAATCCCCCGAGGAACGTAAAATCTCATGGAGTGAAACACTCATCCAAAGCACGTAAAATCTCAATAAATGAAATAACCCTTCAGAGAACGTAAAATCTCATTGAGTGAAATATTCTTTCAAGCAACGTTTAATTTTAATGAGTGAAATAATCAATCAAGGAACGTTAAATAAAAGGTAATGAATCAATTTTGTATTTATGACATAAAACAACAGGTAATCATTCGCTATCCGCAATGAAGAATGCCATGGACTGTGAAGACAGCACCATCTTTTTAAAATCCAAGACAAACGCCTGTGATGGCTTGTAACCAACCTTTATTTGTTCTTGCCAAAAGATACGATGAGAATGATCGGAAAATGTATGGTGAAGATAGATTTGTTATTAATATGTTTGATGGGTTGCATATTGAAATGTGTATTATATATGTAAATGTTTTCTTATCAGTATTCCTGAATTAGCGCATTGTTGTCTACACCAAAGCCGCTAAATTAGAAGTCCACTTTTAAAAGTACACATACAGTATATACTTAGTATGAAAAATTGCCTTTCGTGGTGGACATAAAATTTGTGGGTCTTTTCATACCTTGTAAACTACAAAAATCAAACCCCACAAAAATTAGTGATTTCACAGTATATATTTTTTTTGGTATCCCTATGTCTGTCTGTTTGTCTGCTTGTAGGCAAAAACTTTAACCTTGCCCATAACTTTTGATCAAGTGTAGCTATGACTTTCATATTTCACATGTGTATTCCTTGTGACAAGAGTACTCTTTGAGTACCCCCAATTTGACCTTTTGGCCTTGACCTTGGAGTTTGACCCACTTAAACACAAAACTTCAAACTTTTACTTTGGCCATATCTTTTGAAGAGTAGATACCAGGTGTTTTATACTTCATATAAATTTTTTGTGGAAAGATCTTTCATTAGATACCATCAATTTTGACCTTGGAGAATTCTGTACTTATGAAAAAAGTTTAACCTTGGCCATAATTCTTTAATTCTAAGGGTTAGTGCTTTCATACTTCACATATGTAATCCTTGTGAGAAGACCTCTATTGGATACCAAGAACTTTGACCCTTTGACCTTAACCTTGGAGTTTGATGTACTTTAAAAAAGCAAACCTTGACCATAACTTTTAAAGGGTTGGGGCTAGTGCTTTTGTACTTTACATATCTAATCCTTGTGGCAAGAACTTTCATTTGATATCAAAAACTTTGACCCTTTGACCTTGACTTGGAGTTTGACCAACTTCTTAAAATTTTTTATCATTAGCCATAACTTTCGAACGCTAAGGGCTAGTGCTTCCAAAATTACTTCAAATATGTAATCTTTTTGACAACACCCTTCATTGGATACCAATTACCTTGACCTTTTGACCCTGATCTTGTAGATCTCCATATTTATGAAAAAAACCTTCAACATTGGCATACATTCATATTTCATAAAATTTGCATTTAAGAGAAGTTTAATCTTCCCTATGTTGCCATCGGGGGGCATCAGTGTTTCACAAACACATCTTGTTTATCAATGTTCATCCATTGTAGCTATTGTAGTAAACTCTTAAAAACTGCAGCAAAATAAAATTGTGCTGGTTACTCTCACATTCAAAAAAATTGTATTTTATGTTTTCAAAATATGCAAGAGAAAAGATTACAGGAGAAAAGTGTTTTAAAAACTATTTTAAGCAATGAAATAAGCACTCGTTGTCAGCTTATATATACAGTAATCATGTATAAATTAGCCCACTGACACTTAAAATTAACCTGTTCAGCACTAACATAAAGTAAAACATTGGAAGTTTGAAAACAACAAAATTTGGCTATAAAAAATACAACTGTATACACATGTAAAACAAGCGGTGTAAATGTGATAACTTCTAAAATGGGTGCATCTACAATACACTTTTAAAAGACTGATTTAAAATGACTGAGAGAAAAGGAACCTGACTTACTGACTATGTTGAATTTACAGAGTGGACAGGTTCTATTTTTTACTAGCCATGGATCTACACATTTTGTGTGAAACTCATGGGAGCATGGAAGCACTCTCAGTTTCTGAAAAGTTAAAAAAAAAAATACCCAGTTTAAAGCAAAAAGTTTGAGTTGACATTTCACACAAGAAGGATTTATGTTAACATCTTTAGAGTATATGTTGCAGTGAGCACACCTGTTTTTTGTTGAACAACTCCAAACATATAGCACACAAATCATTAGGACTGATTTGATTTTTCTTGACTTTTTTTGTCTTCATGGAAGAAAGAGCCTGGAAAGTCAGATCCCTTAATGCTGACTGAAAGGAAAACATATGCATATGTATTAGGATTACAAAAGAATTGAGGTCATTGTGATTTAACACAAAGGGAATCCAAAGCTGAACTTCATTTAAAAACCAGATAAATAATCATTTAAGGCGCAAAATCAAAGATGAGTATTGTATAGAAACTGGGTTAAAAAATGTTTTGAGTCACCTCAGCACTGCTTTTTTTTCAGAACGTTGGTCCCACCCTGCCTCTCTAGCTTTGATATGAAAATGCATATAATGTTTATATTATCTCCAAACTAATTTGATACTCAAAGAGCATGTTCCAAGTATGATCATATTTTGTATTGTGGAAGGCTACTGACAGATATATTGAAGTTACAAGGATTTCAAAACAACCTTGTTAAAAGTCAGCATCTCATAAAGGGGTCATGATTTTTTAAAAAAATAGATATTCATGATCTCAAGAGTTATAAATATCACTAATCATGGGCCTTTTGTTCTTGGGATGATTTTTATAGATTTTTCCCCATAATATCATCCTAAACTTTGATCCCTTATTGGAGCCCCACCCTTTCCTGTGGGGGAGGGATAAACAAACTATACCCAAAAAGATAATTTATATTTATATGACTGTGCTTAAAGCATGGTCTTGCTTTAGTTTAAAACTTTGTTTTTTCTTTATATTTTGATCCCTTGTATGGCCTCACCTATCATGCGGGGTTATGATGTCAATAATTTATGTCTTTTCCTCTTTGCAATTTGCATTGATGTTAGGATTTATGAAATTGATTACTGGTCGTAATCATTACATTTTACATTAAGGTTCCTACCTCAATCTCATTATCTTCTCCCCATTCATCTTGCAATCTTCTTCTAGACTTGATAGCCAGTAACATCAGTATCAGAAATGTTCCAGAGTAGAAAAAATTCCAAAAACTTATAGGTTCTGCCTGAAATTATCATGAAGAATGATTAGTATTTGGAGCATTGACTCTTCAAAATGCAGTTTATTTCATTTGCAGATCTGTAATGAGAGAAAAATTATAACTGCAGTGGGAATCAAACTTGAGACCCCTATATCATTAGACAGGAGCTCTAACTATTGAGCTACCCAGGTATATATCCAGTCCATATAACCCACAGAACAACATCCCATCCTCATTAATTTGTCATTAATTTGTCTTCGCCCTCCAAGACTCGCATCCCAGGTACTTCTAGCCCCTGAAAGGACAATCACATTCATCTGTAGATCCACAGGTAGTGACATCAAAAAATCACAGCTGGACTGGGATTCAAACCTAGGCCCATGCATTATTAGTCAGATGCACTACCAAATGAGATACCTAGGTCAATATCTAAAGGGTAGCCCAAATCATAAAAATTCTAAGGAGAAACCAATTTATACTTTAGTTAAGAACTTTTTAAGTAGCAATATATACATGTAGAAGGTTTCATGTATGAAAATTTACAATTCAACATGAAATTAAATACTGATACTGATACAAAAAAACTAACCTTTCCATTGATCTCCTCTTCAGTTCCCATACAAATGACTCCATCCCACTCATGGTAACTGTGGCCATTGGTTGGTCTACCACAAGAGGCCCACAAAGTGAGTGTTGGAAACTTTATAAAAATAAAACATCAGATGACTGTAATTCTAGCAGTAATAAAGACCTGGAGGTAGTGGGAAGTATACACTTATAAGCAAGTCATCCATAAGCCACAATGCTCTCCTGATTATCAAATAAATACATAAGCCTTCAACTACTGGTAAGTCTTTCATAAACGAATTTTAATACATGATGTATTTGGAGACTTGGAGTCACATTTGCAGCCTTAAGTCTTCTTATTCTTGCAAAAATTCACATTCTTCCAAGTAACTACTGTAGATTCTTAAATATACGCGAGGAATTAATTATCGCATCATTTTGCAAGAAGCACTACTCGTGAAATAAGATTACTCAATTTTATTTTTATGGTGCTAAAATACATGTAAAATTTCCAATATAAACGCCCACTCCTGAATTATTATTCTCGCGGTTTGCCGTCTAAAAGCCATTTGGCAATATTTTGTACTTGCATAAAATAAGGAATTTACAGTAATGCCCCACTCATGTTTTAAAATCTTTTCAGTATTTGATTACTTGAATTTTAAAAGGAATAATAAAAGCCTTGAAATTTGCATCCCCTTCGCTCATGATATAGCCTTGAGCTAGATTTGATTGAAATTGGTCAGATGGTTCTGGAATTTAAAAGTAGACTGATATACACTTACCGGGGTGTAAGAGAAATTCAATGGAACCCTAGATTTGCTTGAATGAGATTTTTTTTAAATCAAGTCTGACAAAAACTATTACAGGAACCTTTCTAAAATTATAATAATACAAATTTAGTGAACAAACACTTAGAAAGCATTATACAATTGTAATTATTTAAGATCACTTACAGATGATTTTGGGGCTTGGTACACTTTGGCCTTTATTTTCATTTTACTAAAAAACATAAAAGTTTATTGTAAGTACAGTATATAATTGAAATTAAAAGACAATTTTCTAAAACAACAAGTATCGTTTTCATTTGAATCTTTTGAAATACAAATGGATGAAAAAAGAAAAAAAAATAGAATGTTGAAAAAATATTTGTCAATACTTTACTATGCAAGTAAATTCAAAGTTTTTAACAAACCTTTTTAGCACACTAACAAAGTTAGTAACATTCTCTAGAGCCTCCACAATGATCACAGGACAGGAAAACATCTGTTTACCCTCAAACTGTAACAATAAAATAGGATATAAAAGGCCAATAATAAAATAAAATGAATATATCAACAGCCAATAATCATGCAGTATTATCTTTAAATGGAGGGGAAATGCTGCACGATCGATCAATAAGATGCATTGGTTAGTTTCACTTTTTTATATCATTTCAGTGATTTCTTTAAAAAGTATACATGTATGGCCCATTGGTTAGATCCACTGACAAACACAAGTCATCTTTTGCATCCAAAGTCAAAAAGTATGCTGCATTGCATATACATGTATTGCATAGATACCTCACTTGAAAAAAGTTGAAAACAATCATTGACAAGTAAACTTGGTTCATGACATGCCCTAAAAACTTAAATATGGCTAAATGCACTCATGTGGAAAAGGTATTTCAGGTGCAGCATCAATTAATAGCATAGATGTGATATCCTCTAAGCAAAATTTTTTAGCAAGGATTTAATTTTGGCATTATTAGCGAGGGTGCTAATATTGCTTAAATTGAATATCACTAAAAATTAATTGCGCTTTATTTGTAAACGTTTCTTTAGTGAGCCTTTTAAAATCCCTAAAATTACATCTCGCTAAAAATAAAATACCAATTTCTAAGGACGAAATCGCTAAATTTGCGTCTCCCTAAAATTTCCACTTATACGGTATGTTCTTAAAACAAGTTTAGTCCATTAAGGGTTTCATAATTTGCAGATACATAGTCTTCTTTGAAAACTTAAACCTGGCTACTATGAAAAAACCTGCTGAAAATTTTTAATGATGTCTGCAGATGCAGAAAATAATCATTATCCCACTCCATATAGGATAACAAAAACCGTGTACAGTAGATTCCTAATTATAGGCCTGGGATTATCACTGTTTGTGGGGAACCAATGTTCATGGGTCACTCCTGCCCATAAATTAACCATACCACAAAAGTTTAATTGTAAACACATAGATAAATTAATTCTAATGTAACCAGAAGTCTCTGTCAAGACTGGAGCTCTACTGGTTTGTACTTATAGCGAAGGAAGAGAAACATACTTAAGCAGTTGGGAATTGCAACTTTACAACAGCAATAAATAGATTAATGATCCTTGATTAAGTCTCTTTTATGGCCTTTGTAGTCTAATTGCATGCCACATATTTTTTTATAATCAGACTAAAACTGTATTTGGAGTAGCATTTTGAGAGTTTTTAACAGAAATTTCTCTTTTTAATAACCACGGCAACACCGTTCATCAAAATCAAAAACCAATACACAGAATTATGTATCTTAGTGTAGTCTACTTGTGTGCCAAGTTATATTGAAATCAGACCAAATCTGTAGGAGGAGTAGCATTTTGAAAGAATTTTACAGAAATTTCTATTTTTAATAACCACAGCAACATCGTTCATCAAAGTCAAAAATCAATAAAGAAATTTATTTATCTTTGTGTAGTCTACTTGTGTGCCAAGTTAAATTGAAATCAGACCAAAACTGTAGGAAAAGTAGCATTTTGAAAGAATTTCACAGGAATTTCTATTTTAGTAACCACGGCAACACCGTTCATTTAAATCATAAACCGATATACAGAATTATGTATCTTAGTGTAGTCTACTTGTGTGCCAAGTTATACTGAAATAAGATCAAAACTGTAGGAGGAGTAGCATTTCGAAAGAATTTCACAGAAATTTCTATTTTAGTAACCACAGCAACACCGTTCATTTAAATCATAAACCGATATACAGAATTATGTATCTTAGTGTAGTCTACTTGTGTGCCAAGTTATACTGAAATAAGATCAAAACTGTAGGAGGAGTAGCATTTTGAAAGAATTTCACAGAAATTTCTATTTTAGTAACCACAGCAACACGGTTCATTTAAATCAGAAACCTATAACCAGAATTATGAATCTTAGTGTAGTCTACTTGTGTGACAAGTTATATTGAAATCAGACCAAAACTGTCGGAGGAGTAGCATTATGTAAATTTTTTTACAGATAGACGGACAGACAGACGGACTGACGCCGGACACATTACTATTGCATAAGCTCTTCTGGTCTCTGACCAAATTGGGGGGCAATAGAGCTAAAAATGAGAAATCCATGAAATAACTTCCCAATGAACAATTCAATTTTTGCTTATCCAATAAAATTGACCCATCCAGTTAAAAAGGTTCCACAGTATCAATATAAATTTTGAAAATTAAAAATAATCTCTTTTTTTTCAAATTTGGAAGTAAAGCTTACACAAATATAGAACAATAAGTCAAAGTTTATTTACCTCCCTTAAAATCTTTGGGTTCAATGTCAGAATGATAATGGCTGAAGCTCCAAACACTAAAGCTTTCTGCATCTGCAAAAAAGTTGCAAAAGTAAATTTAACTCACATCAAAAACAAACAGAAGTATCTAAGGAGACCTCAACTCTATTGTTCTATACCTGAGGTAGATCGATGATGAAAATAATTTATGAATTTTCTCTTCTGAATCTTGAATTGTCTGAGTGAAATTTAAGTACAATGTGCATTTTGAAAAGCTAGCTCTCAATAGCAAAGATGTTACATGTGTATAAAGGAAGAAAACACACACATTAATTTGTTTCACTAAAGTGAAGTAAAAACTGCATGAGATGTTGCATAAATGGGATAATCCATACGATATCAGGACATAAATATTTTGAAATTATTCATCTGTAGATTTCTCAAGCAGGCCGTGATAAACATTATTGGGTAGTTCACATAAATATCTCAGATACCCTTACCCTGTCCATCATGGATAAGGATTCTGTATGACAATTGTTTGATGAGCTTCCACCTCGCTCTCCCAGATGGAAAACTGCAAGCCAGTTTTCTGGTAGCCTGGCAAAGCTGTTCTCATCATTGCTATTACAGTCAGAAGATATCTAAAACAAATTACAGTAAAACTCGGTTATAACGAAGTTGCTGTGACCAGTAAAATTACTTCGCTATATCCGTAATTCGTTATATCTGTGTTCATTCTAAACAAGTTTTAATTTATATTAAAAGGAATTATGTCTAAAAATATTAACATTAATTTTTTTTTAATTCTGTAGATTTAATAATTGAGTGCTTGCAAGCAATAATTTCAAGTTTACGTTTATAATTATTGGTGCGCACATCAATCACTTTTGAAATTTATTTAAATGTTAGGCTGTACATGTATAATGTTCAAGAAATTTGTTCTGAATGCAATTCATATGGCAAAAGCCATGTTTCTTAAAGATATAATGATGCACATGGTAAAATTTTGTGTCTGAATGGATATATTTTGAACTTTCATTTGATTATTAATTTTTGAATATCAGAAATTCAACTCAAAAGAATATTCACATTTTTTCCAATAAATAAAGAAGGGGTCTTGCAAGTGCTGTGCTTCTTTTATGGACTTACAGTGTATATATAGCTGTAAAAACAAATAAATCTGCATCTATAAACAATATCAAAGATGACAAATTATAAGTGCCAGTGAGTGGGCAACACTGCATGGTGAGCTTGTCAACTTTATGTTGGTGTTTTTCTAACTCTTAAATGCATGCATCCAATCTCCCAAGTAGAGTTGTCATTTGTTCCTCTCTCAGACACCTCTGCAATGGGCTCACGTCAAGATTTTTGACATAACGTATAAAACATGATATTTACAGGATAATTTCAAACAAAATCCATAGTTCTGGATTTATTTAGTAAATGTCTATCTCAAAACTCAAACATAGGCATAGAAACTGAATTATATTGAATTAAAACAAATGCACTATTTCTCGTGTTTATCACTGTGATATACGCGAGCCAATGACAGAGGAGAATGTATGAGCCGATGGTAGAGAGTGGCATGCATCATTTCCCTATTTTTCACCATATTTACTCCTGCACCAATGTAGCTAGGCTGGGTTTGCCAAGACTTAAGCTAACAATCACAGTTATCCACTTGACCATTCTCTGTAAACTCCCATTTTTTTCTCATTGAACATCTTTGGGACAAATTGGATGACAGAGTTTGAAATGCCCAATCTGATCTCAATCAACCAAAACCTGCCATGTCTGAAGAGTGACATGCAATACAGAATCAAGGCTGCAAGGGAGACATGGGTGATAATGGGAATTTTTGATTTTTCACTTTACTGGGAATGCTGTCATATCAATTTCAATGTCATGATTTATTTGGCAAAATCAAATGAGATTTTGGTAACTTTTCTAATAAAATAATTACGATTTTTCATGTTAAACATCTTTTCAATGATACATGATTAATAAACATGATGAAAACACATTTATTTACATAATCATTGCAATATCCCCTTTTTTGGTAAACATGCATGCGTGTAACGTTAGAACAGAGAATAGTGTGTTTTTAAACATTGCAACTACATATAAACTGCCTTCTTGTTATAAAGAACTGTATCTAGCAATAAAGACCAATATTCTCCATTCAAACGAACAAAAATTTACCACTTCAAACTGTTTGATCATTGCACTATTACAGTCATTTAGGGTATTCCGAATCACCTTTTACATTTTGACTGCAGATGATTTTATTAAAAACTTTTCATATTGTTGTTTGGTATCAAAGGAGAGCCAATTTAGTGAAAAATCAGATCTACTTTATAGAACAAGTCTATCTTCCATACAGCAACCTTGACGGGGGTTATATTTGGATCACCTTTTTAGTGTATTGCGAATCACTTCCGGGTATTTCGAATCACCAGGTAAATGGGTTGAAAACGGTCAGATAACATCATCATAATTGATGAACTAGTTAGTATTGTTTATAAAAAGCTCCAAGAATAAAAAGAATTAAAATTTTCTGGATTGTTCTCGTTTATTTCAAAGTTATCAACACCCCCCTCTTTATTCTCACCATAATCAGCTTTTCAGAAGCGGATCATGCAGAAAAGCAATTATTACCAAGAGAATAAGGGTTTCAGAAATTACATGACTGTAAATTGTTGTCCTGTAAATATAATTATGTCACTTTTTTGCCCCTGTGATTTTTTTTTCGCTGCAAAACAATTAACATTGAAAATATCATAATTCTACGAATCGGCTACCAAAAAAAAAAAGATCATTGATGTAATGATGATGATGATAAAAGAAATGTGTGAAAAGGAATAAAAACTAGCTCTTGTTTAGATATACGTATCACAAATATTAGATATGACATTAATCACTGCATACGTGCGCAGCGTACATAATATGTATGTGTACATGTATATGCGTGCAAGTCCATATTTAAACATGTATAATAAAAGGATCAACACTGGTCAAGCTACTCATTAACTCTTCACAGCTTTTCCATTTCATAATTTTCATAGGTCCCTTGCATGTAAAGAAACCCATGTTATCAAAATATCGGGCATATAACAAGTATGCAGTGTGTGCAATTTCTTCAGTTGCGGCCATGCACATTAACGTGATTCGAAATACCCCGAATTGTAGGGGGCTACAAATGCGGTTGTGACATATACATTTTTGAGATTTAGTAAAAAATTATTAATGCTCATGAAAGCTCATAAAATTGCCGTTCTATCAATACCTAATATGCCAGGTTTTATCCACCAACAACGCCATGACACCGATGAGAAATATTCTGCAACGTTTATACACGGAAATTTTCTTCGAGAAGGATAGCAAGTAAACGAATGAATTAATTATTTTTTTAATTAACGCATTGAGTTTACCTCTTTATTTTTTGTATGTATTAAGCATGAACCATGTTGTTAATGACTATTTAGTTGTCACACGTGTGCATATCTCGTATAAAATACAGCGATACCCTCGCGAAATGAGGGGTGATTCGGAATACCCTAAATGACTGTAGCATGATTAGGAGCAAGTCTGAAACCCTCGATAAGATCATCAGTGGGTAATGAATTACCATATGCAGCCTTCCTTCTGCTCCTTTAATATTTCCTACATCAGCAAATTTTCCTCGAATATTTTTTGCAATAATATTGTCATTTTTCGAATCTGTTGCTGACTCAATCGTCTTGAATCTGGCAGACAACTGCGGACGACTGTTTAACTTTTCCGTTCTAAAGACATCGATAACTGCTGTTTTTCCTGGTGCTGCAAGTGTAGGAACAAGTAAGGGCAGGAGTAAATACCAAACTGAGGTGATATTTCTTTTGCGACAGAAGAGTATTCGCAAAAAACCTTGTTGAATTAATACAATAAATACATCTGTCATTTTGCATAACTAAACAAACCAGTTTCATACCTTCTTTAGTTGAAGAGTTCCCTAGTTTTCCCACGGAAACGTCACATTTTAAAAAAAAAGTTTACGTGAAAAAAATATAATATCAGTCTTTTCATGCGCCCGGATCGAAAGATCCGAGGCGTATATTGTTTTTGTCCTGTCTGTTTGTCTGTTTATCTGTTTGTTTGTCTGCAAACTTGGAAAGGTATAATGCCCTGATAGTATAATGCCCTGATTGACCTGATTACATATATATATTGAAATAAAGAGTTTTTATGTGCATAAACAATGTTATTTTTAATGGAAATTGTGAATATCATCATTTTCTATAAGAATCATGAAGAAATTCCTAAATAAAATATTTTTATTAAGTTTTATTTGACAGAGAAAATTGACAGGGGTATAATGTCCTGATTTTAGGGTATAATGACCTGATGACCTGATAAAATGAAAACCTATAATAAAAGCAATTTTTCGTAATAATTGTTTCATTTTTCAAACCTTATTTATTTTCAGTAAGATAAATAAAGGTTTTAAAAAAAAGAATTTTCAGAAATATCGATTTTTAATTGCTCAAATGCGCTTTTAAAGTTAACACGTGGTATAATGTCCTGATTTTTGAATGCCCTGATTTTCGCCAATGACCTGATTAGATTTGAATACCTATTGTCTATACTCATTCTTTGAAGTTGATGACAATATGAAGAGTTCCCTAATAAATTGATGTTCATTAATTATGCACATAAAAACTCTTTATTTCAGTATATTTATGAAATCAGGTCAATCAGGGCATTATACTATCAGGGCATTATACCCTCCCTGCAAACTTTAACCTTCGTCATAACTTTTGAACCATGAATGGTTGAGACTTCATATTTGGTATGCATACTTCACTAAGTAATCTCTTTCAAATGACACCAAGGTCAATGACCTTATGACCTTGACTGTGACCTATATGCTAGAAATAGTTTTTTTGAACATTCACCATAACTTTTGATCAATGAAAGATAGAGACTTCATATTTGGTATGCATACTCCACTAATTAATTTGTTTCAAATGACACCAAGATCAATGACCTTGTGACCTTGACTGTGACCTATATGCTAAAAATATGTTTTTTAACTTTGTTGCCGCCGGGCGCATAGTGTTTCACAAACACATCTTGTTTATAGGATAGATTTTGAAAGGAATGAGTATTACCAGGGAAAACTGACTGCCAAAAAGTAAAAAAAGTATAATATACTATGGGTCAAAAATTTACTACAGATTGAGAAACAAGTGCCTGTGGTTGGAATATATTAAGAAATTGTAACAATTCTGACCCGGTGTAACGACGAAAAATGACCCCTCTCCTTAACTGCAAAACTGTAGCGTTATATGATTTTATTTCGTAGTCTTTAAGCATAAAGTTACAGATCCCTTTATGCAAGTAAGGGGCGATTTACGGCGCAAGATTTTCTGCATTTCTGCATTGAGTTGGGGATGTATTTCGCCGAGTTCCAGCATTGGATAAGGACAAAATTTCATAAAACAATACAAAATAAGAGCAGATTTAGAGCAAACACGGACCTCCAAAACATAAGTGTGGGATCAAGTGCCATGGAGGAGTGAGCATCCCCTGCAGACCGGTCACAGCCACCGTGTGCTCCATGTCATGATCCATGTCATGATTGGGAAATAATGGACTAACAATAAGTATGAACAAGATGTGTTTGTGAAACACTATGCGCCCAGCGGCAACAAAGTACAATAAACTATTTTTAGCAGATAAGTCACAGTCAAGGTCACAAGGCCATAGACCTTGTTGTCATTTAAAAGAAATTAATTAGTGAAGTAAGTATACCAACTATGAAATCTCTATCTCTCATGGTTCAAAAGTTATGGTGAAAGTTCGAAAAAGCTATTTTTAGCATATAGGTCACAGTCGAAGTCACAAGGTCAAACTCCTTGATGTCAATTGAAAGAGCTTTATTACTTGAGTACGCATACCAAATATAAACTCATGGTTCAAAAGTTATGGCGAAGGTTAAAGTTGACAACAGACAGACAGACAAACAGACAGGACAAAAACAATATACGCCTCGGATCTATCGATCCAGGCGCATAAAAACGTCAGTCAGCATTTGATTCAATGACAATCTGATGAAAATCAGATCCTTTGATCCGCTCAAACGAGATCGCTACACAAGCGATCTGTGTGAGAGGATCCAAGGATCTGATTTTTGACAAATTGGCTTTTCTTGACTTTTCTTGACTACTTAATCTTGACTTTTGCAACTTTAAAGTTAGTAATTCTAACTTTAATCTTAGCTCTTAATTCTTAATCCCTCTTCCTGAACTGTTTTCCCTTATTTTTAGATTATTACCAACGTTTATTAATGCAAAATTAGTACACCGATATAGATTGGAGAGCAAATGACAGCGTCATTTTTTTTGTCCCCCGCTTTCGCAAAAGTGAGGGGATATTAAATCCAATTCGTCTGTCCGTACCGTCAGACAGCCTGTCCGTCTGTCACCCAAACTTTAACCTTGGGCATAACTTTTGAATGAGAAGATATATAACTTTCCAGTGGCGGATCCAGATGTTCATGTGGGGAGGGGGGTTGCGGCCCAAAGGGCCGACGGAGGAGGGCATAGGTTGGGGTGCAGAAAGTTTTGTTTTAAATGGTTCTAAAAGATGCATTTCCAGCTTTTTTTTGTACTTTTTGTAGCTTTTTTTAAGGACCGATCATCACAAATTTTTAAGAATTTGGAAACATAATTTTTTTCAATTTAATTTAACTTTAACACAGGACTTTGGACTTTGCCTTAAAAAATTGTTAAATCTGACAATTTTAGGGATACAAGCAGTTGAATTCAAGTTGTCTTCACTTTAAATGTACATGTACCTTCAATTAATTTAGACGTATATTATTAAAGCTGACTTCTAAAATACAACTGATGTTCAATTATTAAACACTTTAAAAAACGGATAAAAATTATTTTTAGAATCTCTAACTAGTGCTTTTCAATTTACTTGAGTATACTGTCAATATGATTTGGAATATAAACACACATGTACTATATTAATGATATTTCAACTGAAGAAAAAAATTACATAAACTAAAGAATCTGTCAAAACTAGAGGGGTTTGCTAAGCCAACCTGATTTTGTATTTTAAAAAATTGTATCAATCTAATTTGTAAAACGGTAAAAAGAAAAAATGTATAAAAGATTATTCGAATAGTTAAAAAATAAAACATACATTTTATCAGCAAAAGAATATTACTGAGCAGCACCGTATTAAACTATGCAGTTTTCTGTTGTTGATACCTGACCATGTTTACACATTGTACTGTACATGGATATGACCTTGTGACTCCACTAGATGCACGGACTACCCTGGTCTCTCTCTCTCTCTCTCTTTCTCTCTCTCTCTCTGTTAATTACTCTGTGTGTTCAAGCAGAAAATGATTTCCTGTTACGTAGTTGATGTATATTTCACAGTTGTACCGAACACAGGTGCTTGAGGACAGGACACCACCCTCCCCTTTCCATATAGACCCCTGTGCCTTTTCGACTTTTTTTCTCATAAATTATCTTTCATTGCCAAATTTTTGATAAGGTCTTTACCAACAAAGCGAAAGATTACATAAAACAAAAAAAATATTAAAAGCTACCCAGAATCTGTCAAAACCAGAGGGGTTTGCTAAGGCAACCTGATTTTGTATTAAAAAAAATTGTATTAATTTAATTTGTAAAACGGTAAAAAGAAAAACTGAATAATAGATTATTCGAATAGTTAAAAAATAAAACATACATTTTATCAGCAAAAGAATATTACTGAGCAGCACCGTATTAAACTATGCAGTTATCTGTTGTTGATACCTGACAATGTTTACATGTTGATACCTGACCTACTCCTGCATGCTAGAGGTTCACGGCGAGATACTTTTGACTTGGCGCCGCGTAACGTATATAAGGAGCGAAGGGACGTTAACCGAGGCTCTTATTTGTAGGAGTAATACCTGACCATGTTTACTGTACATGGATATGACCTTGTGACTTCACTAGATGCACGGACTACCCTGATCTCTCTCTCTCTCTCTCTCTGTTAATTACTCTGTGTGTTCAAGCAGAAAATGATTTCCTGTTACGTAGTTGATGTATATATATATATATATATATATATATATATATATATATATATATATATATATATATATATATATATATATATATATATATATATATATATTTCACAGTTGTACCGAACACAGGTGCTTGAGGACAGGACACCCCCTCCCCCTTCCATAGTCTACTCTGTGCCTTTTCGACTTTTTTCTCATAAATTATCTTTCATTGCCAAATTTTTGATAAGGTCTTTACCAACAAAGCGAAAGATTACATAAAACAAAAAAATTTATAAAAGCTACCCAGAATCTGTCAAAACCAGAGGGGTTTGCTAAGGCAACTTGATTTTGTATTTAAAAAAATTGTATTAATTTAATTTGTAAAACGGTAAAAAGAAAAACTGAATAATAGATTATTCGAATAGTTAAAAAATAAAACATACATTTTATCAGCAAAAGAATATTACTGAGCAGCACCGTATTAAACTATGCAGTTATCTGTTGTTGATACCTGACAATGTTTACATGTTGATACCTGACCATGTTTACTGTACATGGATATGACCTTGTGACTTCACTAGATGCACGGACTACCCTGATCTCTCTCTCTCTCTGTTAATTACTCTGTGTGTTCAAGCAGAAAATGATTTCCTGTTACGTAGTTGATGTATATATATATATATATATATATATATATATATTTCACAGTTGTACCGAACACAGGTGCTTGAGGACAGGACACCCCCTCCCCCTTCCATAGTCTACTCTGTGCCTTTTCGACTTTTTTCTCATAAATTATCTTTCATTGCCAAATTTTTGATAAGGTTTTTGCCAACAAATCGAAAGATTACATAAAACAAACATTTTATAAAAGCTACCCTACATTCTAGAATGGGGTAAAATTTTCATAAAATGTATAAAGTTTAAGCAAATTTTCTGAATTGATAGGATAGATTATATCCCAAATGCATCACCCATATATAATTCTTGTGAAAAAAAGACTAAAAGGCCAGGGGTGGAGGGTTATATTAGAAGGGGGTTCCTGTTCTCAAGCAATTGTGGTACCGAACAATGGATTCGTGTTTATTAGAGTCTTATCAATGCAAAAAAATGATAAAACTTAAAAAAAAAAAAATCAAAGCGCGGGGGGAACCCCCCGACCTCGGACCCCCTGAATCCGCCACTGCTTTCATATTTCACAAGTGTATTACCTGTGATAAGACCTTTCCATATATATACTATGCTTTTTTTTACCAGGTGACCTTGAAGTTTGATCTACTTTTCCAAAATTAACATTAATTACTTTGAATTAACTATAACTTTTGAAAGAGAAAAGTGAAGGGTGTCATATTGCACATGTGTATTGATTACCTGTGACAAGACCTTTCTAAAGTAAATGCACGATAATATTTGACCCCTTCACCTTGAACTTAGGCTTATATGCTATGATTGATTAAAAATCAAAAGGGAGAGGGCTAAAATAGACTGAGCCTGCTGCCCAATAGGAATCCTATTCACGTTAACATCAGTGAATAAAATATTGTTTAAATTAAAATCAAAATTCCATGATCTATGATCAAACTGTCATCAATAAAATCGATGCATCATTTAATATGCTTGCAAACTTCCTCATTTGTATCTCCCGCTTTCAAGAAACCAATCAAATGTCATTTTTCAAAAATATGTCCAATCAAAATCTCTTTTACAAAAGCGGAAGTTCTAATCCAACATGGAGTCCAAAGTAGAAGTTTTAGAGGCTATGGTATGATTATTGTATTATTTCGTTGGTAATTTTCTTTATCATAGTTATTTCAGGGTGTCCAACTGTTTATTCTTTTATTTGCTGTAAAATTTATATCCAATTGACTGTGAATGAATTCAGGAATTATTAATTTCATGGCGATTTTTCATATGCATGTAATCAGAGACATATATATACTGAAAGGAAAAAGAAACGCAGGGTAGCATAAACCCCCCCGCCTCCCATATGTATATAATTGCAGTATCCATTTTTTGCTATGGGAAACACAAATATGTGTCGTATAAAAAAATAAAATAGGCGGTGAAAAATGGCAATATGTAATACAGACTCTGTGAAAGTCTCGTTAAATTTCATTCAGTGGTATGAGAGGAGTTGCGGATAAAAGATGGGTAAGATAAGGTAAGGTAAAGATGGATCCGTGACAGACGGACGGACGGACATCTCGATTACTAAAGTAAATACCCTCCCGCTTTTTAAGCAGGTGGTACAATAAAACTTTCTCCTATCCGTTATAGGGATGCTTGATAAGAGAGACATACATGTAGCATGAATTCTTTACAACATTGTCAAGTTGTAAAAAGACATTCCTGTTAATTTCTGTCAAGCTATATATGTAAAAGAAGCAAAGGCATACGCATACATGCATAACTTAGTGGAATTTTTTCAAATATCCTATTGTACAAATTTTCATTGCATCTTCATCCATAGTGAGTAATAAATAATATAAAATTGGCCAGCTTTACAATAAATAAAATCTTGTGCATTTGTACAGCCAGTTTTTGTTAAATTCAATAATATAAGTTCAATAGCCTTATAATTCTTTCCTTTCTGTGGGATTTTATTTCATCTAATAAACTCTACAATATGATTGCTATGGGCATACCCATCTGCACGAATATTGGTTTATGAATTATGTAAAGTTTCTTTCTATTCTACGCAAATGTGAAGATCAAACGATGACTTATGTTCTTGAAAGGTGTTTAAATCTTTGATTGCGAGAATCAAATTGTGAGTGCATATACAGTGTACGTCATATTAATAATCTTTTAACAAGCGTTCGTAAGCGTAAAGATTTAAATGTTTTTAATTTTTTTAATCATAAAATGTTAATTTATATTAGATTAAAGTTTGCTTTAAAAAAGAATTGATGCAACATTGTGAATTCTGGGACAACACTCTTCATTGATTTTGTTAATGATGATTTTTAACAAATAAACCGAGCTTAAAAATAATTTATCCGGTATTTTAAAAAGCAAATTTTCTGTATCACACCATGATTGTGTACTTTTTAAGACAACTTGACCCCCTAAAAAGAATAAAAACTAAGTTTAATTTTGTGGAAAATTATTATTTGATGTTAAGTCCTTCATTTTATTGATTACCTTAGCGAAGTTAAAAATGAAAGTATAAATATTATAAATTGTGTACTTTCGAATCTTCACTGGTTTACAGAATACACTAGTTAAAAGTACTTGTACCACCATAACATTTGATTGCTCACAAAAAATTAGTCAAAGCATCGGTGAGATAGCGTCAATTTGACAGTGTGTTGGTAAAATGTAACAAGAGGCCCAGGGGCCACAGCGCTCACCTGAGCACATCAGCTAGGAAAAAAACACATATCAGATCAGAACTGAAAGTTAACTTAAGTTGGGGGGGGGGCTTGAAATTTAACCCCCTCCAGGGGATCATAATTTCAACGAACTAGAATCTACATTACCTGAGGATGATTCCATATAAATATTACTAATCATTGCTTTGAAATACTTGAAAAGAAGATTTAAAAAGGTTTCCCTATATATTCCTATGTAAAACTTTGGTCGGCCATTTTGGCTGGCCCCACTCTACCCCCGGGGGTCATGACTTGAACAAACTTGAATCTACACTACCTGAGGATGATTCAACATGAGTTTTATCCTTCCTGGCCCAGTGGTTCTTGAGAAGAAGATTTTTAAAGATTTTTTCCTATATATTCCTATATTAAATTTGATCGGCCATTTTGGCCCCGCCCTACCCCCGGGGGTCATGACTTGAACAAATCTGAATCTACACTTCCTCACCTGAGGATGATTCCACATGAGTTTCATCTTTCCTGGCCCAGTGGTTCTTGAGAAGAAGATTTTTAAAGATTTTTCCTATATATTCCTATGTAAAACTTAGATCGGCCATTTTGGCCCCGCCCTACCCCCGGGGGTAATGACTTAAACAAACTTGAATCTACACTACCTGAGGATGATTCCACATGAGTTTCATCTTTCCTGGCCCAGTGGTTCTTGAAAAGAAGATTTTTTAAAAATGCCATTAATTTTTCTCTAATTCATGATTATCTCCCCTTGGAAAAGGGCGTGTCCCTTCATTTGAACAAACTTGAATCCCCTTTACCCAACGATACTTTGTGGCAAGTTAGGTTGAAATTGGCCAAGTGGTTCTTGAGAAGAAGACGAAAATGTGAAAAGTTTACAACGACAACAACAACAATGACGACGACAGACGACGGACAAATTTTGATCAGAAAAGCTCACTTGAGCCTTCGGCTCAGGTGAGCTAAAAAGTGTACACTGCCAACTTCCGTCTTGATGTCGTAAATGTAAAAAGACAGGGATTTTCCCCACCATTTTGGGAATGGGGCCCAGTGCCCGTACAATTGGGAATTTAACGACATTTTGTCACTTTTTGGGAATTTTTATTGCATATTTTTCAAGAAATAAACACTTATAATGAATAAAATTGATTTTTACTTCATTATTGAGAACTATAATTCAGAGAATAGATCAATTTTTATGAAGTTTTAGTCAAGTTTCCTCAAATTTTGTTCATTTCATTCAGATTTCAAATCTGACCATGTTTTTTTTACATGAATTTTGATCAATTTAACTTTGTGGAGTTTTTGTGCATTCAAAAATTGAACACGTGGTGTTCATTTTTGGGAAAAATGAAAGGAATTTGCAATTGGGAATGGGGCCCATATTTGGCCCTACATGGGGTAGTGGAAAATCCCTGAAAGAGTAAAGGGAAGGCATCTGCTCCACTTGCTTCAGTACATAATCATTACACAGCTGGCATTCAATTATTAACTTTTAAAAAAATTGACTCATTACCTTATTTTCTTCATTGTTCTGGTCAAATTCAAAATCCAACTTTCTCGAAAGAAAATTCAAATCAGATTCTGCTTTTTGGAACTGAAAATTCAAATACACAAATATGTAAATAAATGGCATTCTAAACTTAAAGTTTTCTGCATTTTCTGTTATTTTCAATATCGGATCCGATTATAAACTTAAAGGTATCATAAATGGGTCACTTTAAATAGCAATGCCCAATGATTTTTAAAGAGTCAAAAAATTGTTAGTTTTTTATGTCCATTGTGTAAAGTATGACCCACTGATTCCATATCAGAAATCATTTCTTAAATCAGGTGAAAATTGAGCTTTCAATGAATGTTTAAAAAATGCAGAATTCTTACAGAGTTATCCATCTTTCCGAGGAACAACTATTTATTCTTTTATTTGCTGTAAAATTTATATCCAATTGACTGTGAATGAATTCAGGAATTATTAATTTCATGGCGATTTTTCATATGCATGTAATGTATCATGGTAGAAAGGGTGGGCACCGTCAATCCCTAGGCCTATTAGCTGCAATATACTTAGAATTTTTCTGATCTTCAACAGAGTATATTAACCACAATAAACATTTTTAATCTTTCTATTCTATTGCTGTGTTTAAAGTAGCAATGCCCAAGCAAGGGGGAGATAACTTTCCAGATTTCCTCAGCCTCGTTTTGATTCCGTATCAAAAAAGAGCTTGAAAAGTACGGCTTAATACACTACTTTCCCTCGTGTTTTCAAACGTTTTGATGACTTTTCTATGAAGTTTGAGATGCCCCCTAGCATTACCAACCCTGAATGTTTGAAGTATGGCGCGATTAGTCGTTTTAAAAATAGATTGAAAAATTTAAAAATCTCTAATTTTCATATACGGACGAGTACAGTGTCAAAACATGCAAAAATAGCTTCTTCTGATATACCACTACAAATGCATATCACTTACAGGCAAGTATTCAACCGTTCTTGTTCGCCACACGAATTTTCTAAGGCCTACTGGAGCAAATTCGGATTTTAGCAGCCAGCCAACACGTGTGTAGAAAAAATGTACACAACGTGAATTGAACGTATGATGGTCTGTTTACTTCATTGTCAAGCTGATACAATGTTATATTCTTGTTTTTGAACTATCCTGAAGCATTTTAATAATGAAATTCCGTTCAAAGACTATTTCGTGCGCGAAAACGAAAGTAGGGTTCATCTCAAAGTGAACAAGAATAAATTTCAAGATTGACTTACATTGGTGAAGAAAACAGTGAAAGTCAAATGAAAACTTCATTTATAATCATACTTTGATTTTTATTG
>PRKT01000017.1:3159818-3228673 GCA_003671525.1 Saccostrea glomerata | reverse complement strand
AAGTTTTACATAGGAATATATAGGAAAAATCTTTAAAAATCTTCTTCTCAAGAACCACTGGGCCAGGAAAGATGAAACTCATGTGGAATCATCCTCAGGTGAGGAAGTGTAGATTCAGATTTGTTCAAGTCATGACCCCCGGGGGTAGGGCGGGGCCAAAATGGCCGATCAAATTTAATATAGGAATATATAGGAAAAAATCTTTAAAAATCTTCTTCTCAAGAACCACTGGGCCAGGAAGGATAAAACTCATGTTGAATCATCCTCAGGTAGTGTAGATTCAAGTTTGTTCAAGTCATGACCCCCGGGGGTAGAGTGGGGCCAGCCAAAATGGCCGACCAAAGTTTTACATAGGAATATATAGGGAAACCTTTTTAAATCTTCTTTTCAAGTATTTCAAAGCAATGATTAGTAATATTTATATGGAATCATCCTCAGGTAATGTAGATTCTAGTTCGTTGAAATTATGATCCCCTGGAGGGGGTTAAATTTCAAGCCCCCCCCCCAACTTAAGTTAACTTTCAGTTCTGATCTGATATGTGTTTTTTTCCTAGCTGATGTGCTCAGGTGAGCGCTGTGGCCCCTGGGCCTCTTGTTACATTTTACCAACACACTGTCAAATTGACGCTATCTCACCGATGCTTTGACTAATTTTTTGTGAGCAATCAAATGTTATGGTGGTACAAGTACTTTTAACTAGTGTATTCTGTAAACCAGTGAAGATTCGAAAGTACACAATTTATAATATTTATACTTTCATTTTTAACTTCGCTAAGGTACTGGTCCAACAGACTATTGAAAGTTAACAATTAGTGAGTCTGCCACCATAAACTGTGGGTCCTGGACCTTAGATCACTGTATTTTTAAACCCTTTCATTGTCAGTCAATGAATATTTCTAAGGGAAAATTCTGAATCCTTACTACTACCAAAACTACTACTGATAATGATAAAACTTTATTTAATGCATGCACTATTCTTCCCCAAGGCCTTCTACATATATCAATTACAAAGATATACAAAAATTGTGCGACAGCTGATAATGTAATTTTCTACATTACACTTAAATGCCTGTAGAGATTGAGAGAGTCTAATGTGTTGGAAAAGCTAATGACCTTGCCTGAAAATGGTGGTGGGATCAGGTGCCATGGAGGATAAAGCATTCCATGTTGACCAATCTCACCTGCAGTTTGACTCCCGTCTGGAAGATTTATTGATTTATATAGTAAAATTTTTCTAAACCAAATACAAATTTTACTACCAGTTTCATAAAATTGGCCAGATTAGACAGAATCTGAAGTATGAGAAATATGCTGGAAAATATTTGAAATTTATTTCTGCTGTTTTATACACAACTACAATGCATACATTAGCAAAATATAATTAAATAATTATTTTATCTTTTGATATTTTTGAAGTCCAGATATTTTTGACTAGCTTCATGGAAAATGTTTTCTTTTTTGCAGACCAATCCTTCTCAAATGCTTCAGAAAATTGCTGACATAAAGAAGGAATTCTCATCCATTGTTCAGGAAGCTGTAGCCATTCAAGAAGCACAGAAAGTAATGATAAAGATGGACTCACAATTCTGGTTGTTAGATAGGACGAAGTGATTATTAGAACTTTCAAAGATATACAAACATACTGTATTTTGATGTAATAAGAACTAATAAATACATGCAGTTAAAGTTATTGCAAATATATGACCTCATTTGGAAGTTTTTTACTGTTTTTAGGAAGCTGTGTCCCAGTTTCAGTCTCAACTCCTTGGTGCATGTCAGCTTTTGCAAAAAGTCCAAGAACAAGGGAGTTTAGAGGTAAATATTTCCCAAACATTTGTTAGTACTAAGAAGAAATGTTTTTAAAACAATAACAATTGCCATAACAAAAGCATCAATTAATAGGATTTGAGTAAATGTTAAAATAACATTAAAAATGATGAGTGTACATTAAATAAGCATGCATGTATCCTCATTTTGAAATATTAATACTGCTGATAAGTACATTTTCATACTGACAGGGCAAATGTACATGTTATCTATGAGAGAGTCAAGATGAGTTTATGCTACTATGTAATCATTAGATTTTGTGGTGGCTCAATATTTGTGGAATGAGTGGGTACCCAACATCCACAAATTTCATTTAATTTTATAGATATGAGTGAATGCATGAAATTACCCCCACAAACCTGTTAGATTGAGGCAATCCAAATAATGTTATTTTTTTTTTATCCATCCATGTACATATGTTATTATATGATTGGATGATATTTAATAACTGATGTTCTTTTCTTCAGTCAGAGGAGAAGCCAGAAGAGTTGGTGAAATTAGAAGAGTTACTGGGCATCAACCTGCCTCATTATCAGTCTGACACTACAGCAACCAGTTCACAGCAGGAAGTCAACCAATCACAGCCAGACAACCTGACCTTTACCCTCAATACCAAAAGTGTGGAGGAAACAGGTACACAGTGTAAATCTGCTACCAAAAAAAACCCCATCACAGTCTTCGACAAATCCCGGGAGTCCGATGCCCGGGACCTGGTAAAATTGGAAGCGGGCATGTGGAAATTGTACACTTACAAGCCCGAAGGGCATGTTAATTCTAAGGCATAAGCCTCAGTATAATTAAATTAAATAAAACCCACAACATAAAATGTACTTTAAAGTCTTTGATTTTCCATCTAAGTGAAGCAAAAAAAATAATATTTTACCGACATCTTATTTTACCGCAATTTCCAAGAAACTCTTCCGTAAAAGAGACACAAAAAGTGTACAGGTTGAAAACAAATGGCGAGACAAGAAATTGACAGATTGGATTTTCAGATTATTTCCTTGGCATGAAAAGGCAAATAAGAATAAAATAACTTGATAAAATTCTGGGCATGTAAATATTTGTTCGGGCTTGTGTTATTGCTGATCACACCTGCCCGAAGGGCATGTGCTGAAAAAAAGATTTGGCGAAGACTGCCATCAAGAACCCTCTTTACACTGCATGCTAAAGAGTTCTGATTCTATGAGGGGTTTTTTTGCAGTTAGAGTGATCTACCCTTAGATCTAAATTCTAAAAAATAAAAATTTGTAGTATATCTCTCAATTTGTAATCAATTCAAGTATTCTTAACATTTAAAAATGCCAAGATAAATTAATTGAACATGTTATTTACATGAATTTTCTCTATGGAAGTTAAACATCAGTGATTTCTATTCACTATTACTATTTGGCGTGTGAACATTTTGCACTGGTGTAGAGAGGGTCCTTAATATATTGATAGGTCTCAATTAACAACGAAGTTTATCTGTCAACACTTTCAGATGACAATGTCTTTTGTTAGATGTTTATGGGAAACATATATTATAAAAGTCATTTGGCCAGAGGGACCAATATCTTAAACATGTGATTGAACACAGCTTTATTACTTCACGGTTACTTCACAATCTACATTTTATTATAAGAAAACATCATATTCACTTAAACATTATTAATTTTTAAAAAGAGATTTTGAGTCTAATTGCACAATGACCTTGATGAAATTGTTAAGATTATATATGTAAACACGATGACTCTTTCTTTTAACAGAGAGTCAGACAAAGGAAACCTTGTCTCCCGCAGAAAGGCGGTCACAGTCCAGTGAATTTTTAGAATTGTCTGAGGAAGAATTTGAATCTGTACCATCACATGTTAAAGGGAGGGTCAAGCTCTCAGATGTCAATATGGTAATGAATTTTGTCTCTAAATCTACAATACAGTTTATTTGATTATTTTAATATTAATGCATGGTAAAAAAAAAAAATCTGAGCTCACTGATTGGCTGAAATCCAAAATTGCAGGAAAATTACTATTATATGTTTACCTGCATGTGATCTTTTAGGTAAAGATAAGGATTTTTCTTTTAAATATTGGAGGGGAAAAAGTAGATTGAGAGCTTCCAAATTCAAAAAAATTGTTGGTGAAAGTTATTTCACTGGAACCTGGCTTCCTTAGGCTATCTAAATTTAATTCCCTGGTTCTCAGGCCAATTTTCTCCAAAACAGATGTGGGAGGGCGGCATTTTATTTATCATTTTATTGGCAATAAATTAGATGAGGGAGGTATTTTTTTTAATTTTAATTTCCGAATTTTCTTTAACATAAAGATACTGTAGACGTACTTTTTTCCACGGGGTCATAATTCTGCGGAATCTTTATTTCTGTTTAACCCGCAGGTAGAAAATTACGCGGATTTTCTAGACTGCCACTATATGCCTTACATTTATATTAAGTACACTTTGACAAATTTCCGCGGATTATTTGTGACCGCGTACATAGCGTAAATTAATACCACACGGAAAAAAGTACTTCTACAGTAATTTTTTTAATCACAGATATACTTTCCATTTCTGGTCAAAATTTCTGCTTTATCCATTGCTTAACAGCGTGTAAAAATCGTAGGTAATGTCCCCGAATGTATTTTCAACGAAGTAGCCAAACCTCATTGTAAATGGTTACCAGAAGTGATATTTGAATACTAAACTACGAAACAAATGAGGTCGGAATTTTTTTTCCCGGATTGGTCTCCGCAATACCAACTTTTTATTTTATCAAAAATACAATAAAATCGGCAATGCGGCTACCTCAAAACGGATGCGCGCGGGCCTGAGAACCAAGATTTCAATTTTATATGGCCTTATTCAGACACGGGGAGGCTGCCTTCCTCCCCTCCTTTTAAAAACATACTGAAATTAAGTATGAAAATTTTCGTTGGATGGTTGGTTGCTAGAAATGTTAATAACATGCTACATACCGAGCAATGTATGTGCTGTTATAATTTATGTGAATTATTTTACTTGTAGACCTACAGGGTGTTGTGGAGACATTTTAAAGAAGAGGAAAACAGGTAGGACAGAATACACAGAATGTAAAATATATGGTTAACAATGATTTAAGAGTGACACAAGGTACATAGGATAAATTCAATTTTCTGTTTAATTTAAATTCAGATTTTCTTCAATTAGGGATGCTTGAAAGAACAGTTTCAATACCTGATTTTTTATTGAGGAATGGTTCAATGTACATTATTGTTTTCTTACTTACAGCAATCCTTTAGGACCTTCTGAGATGTATAAAATAGGGTTAAAGGTATCTGGTGCTACAGGAGAAGCAAAACTCAAGGTAGTTTTTTCTTGACAATTATTACTAAAACTGTTTGTCCAGGGTTAGCATAGTAGATCTATCACAGATTTAAAAAAAAAAGTATATATGATCAGCATCCTGTTCTTTGTTTACCAAGAGTATAAGACCCATCTGTATAATGGTTTCTACGCAGACTTTTAATTTCCTTTTCAAAAAACAAGGGCATCATTTCTGGGCCCCAAGGCACCACTTTACATAAAACAGAATGAAGTAACCTAGTAAATAGGAGATGGATGAGAGATAATTACATGTATATAATTGTTTCATACTCACTCATTTTGTCTCCCCCTCTTGTTTTAGGTTCTGCGAGCTCTAAAGCTATGTACAATCTCAAACAAAATGGAAGTCAAGTTGGTTTGACAAAATCATTCATTGGATCAAGAACGGGTCAATGTACTTTGAAAGAGTAACTCCATGTCATGCGGAGAAATGGAAATAGACCATCATAGTTAACAGTGTAAGAAACTCTGAAATAGTGCAGAAGAAGTGGTAAACCAGACCTCTGAAGTTGGATTGGAACTTTTCAGGAGACGCTTTGTTCTGTGTATATTTCAGGACACACTATCCCCATGGTATTCAAGGAAAGTCATGGAAAGTAACGGTTATGCTTATTTTCAGAGCAAGGGACTGAAGTGGGCTTTTCTGATCCCAGTTTTATCTGGCATTTGTGTACATTTGTTTACAGGTCTCTTTTGTTATCTCTGACTTGGATCTTCTGAAGGTTATTGATTTATTGACTTCCCAGTCCATAAAGAAGACAGCTCTTTTAACTACAATATAAGATTATCATTTCCAGATTGACTAATATGGCTGTGTTAATTTTTGTAAATGGGGCCTAAAAATATATGGTACTTGTTTAATTAATGAAGACTTTACAAATTGAATTTTTTTTTTTAGTTACATGTATGTATATTTTAGGGATGTCATGTAGAATACTCGACTATTACAGACAATTTGACTGAAATATTTTTTTTCTTCACTCAATTAGTCTTTGAAAGTATATTCAAGTCAAACTGTTACAAATTTTAGCAGGTAGAGCTACAATCAGCTAGATACAAAGGTCATGTTAGGTCAAGGTCATGTGTTTACAGCCAATAATTATTTGGGGGATATATTTTATCAATAAACATTTAAATGTGCAATATCATTACATCAAAATGTGTAAATAGTGCTTATTAGTAACTACTTTTTTATTGAGTTGGCTTGCATAGCAAGCTACTCCCTGTTGACGCAGCCGTTTCAGGAGCTGTATAAAACTGTATAAAATTTCATACTATTGTTCAAATGATGAACGCCTGGAGGGGGGGATAGAGTAAATTCAAGCCTGATGTGCTTAGGTGAGCGCTTTGGCCCCTGGGCCTCTTGTTTATTGAGGAATGGTTCAATGTACATTATTGTTTTCTTACTTACAGCAATCCTTTAGGACCTTCTGAGATGTATAAAATAGGGTTAAAGGTTTCTGGTGCTACAGGAGAAGCAAAACTCAAGGTAGTTTTTTCTTGACAATTATTACTAAAACTGTTTGTCCAGGGTTAGCATAGTAGATCTATCACAGATTTAAAAAAAAAAAGTATATATGATCAGCATCCTGCTCTTTGTTTACCAAGAGTATAAGACCCATCTGTATAATGGTTTCTACGCAGACTTTTAATTTCCTTTTCAAAAAACAAGGGCATCATTTCTGGGCCCCAAGGCACCACTTTACATAAAACAGAATGAAGTAACCTAGTAAATAGGAGATGGATGAGAGAGAATTACATGTATATAATTGTTTCATACTCACTCATTTTGTCTCCTCCTCTTGTTTTAGGTTCTGCGAGCTCTAAAGCTATGTACAATCTCAAACAAAATGGAAGTCAAGTTGGTTTGACAAAATCATTCATTGGATCAAGAATGGGCCAATGTACTTTGAAAAAGTAACTCCAAGTCATGCGGAGAAATGGAAATAGACCATCATAGTTAACAGTGTAAGAAACTCTGAAATAGTGCAGAAGAAGTGGTAAACCAGACCTCTGAAGTTGGATTGGAACTTTTCAGGAGACGCTTTGTTCTGTGTATATTTCAGGACACACTATCCCCATGGTATTCAAGGAAAGTCATGGAAAGTAACGGTTATGCTTATTTTCAGAGCAAGGGACTGAAGTGGGCTTTTCTGATCCAAGTTTTATCTGGCATTTGTGTACATTTGTTTACAGGTCTCTTTTTTTTATCTCTGACTTGGATCTTCTGAAGGTTATTGATTTATTGACTTCCCAGTCCATAAAGAAGACAGTTCTTTTAACTACAATTTAAGATTATCATTTCCAGATTGACTACTTTGGCTGTGTTCATTTTTGGGGCCTAAAAATATATAGCACTTGTTTAATTAATGAAGACTTGACAAATTGAATTTTTTTTTTTTTAGTTATGTATACTGTAGACGTACTTTTTTCCACGGGGTCATAATTCCACGGAATCTCAATTTCTGTTTAATCCGCGGGTAGAAAGTTACGCGGCTTTTCTAGATTATCACAATATGCCTTACATTTATATTTAGTACGCTTGGACAAATTTCCGCGGAAAATTTGTGACCGCGTACATAGCGTAAATTAATACCACGTGGAAAAAAGTACTTCTACAGTATTTTAGGGATGTCATGTAGAATACTCGACTATTACAGACAATTTGACTGAAATATTTTTTTTCTCACTCAATTAGTCTTTGAAAGTATATTCAAGTCAAACTGTTACAAATTTTAGCAGGTAGAGCTACAATAAGCTAGATACAAAGGTCATGTTAGGTCAAGGTCATGTGTTTACAGCCAATTATTATTTGGGGGATATATTTTATCAATAAACATTTAAATGTGCAATATCATTACATCAAAATGTGTAAATAGTGCTTATTAGTAACTACTTTTTTATTTTATTACATGTGTACTTTAAGAACAGGCATTGAACTTGTATATTTAGTTTAAACTTATTAACATGTTATATACATATACACATGTATGTTATGCAGTTGTAATGTCAGAATCAAACAAATTTTGAGTGAAACTATCATTTTATTGTTATCTGTACTAAAATTTAAGATCTTGTGAATGTACATTTATCCAAAACTTTAAATGTATATTGATTTATACATCATTTTTATAATGTATTCTTATGCATTTGAATTAATTGTTAAGAAAAATCGATGATTAAATCTGTTGTGAATTTAAAATCGAGGCCTCTCTCTTCTATCATAGTGCTGTAGTGATCTTTGATTTCGGCCAGCTGGGCCCATTCTAACTCTGTCAGGCTACAGGCAGTCACCCGCAATGTTCTCAACTCTGGAAAAGACAAGTGGTTGTGAAAACGCTTTTATTTACAAGCTATGTGTTAATTATGTTGGAAACATTTGGTTATAGTTTTGGAATAGAATATATCTACCAGAAAGGATGGATGTTCTTTAAGAGGGGTATTTAAAAAGGAAAAGTGTAAAACTAAAATACAATGTATATGCTCTTGAAATTTTAAACACATAGATATAAAAATCTAGAAATTGTTTCATGAATATCTTGTATACAATATAGTCCTAATACTCCATACAAACAGGAAAGGTTTTGATTATTTTTTATTTGAGATTCCCCTGCTCAAATCCAAACAGGAGACTGGTATAAGGATGTGTTTCCTAAATATAAAATACAATATAAATTACATAGAAAAATTTTTTATGTTGAGACAATGTTAGTTCTTATAGAAAGGGTTGAATTTACGTACTTTGTATTCAATACTTTTGAGGGTGTAGCTTCTTTTAAAGATTGTTCATACTTATATATTAATTTACATTTGCAAATATCTTTCTGAGATGAACCTATTGAATAGAAAATACGTTCAATTCTGTGTGAATTTCATTTCGGGGTCAGAGGTCATAGCGCAACCGGATCACAGAGCGATGTGATATTTTGACCAAACAACTAGGTCATTGCGCATCACTACATAGCAATACGTTGGCCTGTGTAATAAATACAATTTAACTCGAAATGAATTCGTTTCAAATGTAAATATAAGTAATAAACAACAATGTAAAAAGTTCACTGGGAAATGAAATTTTAGTTGGTACGTGATCAAATCTACTGAGAAGCCCTTCGGTCTTCACAGGATTTGATCACGTGACCAACTAAACGTTCATTTCCCAGAGAACTTTTTAACATTGTTGTTATTTCTTAAATGGAGGTACTCGTGTGAAACGTGTCAATGCTGTTATATTTCCTTATTCTTCATAAGAAAAATTGGGCAACATTTTATTTTTAATATTTAAAAGACTCCTTACCAATTTTACGTTCTCTCTGAAGCTCCATAATCTCTCTAACCGTGGAGACTAGGATGACAGCATTAAGAGTTAAGTCCCTTAGACATTTACACGTCTTCACCAGCTGTAGAATCTCTTCGTCAACCATTTCATGGGTGTTATCCAGTTCCAGCGACACAGATTCTTACAGGAAAGAAATTAATGTTAAATCCTAGCTCTTAATTAGAAATAGATAGTATCTTTATAATTATTTTCTTTGTTTCATTTTAAACATTTATCCAAAGGACGTGAATGGCCCGATTTATGCAACATGAAGAAGCATGCCTTGTTTCTTCTGTCTTGGCTACTATTACAATGAATTACAGTGAATACACTGGCCACGGCGGACATAAAATAAAATGGCATCGCAACTATAAATACGACTACAATAACATTAAGTATAATCAATATTGAAACAAAACAATACAGTAGAGTTGATGGTATCGCTTCTGATTGGGGGGGGGGGGGGGGGGGGGGGGTAGAGAGAGGGAGAATTTGAGGTTTCAGTATTAATATAAAGTGATGATAAATTAATCTACCTATACAGTGTTTGTACATTAGGTGAAGATGATGTATTGTATCATTGAGCCTCCAATCTGCGTCATCATCGTAACCTGTCCAGATGTGAAAATCGCGAACAGGAATTTCCCGTACAAGGATCGGTACGATTTCGTGCATAAAACCGATGCTCTCGAACCAGAAGGTAACTACGACTTTCGGACAAGCACGTTTAAGTACTCCCCATGCATTTCCACTTATCCTATGAAATCTTGGATCATTTTTGTAAACTTTAATATTTATCATGTCTAGCTTTCCAGCTAAAGTTTTAGCAAAAAGGAGGATCACCACACGTATAATGACGAACTTTATTTTGTCATTGTCGGTTTACATTGTAAAGTGAACTTTATAATTTATTTTTTTTAATTATGCGACAGTTATTTTTCAAAGGATTCTTACACTCTTTTCTTTTCAATATGCGTGTGTCTTTGTGTGTGTTTTCCTTTCTTCTGGAGAAGCTTCTTGATTACTTGAGCAAACTTGAGCCGTATTTATCAAAAAGTTTCAAAATATAAAAAAATTAATAAACTATATTCAATATGAAAAAATAACTTCAATCCTTGACTCGAGTAAGCTTAAAAAATTCTCACTTGCTACTGAAGATTTAACCCCCTAGACTAAGACTTCAAAGAATCTAGGGGGATAAGTCGAGCCAAATGCCCATGCTTATTTGCAGCAATGCAAGTATATACAAAGTTTAATCACCTGCATGGGTTTTTAACTGTGTGCAGTACTACTAGAAATGAGGATCTCTTGATTCTAAATATGCTAAATACTTAACCTTTATTCTGCAACAGGAAGTGACTTCTATAATCCGTACTCAAATATATTAAAGAGGGGAATAACTTTTTGTTCATTTGCTTTACATATTGAAAAGAATAATTGAAGTGATAGTGGTTTGACCTTTTCTTTATTTTTAATTTTCACCATTTCCAATGCATAATAAGCGTGATTTGCGCCTGCTGACCGCCTCTATTAGGTCCACGCGGACTGAGGTCAGAGTTCTCCATTCAGTCTCGGACAAACCATGTATAGCCAGGGTTATAGCGTGCAAATCTGAAATCATGGCAACAATCATTTTAATTTTGTTATTATATTTTTTTTTTATTTGGAATAAGAATTTCGAAGTAGATATACATGCCTATCTAATACGAATAACCGAAATATTGAACCCCTCTAAAATTATCCTCTATTCATGTTATATTTTACAATACATGTACCTATCATTCGTTGCTGCTGCATCTGGCACATTGCTTGGACTGTTTCTACCTTGAGTTTGCAGTACAAGTTCAATTCTTTAATGTGTTGACATCTTTTGAGTACTAGCAGAAGATCAGAGTCAATCGGCGGGTTCCAGTCCAAATGCAAAGTTAAGCATTCTAGAAAGAATCGTGAGCTGGTTAAAAAAAGGACTTTATCTTCAAATTTTGTCAAAAATCTGCAATTTTTCATAAAATCATGTTTAACTTTAAATTTAAAAAAAGAACGACAAAGAGTATAAAGCCCAACATGTACAAATTTCATTGCTAACCTTGGCTTCAACTTTGATTTCACATTCTAATCTAGTTACAACGTTGTTAATTCCTAAATCAATTTTTAAATCATTAATTATTTTTCCCACATCGACTCAAAATGTAAAACTTGCTGTTGCCTGTTTGCTTATGCACACTGATTTTCTGTTCATACACATTAACTGTTTGCATATTAAATTTTTTCAATTTTTACCTAAACGATGACAAAAAGTCGTTGAAATATGACCAAGAGTTCTTGAAATTTGCGACTCCAGGGCTCTTCGCGCACTCTCAGTGGACGGCCAAGAAACAATGTCTATAAATTGTTAAAAGTGACTTATAGGTCCGATGGGCCGGGTGTTGAACATATATCATGTTTAATTGTATAACGAATGTTAAAAATAACTGTATATACACATGTCACTATAATAAAATATTTACTTACTTACTTACTTACTTACTCTATTTCCTTCAATGGGATTCCAGAAACAAGAATTGATGGCACATCTTGTTTAAATGCAGATGCATAAATGTACAATACAACTTCCACATTTTGACAATTGTTAGAAAAATCGTTCCAATCTTTGTTTTGTATTATATTTGAGCTGACATCAGAGTCTATTGTTAAGGGGGCATTTATTATTTTGTTTTGCAAGCAACCTTATTTGGGTTCAAGTTTGTGAAATGTTTAGCCCTTTGAGTTGGGGTCTGGTAATATAGTTAAATGGGGAAAACAGCTTTGGAAACACTTGGCTTTAGCTGCAACAATAATGGGTTTCAATTTTATATCAAGTTCATTATTAAATGTATGGTGAAACTTGTCAAATCTTGATGTTTTGTATTCTGAAATTTGGTCTAATACGATGTAAATGTATAAAATGTCTTATTTGACCAATATCTATGGAACCAGTTGTGTCTGGAAATATCTTTAAGTAAGCATTATGGCCCATGGGCCTGTACAGAATTTTTTAGATTTTAAAACTAAAATTTAAATGTTGTCAAATTTATAATTCCCTATTTAAAGAAAGTTAACATTTCCATACACAGAAAATAGATAGGGTTTAATATATTTAGTGATTTTGAATGATCAGCAGTATTCAACAAAATTTGATCAACCTAAAAATGCTTTTGAAATCAACCATTCTTTTAATTGTTGTTTAATATATTTGTTACAATGTGACAGAACTTTTTAAAAGTTTCATTAAATAAGTGGTAAAAATTTGTATATTGATTAGGGCTGGGTATTGGCCCGAGATTTCGTATTGCAATATATTGCGATATTTTAAACTGTATTGCGATACGTATTGCAATATTTTCAATGTAATAAAAATGGCATTTTCTTACTATATTTATTTTAATTTACATGCAGAATGTACATAACTATGATATGTAACCAACACGAAAAAAAAATCCGTTTCCATCTTGCCAAAGTTATGGTGAGCTGATAATATATTTAAAATGTCAAACAAAAAGTTCTTTAGATCCTGAACATAAAAATTTTAATGCCCAAGCTGGTAAAAAGAATTGCCAATATATCGATATTACAAAATCGTATTGCGATACGATATTTTTTGTCACTGTATTGCAATATATTGAAATATCGATATTATTGCCCAGCCCTAATATTGATGATATTTTGTGACTGAAAACAATAATATAACAGTTTCCATCATTTTTTGAATGCTTCTCCCAAATTTTGTCGAGTAAGGTTTTAAGGTAAGGCTTACAGTGTATTCCTGTTTATATATGGTACTGAAATGATCTAAATGGACAAAATCTAGCCAATTATTATTGACAAATTTATGTTATATGTTCTCCACAAGAGTGCATCATATGACTTTCCAAAGAAAGTGATATTAACTGAAATTCATTCACTTAAAATAAAATGGCAAACCAGCTGTTTTGTCAATGAGTTCAAACAATTTTATGAATGGAAAAAGATTGTTCAATGAAATTATGGCAAATTAAATGTAACAATTGTTTCAAAATGCATAGCAATATGTTGATTGTGTGATGCACTGTTGGAATTGTGCAGAAAACTCCACTGTTATGACTGAAATGCTAGCTGCTTTTGTCATTATACTCAGGGGTTTTCTGAACTGTAGTATAAATGTTATCAGTTTCAGGTTCGCTGGTAAATTCATACCAGGAGTGAAGTCTAAGCCAGTTAAAATGTTCATTCATGTTGTTATTTCTAGGAATATTGTTTTCAAGTTTTAAACTAACATAAATTAAATCATTGTTCATCCTTTTATGAATTAGTTCCCATTTACATCACATGTCACATTTTAATATTTGTTTCTTTTATCCTTAGATCGGAAGGTTTTTTTTCCTGGCCAACAACATGAACAATGTTGTCCAAAAGATTCCATATTTTTTATTCTTCGTGTGTTAACAAAATTTTATTGTTAGAACGATTTCTTCTTCAGAATTGATCACTATTTAATTATCTTCACATTTTCATTACGCATAAGTCATTCAAAAACTTCTTCACAAAAAGAGGCTTTTAATTATCAGCTCAATATTTAGATACAAGAGTATAGAGAATGTTGTATTTACAGTGCATAAAAAATATTCATTTTCATTCCTACCATGTTTTGAAAAATCCCTTTGAATTCAAGATAAACCACAGAATCTGACGCATCCCTTTCATATTTTGAGAGAACTCTTATAATAGGCCATTTTTGATTTATATATGTCAAGTGAGGTGAAGAAAAACTTTACCTTTAAAAAGCAACAAAAATCAAATCTTTCTGCACCATATTATAGATATATAAAAAAAAGCTGATAAAGAATTCCTGGATTTATTTGTAACTTTCCAACCATACATAGAGACAAATACACAGTTGTTATTTCCTCTTAAGACAGTAAGTTTTGACTAGTTTTTTTTAGGTAAGCAGAATAAAACATTAATCATTTCTTTCTCCAAAAAAAAATTACAAAATACCATACCAAACGTCACAAAGTACCTTTAAATTAAAATAAGTGCCAGTCAAATAACACTGACATATGGCATAGCAATGAATTTGAAAATAATTTTAGCAAATTAATACATCTGTACTTAAAGTTTTAAATAGAAAGGCATCAACTGGGCTCAATCGTGCCTGCAATGTAAATTTGTGATGCCAATAGATATTTCTTTTTGAAATCAGGTGGAAGAGTAAAATTTGATTATTCTCGAATCTGAAGAATGCGTGCAGTTTCTTACTGATAAGAATATCACAAATATCAAAGTAAAACATTTGAATGGTTATAATTATCATCATTATATACATATATTAATTGTATAGCGCTGTTTTTAATATAAAATTTCTCAAAAGCGCTTATACGATAAAAATACAAACTGAAAACAAATCAAAAAACATATTGACACAATAAAACACACACATATAGTTCTATACTTAAACATTTACATTCTCTTACAAATAAATTAAAAGTTTATGTGTAAGATTAAGATCAATCTAATGATTTGATCACTTCAGAATTAAAAAAAAAAGTGAAATGTAATGGCACATGTATGGTTGTTAACCTGACAAACACATCAACTTTATATAACAACTTAATAGCAGACCCTCAGACTAGTATATACAATATGTAGTCACTGTATAAACTCTCATACTTTATATACACAATATGTACAGGAATGTATTAGTTCAACCAGATTTATTATACACAAAACATACATAATACATATAATATACTTTCTTTACATGTGCACATATTTTGTGACAGAAGCCCGTTTCGAGTTGCATTCCTTTTCTAATTCAAAGAAATTTATTTCCAGTATATTGTATGGAAAAATTAGGCAGTACGAGAATGAATAAAATTTCACTATCCTAAAGTCACAAAATTGTTTATGTATCAATCAGTATATATGCCTTTTGAAACAGTCTGAGTGATTGTGAAATTACACAGTAATGAACATTTTCCTTCAAGTCACGAATAAGAGCTTTTGAAAAACCTCCCAAACTTTTATTTGATTGTAATTGCTCAGAAAAGAGACTTTTCAACAAAGTTTGATAATACAATGTTTTGATTCTGTAGAAAACAATTGTGTCACCAAAATGTAATTATGGAAGCTTGAACTTGCACATTTGAGAACAAATCCTATTAACAAAATCAAGCTATTTTACATAGCCAGTAAGAGGTACAAGGCTTCTTTGTTATAGTTTTTATAGTTTTCTTTATCACGAGAGTGGTCAAAACTTTTTTCAGTGCATTTTAGTACATGTACTTTAGTTATATATGGGAGGGCAACATTTACGCTGCATTGTATAAAAATAATAAAACTCCTTTCAATACCGCTACTTTTCTTCAAAATTCTGGGTGACCATTACCGCTACATTTTTTTTAAGAAGCAATTAGCATTACCGCTACATATTCGAATCTGTCGGCACTGACATGGTATATGAGTTCTATTCAATAGTGTACTGTACATGAGGTCAACATAAGCATTACATTGGAAACAATTTAACTCATTACCTCTACTTTTCTTCGAATTACTGCTACATTTAATTAAGACAATTGGCGATTACTTCTCATTATACCGCTACATATTCGAATCTGTCAGCAATGGCACGGAATATGATTAAAGTTCTATTCCGATGTAGGAAAAAGAATATAAGTCGAAATGTGAAAAAATAATGCGATTTGCAGACAGAAGCAAGTAAATAAGTGTCAAAACTCTACCAATTTTGTGAAGACTGTTTTATTCACAAATCATTCTTAGTTTTTAACTTTTTATATGAATACTTTGAAAATACTTTCAGTTACATTCTCCTTGGTGATATTCATTTTTTTGTCAGTCTATCCTCTGTAAATTTGTAAGAAAGGTGTTGAATATTTTTGAAAATTCGGAAATGTAGTTTTGTAATTTCTGTTCAATTATTTTATTTTTGAAGAATGCTTCCTGCTTTTTTTAGCTCACCTGATGAGCTTTACTGATCACCTGTTGTCCGACGTCTGTCTAGCTGTCCATCCGTCTGTAAACGTTTCTCATTTTTAATTTATCAAGAACCACTGGGCCAACACAGCATTTCTGGATAAAGGGGATTCTAAATTGTTATAATGAAGGGTCAACCCTTTTCAAGGGAAGATAATAAAGACAGAAAAAATAAAGATCACATCATTTAAAAATCTGAAACTGTTGTGGGTGTTATCTTGGGTGAGGTAGATTGAAATTGTTCAGTTCAAGGACCTTAGGGTGCCATTTAAGACAATCAAAGAATAATATTGAAATACATAGGAAATATCTTTTTAGAAACTGAAACTTGCGTGGTAGCTTCCTGATAATGAACATATTCTAAATTGTTCAGACCATTGCTCACGTGGGTAAGATGGGGCCACAGTAGGGAGTCAAAGTTGACATTGAAATATAAAATAGTATTTTTTTAAAAAATATTCTTCCCAAGAACCATTAGCCTAGGAAAGCTAAAAGTTATGTGAACCCTTTCTAATGTAGTAATAGATTCTAAATTGTTCAAATCATGTCCCTCGAGGAGGGGTATGTCCACAATAAGCAAAACAGAAACTTAAGTTATGGGACAAATAACTGAGGTATGTAGTGTCCATGTAAAAAAATATCAATCAGACTATGGCCACTGGGTAGAGAAAAGGCAGGTCTATCTTGGTGAGCACTACTCACTGGGAAGGTCTATCTTGGTGAGCACTACTCACTGGATAGGTCTATCTTGGTGAGCACTACTCACTAGGCCAGGTCTATCTTGGTGAGCACTACTCACTAGGAAAGTCTATCGTGGTGAGTACTACTCAGTGGAAAGGCCTGTTTTAGTGAGTAGTTCTCACTTGGTAGACCTCTCGATCTGAGTGAGTAGTGCTCACTTAGGTTGTCCTATCTTAGATACAACTCCATGCTGCGTAAGACTCTTTAGTTGAGTTCTACTCACTATGAAGAGCTAATTGAATGAGAATTTGTCACTGGATAGACGTGTTTGAGACAGTGTTTTTCATCTAATAATGAAGAATGATTGAGTATTTACCTTTAGCAGTAATTGCTGTTACTAAGAATACAAGGTTTTGATAACTGTACAGTTGTAGATCGGTGAGTTACATTCATGTTTCTGCAGTTGGTAAATGCATTGTCACTGGACATAGCATATCAGAGTGAGTAACTTTATCGTCACTGACATAATTTTAGATTCATTTTGATATCATCTGTATTCAAATCTTATGATGTTATATGAAATCTGTGTAGCGATTTAATTGAAGCGGATCAAAGATCTAAGTTCTTTATATTTTTGTAGATTTCGTTTCTGACATCTTTTTAAAAAGTTTACATCTCTAAGATTAGTCATAAGTACTTTCCGACAAGGAAAACAGAATTCATGACCTTCCTTATAATAATTATAATAATGATAATAAAACAAAAACCAACACGCAAAAAAATCATTAATATTCAGCCTTAATTAGTTCGTTCACCTTCCATAGGCACCTGGCGTATACATGTAGTTATTTTTCTTTTAATAAGAAAATATGTACCCCATACCTAATACAGTATGGAATATTTTTTAATTAAAAGAAAAATAGTTAAGTAACGTCAGGTGCCTGTGAGTGTATTGTAATACATTTCTGTTAGGGAAATATAATTTGAAAAAAGTTAAAATGTATGGAAAAGTACCCTAAAAATGTCGAAAATGTAGAAACAAGAATCCCATGAGCCACAGCGCTCACCTGAGTAATATTTTCTTTGTTAACCCGAGTTTCTCGTGTGTCCGATTTCTTATCCTGCCTGCATCCTGCATTTTTCTATGCATCTTCAGACTATCTATATTTTCCGGTGATAGTTTTACTCATTGTTTAATTGATTAAATAAGAATAGTATTGTTTTATAATTAAAGAATCAGTTAAATAATGCTCATGTTAATATTAGTTAGGCGCGGATAGTTAAATATGTATACTAGTATTACCTGTGACAAGACCTTTCTAAATCTTAATGATTTTTGACCTTGTGACCTTGAAGTTTGACCTACTTTAAAAATTTAAACATTATTTTGAATTGGCTTTAACTTTTGAATGAGAAAAGATAGGGCTTTCATATCAAATCTGTGTATTGCCTGTAACAAGAACTTTCTAAATACACTATATTTTTAACCCTGTGACATTGACCCTAATATTTAAAAATAATTTTTCCTTATAACTTTTGATTGAGAAGAGATAGGGCTTTCATAGTTGACATGTGCATTACCTGTGACAAGATTTTTCTGAGCATGCTATGATTTCTGACCCCTTTACCTTCAGATTTTTTAAATATCAACTTTGCCACTTTTAACCAAAATTGGTACAAAGCATCCTTGTGTGAATTGTGTGTAAGGGTGTGTGTGTGTGTGTGTAGGGGGGGGGGGGAGGGGGGGGGGGGGTGTTAAAATTGTTAAAATGAAGGACCAAGCCTCCTTGAAAATGGACCTTATTTTTTTTTTAAGAAGACAAAAAATGGATGCAGTCATTAAAAAATCTTCTTTTCAAGAACCGCTGGACCAGAAAGCTGAAACTTTTGTGGAAGCTACCTGGTGCAACATAGATTCTGATTGTTCAAATCATGGTTCTTTGGGGAAAGGGGGGGGGGGGGTAACAGTAAGGAGTAAAACTTTTACATTGAAATATAACAGAAAAAAATCCTTCTCTCAAGAACTATTGGGTCAGAAAAGCTGAAACTTATATGCAAACTCTCTGACATAACGTTGATTTTAAGTTTTTCAAATAATTTCCCAGGGGGATATTGTGAGGCCACAATAAGAATAACAAGAAGGAAATCTGGTGAAGAACATCAGCGCCAATGAAACTCAGGTGAACATTGCTGCCCATATGAGCCCCTTTGTTAATTTCAGGAAATATCCAGATTGATTGAGATGATAGATAGCAATATGTGAAGCTCTCAGAAGTGCATACAGTAAAAAAAGAAAGTTATTAAAATAAAAAGAGCTTCCATTAACTTAACCCCAACAAAAGTTAAAAAGAAGATTTTTTCAATGACAGATTTTATTTGTATGTTTATTATGCAGAAAAGATGCAGAGAAAATCATGATTCTTCAGTGCTATATGGCCACATAAACTTTTGATTGCAAAATTGAATAAAAAATTATATGATCTATGTGAAGTCTATTGTCTAAGCCTTCTGGAATTTCACCACGGCAGAAACACCCTTAATGGTCATAGTCTGCAATTAAAAAAAAATGAAACAATGTTAATTATGTTTTAATATTATATTCATATATAAAGTATTCAATACAAAATCATTGCAACATTTATACATACATGTGATTCAAAAAGAAATATTTATTTGCTTTTATAAGAATGATGAATGTGCACTGATAATACCCTATGGTTGATAATTTTTAATACTGTGTATCTGATTATTTTCTAATACTCACTGACTGCAGTTGATAATTTTGAAAGACTCTGTGATAGAAGTTAGTTATCTTCTGAAACTTACTGACATGTACCATGTAAAATATTATACAATGGAGAATATTTGAATACTACTGGATTATAATTTCATTTTTCAAACAAGTTTTTTTCTTACAAAGTTTCTAAATCGTCTTTACTATTAACACAATAGCCTACAAGTTCAATATATAAATCAACAATGTAGTTTTAAATTTACTTATGGAATCTTTATAAATTTATGGAAGTGATGTGTTGAAAAAAGGCCTGTGAATTGGTAGAGGCAACAAGGCTATGTGATAAGATCACTTGAAAGTCAAAAAGAAATGTCTTCTATTGCTGACCAACCCCTTTGTAGCAAACACTGAATATATTGTATATGGCTTATGCATGGAACTAAAATAAACTAAAAAGTGTAATGGGGCAGTTCTATGCTTGAAATATTTGTTGGTGCTTCATTCTTATGATGATTATCATAAAACATGCTTTTGTGACATGTTGGACTTGTTTGTTGGTTAACGTACATGTAACAACATGTCTGATCAAGATCTGCATTTTATATACAATATATATATCCATAATACTTTTGTGTATCAAGTTAAAAACTGTTTAGAATTTAAAAATCTTTTTCATGTTTGGAAGGGGAGGGGGGAGGCAAAAAAAAATTAACCTAACAAATTTCCTGAGGTAATTCCTATTTATTGTTGACCGTTTTCCACAACCAAGCTTTAAGTGAAGCAAGTGACTTGTATACATAACAAATAATAATCCAAATCCTTCAGTTTAATTAGCCATTATATAATGTCATAAGTATTGTCAAAATTAATCTACATAGTTGTATGTGGGTGTGTTTTTAAGATTTTGTCCAAATCAATTTTTCTTTTGTTCTAAAGGAATCAAAAAGGAAACTTGAGGAAACACATCTAGTTCCTTGTTGCAAACTGATTAAAACAGTATAAAGCTGCAGCAGTGTGCCAAACATTTTTCAGCATTAGCCCAGATATGTTTTTTTTATCTTGCAATATTTCCTGGAACTCTGCCTCAGACCCTGGTAATCACCATTTCTCTTAAGGAGAATCACTCACATTCTAAGCTGATAATTGTTTAGATTGTCTTTGCCTCACAAATCTGATTTTAACCTTTTTGTGCAACAATGCCCCCAGAGGAATCAGGCAGAGGAGTGGAGGAAGAAGGGGGCTTGTAAATAATATGGCTGGGTTGACTGCCTTGATCATACTTGGATCATTAGATCAGATCTGGTACAAACACAAATGTACAAGTCTCTGTTAAAACATTTTCTATCTAGTAAATGTACAAGTCTCAGTTAAAACATTTTCTATCTAGTTGCTAGCAACCTCCTTCACAAACTGCTCCGCATTAGAAAGCAGAAAATGAAAAGGTTTTTTATTTCAGAAAAAAACTTTTACCTGCATATGGTTTTTATGACTTTCATCCTATTTCAATTTCAAAAAAATACTGTGAACACAGTAAATTTTTTAAGCTGAGACAAGCTACTGACAGATAAGTTGACGTTGAAGGGATTTCAACCTTTTTTGGTAACAAATTTCAAGCTTTCGGTTTTTCTCCTATGCATCTGATCCCATCTCTGAAATTTCCAGGGGTCAGTATTTTAAGCCCTGATTTGAATTACTTGCAAGTTTTTCTGAGATCAATCACTTTTCATTATCTATAACTTTTTCATTGAAACCTTATGTCAAAAATGTGCTAAGAATGGAATCTTTAGCTAAGATCAACAATTTCATCTAAATCCTTAATTCCAGCTCTTTGTTATATGTCTAGTTTCATGTATACAAGCAGACCTTTTTTTGTGTGGTAACTGCTTGACTTAACTGTAGAAATTGGTATCAATATTCTGAATATTTCATGCTTGTCAACATTTCCAAGATGGTGTCTTGGCTGATTCTAAATGACGGCTGCTTCACAACTGAGGAATAAAAGATTACTAATTGAAAGAAGCTGAACATCACAGGAAGAAATATATTTATCAAGACCAACAAGCAACATTCATCAAAGCATAAACCAATAAAAAAAATTATTTTCAGTTCTAGTAATCTTTTATTCCTCAGTTGTGAAGCAGCCGTCATTTAGAATCAGCCAAGACACCATCTTGGAAATGTTGACAAGCATGAAATATTCAGAATATTGATACCAATTTCCACAGTTAAGTCAAGCAGTTACCACACAAAAAAAGGTCTGCTTGTATACATGAAACTAGACATATAACAAAGAGCTGGAATTAAGGATTTAGATGAAATTGTTGATCTTAGCTAAAGATTCCATTCTTAGCACATTTTTGACATTAAGGTTTCAATGAAAAAGTTATAGATAATGAAAAGTGATTGATCTCAGAAAAACTTGCAAGTAATTCAAATCAGGGCTTAAAATACTGACCCCTGGAAATTTCAGAGATGGGATCAGATGCATAGGAGAAAAACCGAAAGCTTGAAATTTGTTACCAAAAAAGGTTGAAATCCCTTCAACGTCAACTTATCTGTCAGTAGCTTGTCTCAGCTTAAAAAATTTACTGTGTTCACAGTATTTTTTTGAAATTGAAATAGGATGAAAGTCATGAAAACCATATGCAGGTAAAAGTTTTTTTCTGAAATAAAAAAACCTTTTCATTTTCTGCTTTCTAATGCTGGGCAGTTTGTGAAGGAGGTTGCTAGCAACTAGATAGAAAATGTTTTAACTGAGACTTGTACATTTACTAGATAGAAAATGTTTTAACAGAGACTTGTACATTTGTGTTTGTACCAGATCTGATCTAATGATCCAAGTATGATCAAGGCAGTCAACCCAGCCATATTATTTACAAGCCCCCTTCTTCCTCCACTCCTCTGCCTGATTCCTCTGGGGCATTGTTGCACAAAAAGGTTAAAATCAGATTTGTGAGGCAAAGACGATCTAAACAATTAACAGCTTAGAATGTGAGTGATTCTCCTTAAGAGAAATGGTGATTACCAGGGTCTGAGGCAGAGTTCCAGGAAATATTGCAAGATAAAAAAAACATATCTGGACTAATGCTGAAAAATGTTTGGCACACTGCTGTAGCTTTATACTGTTTTAATCAGTTTGCAACAAGGAACTAGAAGTGTTTCCTCAAGTTTCCTTTTTGATTCCTTTAGAACAAAAGAAAAATTGATTTGGACAAAATCTTAAAAACACACCCACATACAACTATGTAGATTAATTTTGACAATACTTACGACATTATATAATGGCTAATTAAACTGAAGGATTTGGATTATTATTTGTTATGTATACAAGTCACTTGCTTCACTTAAAGCTTGGTTGTGGAAAACGGTCAACAATAAATAGGAATTACCTCAGGAAATTTGTTAGGTTGGGTTTTTTTTGCCTCCCCCCTCCCCTTCCAAACATGAAAAAGATTTTTAAATTCTAAACAGTTTTTAACTTGATACACAAAAGTATTATGGATATATATATTGTATATAAAATGCAGATCTTGATCAGACATGTTGTTACATGTACGTTAACCAACAAACAAGTCCAACATGTCACAAAAGCATGTTTTATGATAATCATCATAAGAATGAAGCACCAACAAATATTTCAAGCATAGAACTGCCCCATTACACTTTTTAGTTTATTTTAGTTCCATGCATAAGCCATATACAATATATTCAGTGTTTGCTACAAAGGGGTTGGTCAGCAATAGAAGACATTTCTTTTTGACTTTCAAGTGATCTTATCACATAGCCTTGTTGCCTCTACCAATTCACAGGCCTTTTTTCAACACATCACTTCCATAAATTTATAAAGATTCCATAAGTAAATTTAAAACTACATTGTTGATTTATATATTGAACTTGTAGGCTATTGTGTTAATAGTAAAGACGATTTAGAAACTTTGTAAGAAAAAAACTTGTTTGAAAAATGAAATTATAATCCAGTAGTATTCAAATATTCTCCATTGTAAAAAAATCTTCTCAAGAAGAAAAACTGAAAGTTGTGCGACAGGTAATAGAGTTTGTGTGGATTGTAAACTGTTCAGTTTATTGCTCCCTACAGCTGTAATTATACGAGGGGTATCTTTAAAACAGTTCTTCTCAATAACAGCAACCTTGAGCCATGATGAATCAAAGCGAATGAGGAAGCATCCCCTGGCAGTGTAGATAATTCATTTTTGTTCATATTATTGTCTCTGTGTAAAGGGTGGGGCCACAAAAGATAATTATAATTTTACACCATACCAATACAGGTAAATCTATGTTTGGGAAAAATCTTACAGCGTGTAATATACAGAACAGTAGGAACAGCTACTCAGGTTAGTGTTGTGGCCATGAGACTTGTTATTTCAAGCATGTCATAATGCATCAGTTGAGGAACACTAAAGTGACTAGTTAGCTCACCTGAGCCAAAGGCCCAAATGAGCTTCTCTGATTCAAGTTAGTCCAATGTCTGTAGTCCTTGTCTACTTTTTACAATTTCATCTCCATAACCACTGGGCCAATTTTATTTAAATTTTGTACAAAGTGTACCTGGCTGAAGAGGATTAAATGGTCCATACCATCTTTCAAGGGGAGATAATACAGAAATAGTGAAAATTTAATAGTGTCTTCTAAAAAAAAATTCACAAGAACCACTTAGTCAGAAAAGATGAAATTTATGCATAAGCTTCATTAAATATTATAGATTCAAGTTTGTTCAAATCCTGACCCCTAGAGTAATGTGGACCCAGTAGGGGATCAAATTTATAGGTAAAAATATACAGGAAATATCGTTAAAAATCTTCTTCTCAAGAACAAAGCCATGGTTAAGTAAAGAAGCAGCCTCTGGTACTGTTGACTCAAGTTTGTTCAAATAACCCCAGGTTGTTGGTTCTCCTCTGAAGGTGAAAAATTCAAACTTGTTCATATTTTTTTTTTTCGACACAAGCACAATACTGAATAAAAGGTTAACCCATGCAGTTGTGCACCTTTGCAGAAAGTCCTTTAGTAGTATTTCAAACAAAATTTAGAATCCAGGATGAAAATTTTATTTTGTGAAATGCAGTAATATAATTTAACAAGTGTTGAAAGAGTTCAGCTACTCTTAAAAAAATATCCAGGAATTAAAACAAAATTTGACATAGCATCATGATAAGTAAGCTTGACAGTTTTTTGTCTGACCTCAAAGCACTAACAGGAAGATTCATTTTAGATTATGCACCAATGTTCAATAAGGATTAATTTCAATTTACATACTCTATTTCTAGCATTAAATAAGATAAAGCATAACATAATCACAACAAGAATCCCAAAACAATGACACTATAAAAACGAGTAAGAGTCTTTGTCCATTCTATTTGCTATCTACTGCATACATGTGCTTGATAAGATCCACTACCCTGTAGCTGTACCCAAACTCATTGTCATACCTGTGTAAATATAAAAAATAAAATATCAGAGAGGATTACTAGTATATAAAACAGAGCTAATAGCAATAGATCATGGAAATAGAGGTCAGGGTAATTCACTGTAAAAACAATGGCAAAACTGCATTACTCCCAAGCATAATGGAAGTAGGATTGAAATATCAGAAAAAAGATTCTATGAAGATTATCTAAACACAAACTGGAAGCACGTAATGAAAATGGAAACAACAATACAATCATTATATCACCAAAACATTTCAATGGTGGAAAATTAAAAACTTTTCTTACCATGAAACAAGCTTAACAAAGTTGTCATTGAGAGCTATTCCAGCCTTGGCATCAACAATGCTGCTCCTCTTGTCCCCACGGAAGTCCTGGGATACTACATCATCCTCAGTGTAGCCCAAAATTCCTTTCAGTTCATTTTCTGAAGCTGCTTTTAAAGCTGCTTTGATGTCATTGTATGAAGCCTTCAAGAAACAATTTATGGATTTTAATAAGCATTCTCAAGCATCACTCAAAATAATTCATGTTTTAAAACTTGGTTAATCCAAATCTTGTGTATTACAAAATCTTGCATGAAGCTCTTTCAATTAATGTAAATGTTTAAAAATGCTGTCTATTCCAGAATGTTGTCTAGTCTGGCTAATTTCGTCGTCAAGATTAGACATATAAATAACCTAAATGAATTTTTACAATAAAGTCCAATTTAATAGATAATAGATCACAAATGAACCTTACCCCCTTATTGAGCCTGCAGGTTAAGTCTACCACTGAAACATCAGGAACGGGTACACGGAAGGCCATTCCAGTTAGTTTTCTGTCAAAATATTTAGATCTTTAATCAAATGTACTTTGTTTATTGATATTCTATATTGTGTATTAATTTCAACAAAAATCAATCTGACTTGTTTCATTTAGTTTTTAAAGCTAAATCCTGACCTACTACATGCAAGTAAAACAATAGAAAAAAATATTGAAATTACTGAATTATACACCTTACAAAGCACAAGTTTGGAATGAGTCTAGCTATCCATTATGCAGTCTGCCGGACTGATTGTGACAAAGAGTATCATTAATGACTTTTGAGGACTGCATGAATATATTCTGATTGCAAGTCGAATCTTCTTGTATAAAGATAAACTCACCCATTCAGATCGGGTATGACCTTTCCTACAGCTTTGGCTGCTCCAGTGGAGGAGGGAATGATATTTTGGGCAGCGCCACGCCCACCGCGCCAGTCTTTGTTGCTGGGCCCATCCACCACCTTCTGTGTGGCTGTGTAGGCGTGTACTGTCGTCATCAGACCCTCAACAATGCCAAACTTCTCATGGATGACTTTTGCCAGGGGAGCGAGGCAATTTGTAGTACAGGATGCATTGCTGAAATTTAAAAAAATCTTTTGTTGTTATATGGCAATGTATTATTTTAAATGTCTTTACAATTATGTCTTCTAAAATTCATTTCATTTTATATAAAATAAATTTCAAATGGGTATGGGATCCTATCCTAATAGTATAGTAAGCCCTACAGATGTTGAGAGTTTGTCATGCTAAGATATATAACTCTGGGGCCCGTTTTACAAAAGGACTTATGACTTAAAGACGTACAACACACTGGGGGAGATAACTCTTGCGATTTCAATTGAACGTTTGACGTGACGTCAAATTTAACGTCAGAAATAAAGCGTCAAAACGACGAGTAAAACGATCCCGATGTATATCAATTATGAAAGAAAATTGGGATATGGGGATTGGCTGTGATTGTGCGTACCATACTTGTATTTTTTAATTAACCCGATTAAACTCCGTAAAAAGCAAGACATAAAATACCATCCCTTAATGTTTATTTCATTTCATTTCATATACAATGAATTGTATTTTTGATCAAAGCGCAGCATTTTTTTTTTATTCTGAAAATTTTATTTTACATTGCCGAAATTCTCATTATGTATAATTGGCTATATAACATTCCGATTAATGGTCTTCATTACAATTTGTGCATTTACAATATAAATATTGTTTTTCTTCTTTAATTAAATAAAACAACAATAAATAAACAAAAAAACTTTTTACAATGTAAAATCGATGTTGTTCTCAGACCCTTACTGATCAAAGAGGAACAACTCTGAAAATGTAGGAGATGTTTATTTTCCTCCCTTTATTCACGGTTTTCCACAGAATCAGTTACATGTACAGCAAGACCTGATAAATCCGAGAATTGAATACTATAGACCTCATATACACAATGTAAGTATAGAATTGAAAAAAAATTGTTCACTTGTACTGAAATTATCTGCATTTATGAATATCCTATTGCAGCAAATCGCTTGACTTTCTGTCAACAATGTCGGTTCGCATTTCCTCGAATCAAAACAAATCGTAGCCTATAAGATTTTAAAAAATATCAAAGTGCGATTTGATATAAATTGAAATAGATGAAGAGTTTAATGTTTGATATTTTGAAGTTAATGTGGACGAATACGGAATTTTCATTTTAACTTTAGAAGCGACGACATTGAAAGAAATGCGTACAATATCATGAGGGGTGTACATCTATGCAAATGTCGATGTATCCCCACGGCCACATACTGTCTCGTTTGAAATAATGACATGAAAGAAACTACAATTATTCCATTTATATCACAGGAGAGTTGAACATACACATTTTTTAATGAAGAAAATTAAAGAAATAAAATTAAAAATCAACATATTCAAGTTCAACAAAACTTGAATTCGTATCCAGGTTTCATGTGATATGGAATGCATAACGCATACATATATGGACTAAACACTAAAATCCTTCAGTCATTTTTTCCTGATACATATAAAAAGAGTAGTCAATAGCCGCATTCATGAATTTAAAAACTAATGCATACCTCCGGGATTCAAATGACGAAATACCAGTATATATTTGCACTGTAAATGACGTTTCGTCAAACGCTAATGGTCTGCGACGCAAAAAAAGGAAGGGGTGGGGGTGATAGGGGTATTCAAAAATTGCCTAAAAATCTACATTTAAATACGCTTTACATATGAGAACTTTTAAATTTGTAAGTTAATATATTTTTGAAGCAAAAGCAATATTCCAATTTAATTTTTTTAATGCGTATTTGTAGATTCATATAACAAAGTGATCGACCCCCGTCTGAAAGACGCGCGGGAACGTGATTTTTTGAGAAAGGGGGAGGGGGTAATTTTCCGCTATTAAATCAAAACTGGTCGTACAAAAATTATATAAAAAATCATGAAGATTATTTTACTACCAGCTACCTAAAGAAAGTTTTTTGCCAAAATTAAACGACAGGTTTTTTCACAAAAAAAAATTGAATTTGAAAAATACGCAATTTTTAAGGCTTAGATAATTCATAGTTTTTCATTTTAAGGTCTTTTAAAATTATTTTGATGATATGTATATCAAAAAGATGACTATGTTTTTGTGTTAAATGGTTAAAGGAATAAGCCAATGAAATTTGACATTTACATCTAACCTGGCTTTTTTGAAAATCAAGGTTTAAGTAGTTCATTGATTAAAAATTTTCTCTCCTTGTAAACAACTAAAGGGGGGTAACTTTTGGAAGTTCCTGTCCAAAAACCACTCGAACGATTTTGTCCAAAATGTGCATACATGCAGTAGATATAGTCATGTACTAAATATACAAAAATAACGAAAATTAAACGACAGGAATTTTTGGGGGTAGGTGTGTTGTACATCCTTAAGACCAAGTTTAATTATTCATATAACTTTTAAATGAACATTATATCTTAAATTATTTTAAACTTTTTAAAAAGAATGTGGTAAGATATTTTCACACAAACAATTTCAAAGAGATTTAATAATTTTGCAAAATTTTACAATAATCTAAAGTTTTTGGTCTTAGTCGTAAGTTCTTTTGTTAAACAGGTCCCTGGAATCTTAGATAAGAATGGATTGAAACTTTTATTGTTTTGCTTTCCATCACCTCTGCGTCAAGATTTTGACTTAAAGTTTAGGGTACTGAGCATACTGAGCAATGAGACATTGAAATTTATAAAATTGTTTTAAGTCTGGAACCTTTGATTGGATTCAAATTTTTTTGAATGTGTGGAAGTCCTCCTGTTTATATTTTACCTGACAATTTTCAGGTCCTTGGTGTATTTTTCTTCATTGACGCCACAAACAAACATTGGGGCATCAGCTGAGGGGGCGGAAATTATTACTTTCTTGGCACCTCCTTTCATATGGGCCTGAAACATATATAACAGTGTAGAGAATTTCTACATAAAAATAGAAAACAGTTCAGACAACAGATCAAAGTTGAAGCTGCAATATGTCAGGCAGCTTTCTTTTAAGCTACATGTACATTTTTGGGGGATCTAGTTCTTAGGAAAGAAGATAGGTTTTAATATAACATTTTTATATATTTTTTTCTATTATATCACCAATGTACATGTAATAACACCTCTTGATCATTTTCCAGTGTTTTTATTTTATGCTTTTTAGATTGCTTTGAGATTTAATGACGTCGGTTGCTAAGCAAATGTATATATGTGAAGGTAATTCTTAATGTCTTGAAAGCATGTTTCGATTATTTGTCTAAACTTTTACAATTTAAGACAATTTTTTTTTCAACTTTGAAAATGTTATAAATACAACATATATTTATACAACATATATCATATGGCTTTTCAGGTGACTATACAAGAATGTTTGCCCCTCGGTGACAAAAAAAATCCTCAATTGTTTAAATCACCCTCTGCCTTCGGCACCAAATGACAAAGCACTCTAGGACTTTCCTGTCACCAAGGGTCAAACATACTGGTATGTCACCATCGAAGCCATGTAAAATATGTATAATGTCATTCCCTCCAAACCTTTACAATTGTTTGATTGTCTACCCTTGAAATCCAAAGAACTTTGTAGGGTAAGTTTGGTTGACTTTTAAAAATGAAAATTAAAACAGTAATAATCAAAATAAGGCGAACAAGTACTGTGGAAAGAGAACAATCCGAGAAATAATTTCCATATTTGCCATGTGGTTCTTAAGTTGATGATGTCAATATCAAAGAACAAAAATCTGTTGGATTGGTATGCATAGCATTTTGATATATACATTACAAATTTACAATAAAAAGGATGTTAGTGCTAGACAAATGAGATAGACCTTGACTGTAATCTGGATAACAAGTACAAAAGGTTCCAAATAACAAATACTGTAAACCAAGTATTATACGCGTGCGATAAATATCCGCGAGTTCCGCGAGTAACCTCTGCTTGCGGATATTTATCGTCGCGAACCAGTTGTTCATTTTCCCATGTTATGATTAGAGTTATTAGCCCTTTTTTTAGTACCGATCCCGACGATTCTATAAGTAATCATGGAAGAATTTTAGTGTTCTAGAAACAGTTGAAGTTTTATTACAAACATTCAGAAAAATATATAAACGAATGGAAAATCTAAAAATATTTGTCTAAAACGATTAAAATGTCAATAAATATTTCAGCTTGTGTTATTATTGTTCATTTATTGTCACAGACGACTTAGAGATAGCCTGGTTAATTACGACTAATTATGGCCCAGTCCTGCTCCGTCCCAAGCATTTATAATAATTGCCCTTTGGCTATGTAGATCTTGTAAAGCATCAATTACCCAATTAGCACGAGGTACTTTTACACTTGAGAGTTTTAAACCAACCAAAATCTCCTCGATTTTTTTTTTACCGATTTTCATTCGAGCGTCGTAAATAATGCGCAAGAAGTATACTCATGGTAACATTTTACCTACTTTAGGTGCGGATATAAGATTTTAAATAGACGCAATCCACAGAATGTCTTAAATAATACATAAGCAGTACTTACGGTAGCATTTTACCTAGTTTATGAGCGGATATGAAATTTTGATGCAAAAAATAAAATACTTGTGGAAATAAAAAAAATATGACCACTTGTTCGGGAAATAAATCGTCGCGGATTAGTTTTCCAGCGGTCAGTCGCGAATAAAAAATGACGCGTATAATAATTGGTTTACAGTAAGAGACATTTCTTGATTTTACATACCCCTGCTTTGTCCAAAGTTGTGAAGCACCCAGTGGAATCTACAATGTATTCAGCTTGATCTTTGGACCAAGGAATGTTAGCTGGATCTCTCCTACACAGAAAACATTGGAAAGTTTTGAATCAGTAGCTTTCCAAGTTATTTCACTAGTATGTGTTTAAGAATTCAGATGAAAAATATTTTGAAAAAATAAACTTACTCTGCATATACAGACATAGCCTTTCCATTGATCACCAGTTTTCCACCTTCAGTTTTGATTTCACCCTCAAATACTCCATGTGTTGAATCATAACGGAACATATAGACCTGTATTATAAAGAAGAAAACTTTCTTTATTTTCATAACATTTAGACTGCGTTCAAAGATAATACATGTATTTATTTATCAGTATGTGATGAAATGATTATTTTTATAAAATAAATTAAGCAATAATTTATACAGGGTTTAGTAAAACAGATTGCAGACAATCATTGATACTCATGTAATCAAAGATAAATGTCAGTCATACCATATACTCAAGGTCAATGAAAGGGTCATTGACTGCTACAACATCAAGCCCTTTATCTAAAGCTGCTCTCAGTACAAGGCGGCCAATACGCCCAAATCTACAAGTTAAAACACACTAGTATGTACTTAAATATGGGGGTAGTATGAACTTCTTTATGTTTATCAAAGTATCCTGGTCAATCTATTTTTTCATTGATCATGAAAGTAGTAATAATTTACAGAATATTAATGAAAAAGTGTCTCAAGTAAATTAATGGATGTGACAAATCTTTAATGTCCGTTTTGCAACTGAAATACATGTACATGTATCAAATTCGCCATTGCAAGTGCATTACATACCCATTAATTCCAACTTTAAGAGTCATGACTTCTGAGTTATTTCTTGATCAAAATCCTACAAAAAAGAATAATAAGTTAATTTTAAAATTACATAAAATATGTTTGCTTGCCCTCTACTAACTCAGGGTAATGTAATTTGGTCGGTAAAAGTATTGGTAGGAAAATCTTTTTTTCAGAAAATTTCATAATATTTATTGAAGGGATACAACCAATTTCTTGTGCAAAACACATCTTTATAATGAATTAAGACCTTTGCTGTATGCAGGCGAGGGGTAGACTTTACCGGTCCCAAGATCCACATGATCTGTACGCTAGTTGCACTATGTTGCAAGATTTCCTCGCTCAACTGATAATGGTTAGTCTTGGACACTATTCCACTGATTAGAGTTAGACTTGCACCCACCAGTTTGGCAGGTATTTAAGTTAGCCCATGCACAAGTATTTGAATGCTTAGTGTTACTCTCGCATCCATCCTAGAGATTATAGGATAAGTCCTCATGAACACACTATTATCTGACAAATTAGGGTATATAGGCTATCAATTGTCAGGGAGGTTTGGGTTCATCCTCACAGACCATTCAATAGGGATCAGGGCATCTTGTTCTTTTTGAATAAGAAATTTAGTTGCATCTGTATTTTTTGTGAGTTCTTAATGTAGCTGAACAATTACAACTACTTTTTTATATTAAAGAAAATGGCCATAAGTATGAAAGAAACCATATGTATATTGAAGTTGCCTATGGTGATAGTATATTTTTGCGTGTTTTTCTGGGAACCAGAAAAAAAAATTTGTTGTAGGTGACAATTGAATTTTAGGGGATGGGTGGAAAAAATTAAGGAAAGATATACTAGACCAATAATCCTAACACAATATTTGGGAGAAAATGAACGAGCCATAATCTTTTAAAGCAATGTCCTATAGCTAGCTGTGTACTGTACAGAGTCAGTAAACATTTTATAGTATACAAGTTAGTAAGTTAGTACTTATTCAATTATGCACCAACCCTTTAGGCCTTGACCCCTTGACTGGGTTTACCTTTAAATTATTTTGCGCATCACGCCGCATGTGTTTTACATCCATAGTCGACAAAATTACAAATTCATTAGAATTAAACCCTACAGTACTAGTTGGTATGTAGTAAAGTGTGCATACAGAAGTTCAAAATATACCTCTTTCTTGTTTCTTACAGAACCCTGTACACAATGCTGTGATAATGTTACCCGGTTCGGATGTCGGATTGTCCACATCCACACACGTTTGCCGGTTCACGTTAGACCCGTTCACATTTGTCTCAAATCCTTTTATGACTTGCTTACATCATGCATTTAAATATTCCTCTCTCCATAATATTTCTGTTAACAGGAATATTACATTTTCTTCTACTTCTTTAAATAATCCAAAGACTAACACAAATACATATTATAATAGTAATACTCACCTTAGCTTCGCCTCTTTTCCCCTTCAGGCCTTGTCCTTCCTCAATGCCAATAAGCCACACGCATGCGGATGATGCACGTTCGATATTTTTTGGATTTTTCATAGCTGTAATATATCTCGGCAAACCTCGGTTGATTCCGTATATCACTGTATAGAAAGTGATATAATAAAATTCAGTATTATGACTACTTTTTCTTGTAAGATAAGTAGCCCATCGAACTATGTTTTTTTTTGTAATTTTTTGGCATCACATATTAGGGATTCCAAATTTGGTGAGGAAATGCAGAATGATTTTGTTTACGAATTAATCAAAGTACTGAAAGTACTGAGTCTAGAGTCTAAAATATCAAATAGGATGTTGCAGAAACTCGCGATTATTCCCTATGTATCGAGAAAGAAATTTAACCTGCGTTATGTCTAAATATAGATAAAGCTACGTAGAGGACTATGTATTCGGCGGGTATTCCCTAATTCTTCACATTTTAGATTAAGCTTATATTATGAAAAGTTGAACTGATTGTCAATCTTTTAGTGAATGTTAACCTTTTTATTTTATTATTTAATTTTAAACAATGCTTTTTTTCCAAGACAAAATTAAATAGAGCATTATGTCATTAGTTTTAAGTCACAGTATACGAAGGATAACAATTCAAATCTGCATGTTTAATATCATCTTCGCTAGCCAAGGGTTTCTGATACGCTACTCTCCTCATGAACCCTTAGCATACGGTGAAGTAAAAAGACGGGATTGTTTTCCGTCACGTGATCTCGAAGCATGTTATCTTATGGATCGTTGTTAACTTGCGCTTTTCATTTCCGAGATTAAAGAGTCAAGAAGTATCCCGAACGCAAATATCGTCATTTACAAAAAACAATTGCTGATTGGTCGACCGGGTGTACTGAATCCCAATCAGAAGTCGAGAAAAAAACCAACTGCTATCGTGTTATCGTATGCCAAGGGATTATGAGGAGAGTAGCGCTATACTAGAACAATCCAAGGAAAACTTGTGACATTTGGCGCGAAATGATTGTGTCACTTCTTTCATGGAAGACAGACAATAAAGTAGTTTAGAAACCAAGGAAAACTGTTTCACAGACATTTACATCTAGTTCTTTTGCAAAGCAAGTGCGTACAAAAAACTGAATGAAGTAAACACATTAATATTTTGTTACAGTAACATGGTTCTTTTTCTGCAAGCTGTTAAAAGTAGGTAACAAATTCCAATCTAGATCAGCTTGCACAAAATCTAGTTCATTGTGTATAATCTCTTAGTTTCGAACCATGGAAATATTGATCCTTGCACTGCCTGACGCAAAAAATTTCTACCTTACAGCAACAAGTTCGGGGGGGGGGATATAAAAGAAAATTTCATGTTGGAAAAGCCAAATTTAAAATTTGGAAAAAAGTCAACTTTAAAGTTGGAATTATTATTAATATTTTTTTGAACTACATTTAGATTTTAGAGTGATATACCACTGTACGTTACATGAATGCAGTTACAAAATTAATCTGATTTTAAGATTGAAAAAAATTGTAAACAAATTCATGGCAATCCTCGTTTTCTACGGACGTGTTAGTCCGAAAAATCTGACGTTTTCCAGGCCTTTTTACGATTTTGATATTTTAATTAGGTTTCCTGAAACGTATAAAATATCAGAATCGTAAAAAATATACCGGAAAACAACCGATTTTTCAGACTACGGGCCTGTAAGACATATCATTTGCATGTAAAACGGATTGCTCTAGTCTTATCGAAAAATATTGAACAAGTATATACTGACAAAACGTCAGAGATACTCAAGCTGTAGAAAGTCAACTAGGAAGTGTCATTAATATCCTATAATGGTATAAGATGAGGGCTATTGAGTTCAATCTTCTCTTGAATAAAATACATGCATGTACATTAAACAAAATTCATACACTGAGTTTAATTAGAATAAATATAATTAATCGTACTGCTTTTGAAGATGAATTTACGTTACTCACTATCAGGAATATTTTATAGAGCATAGTGGCCGTTTCTTAATTTAATGAAATATTTTTTATGTTGATATACTTCAAACTATATATTCGGGGTTTTTTTGGGTTGTTTTTGTTTTTGTTTTGTTTTGTTTGTTTGTTTTGTTTGTTTGTTTTGTTTGTTTTGTTTGTTTGTTTGTTTTGTTTGTTTGTTTGTTTGTTTTGTTTGTTTGTTTGTTTGTTGTTTTTTTTTTTGCTTAATGAAGTACATCGATCACAATTTATTACACATCAATTCAAATAGCTTGTCACAAGCCTACAGGTAGAAAGGTTTTTCAAAGTGGATTGGGGTAGGGGGCTACCGAGTCCGGGCTCCAAAAAATCCACATGACTACGGGTTCATCTGGCTGTACGGCATGTCTAATACATATTCCGTACGAATCCAAAAGAACTTATCCAAAGCTGAAGATAACTAGTACGATTTTTTGAAAAAAAAACGTACGAGGGAGAATTTAACATTTGTGCTATTATTTTACTGTCACTCAAAGTGCACATGCACATCATTCTCAGGCCGTGAGAAGCAATTTCAATATGGGGGTACAACCATATATTTTCCTGCCATGCATAGTAGAATTTGTTAACGATGGGGTAACCTGCGTCACCTTTCAGAGTAAACAGTGGACTCGTCCAATGATGCTTTGTCGGCTTCTGTAAAAGTTACCTGAGATTCCTACGCAGAGGAAAGCGCGAAATCTCTGTATAGAAACTGTTGCGGCTGCGGAGCTTCACTCATTGTTCATTCGCCATAGAAAAGAATCCGACATTTAACACTTAATATCTTTGAATATACAGACTTTTTCAAGATAAGCTTCATTTTTGTTCCTAGAAATATTTTATCTACAAAAGTAATATCTTTTCGTGTAGTTTAACTGAGTAAATCGATGACCTAGCATCGTTTTAGATAACTCAAGCCCCTCTAGGGCTTGAGTAAAAATCGAAGAAACGACAATTTAACGCAATCCCAGTTCAATGTTCTAAACGCGCGGGAGCACAGTGGGCGGGGCCTACGTACTGGCACGTGCAGCACACTAGTCCATGCATACCTCACAGTCGGACATTGTTACATTGAATGCCGGAAAATGCAGAAGAAAACGAAGATACCATAAGATAGCTCTAAGCTGAATGCAGTTTGATAAAGAATAAGTGACGAAAAGGTAAAATTCGTGTACAAAATACCTGCACGTCTGAAAAGTATAACGTAAAGTTGTATCATGTATGTTAATGTTTATCAGTTCCAGGCTGTCAGGAGCGGATTCAGCAAATGCTGAAACAGAGCCCTCTGAGGAGTCAAATATATAAGTATTCAATGTTTATGTTTATGCACAGGCACCTGGAGTGAACAAAAAAAAATTACAGACAATTACCATCTGTCCCTAGACACATTATTCTGCCTATCCAGAGCATATACAGGTCTGTAATTTATATGGTATAAAAATGAATCACTTTACAGGTGAGGATTCAGGATCCAGCATCGGAGCCCCTATCTACCACCACACTGTGTGACATACATTGCATTGTTGAAGGAATTCATGTAGGCTATTGTAAACTTTTCACATTTTCAACTTCTTCTCAAGAACCACTGGGCCAATTTTGACCAAACTTGGTACAAAGCATCCTTGGGTGAAGATGATTCCTCTATTTAAATTATTAAAATGAAGGGCCAGGTCCCCTCACAAAGGGAGATAATCAAGAAAAGACAAGAATAGGGTGGGGTCATTAAAAAATCTCAAGAACCACTGGGCCAGAAAAGCTGAAACTCATGTGGAAGCATCCTGAGGTAGTGTAGATTCTAAATTGTTCAGATAATGACCCCTGCCAGGGGTTTGGATGGGGCCACAATTGGGAATCAAAGTTTTACAGAGAAATATATAGGAAAATTTTTTGAAAATCTTCTTCTCAAGAACCACTGGGGCAGAAAAGCTGAAACTTATGTGGAAGCATCCTATAGGTAGTGTAGATTTTAAATTGTTCAAATTATGACCCCATTGGGTAGGGCGGCCACAATAGGGAATCACAATTTTACATTGAAATACAAGTATATAGGAAAAATCTTTGAAAATCTTCTTCTCAAGAAATCACTGAGCCAGAAAAGCTGAAACTTATGTGGAAGCATCCTTAGGTTATGTAGATTTTAATTTGTTCAAATCATGACCCCCAGGGGTAGGACGGGGCCACAATAGGGAATCAAAATTTTACATAGAAATACAAAGAAAAATCTTTAAAATTCTTCTTCTCAAAAACCACTTGGCCATAAAAGCTGAAACTAATGTGGAAGCATCCTGGGATAATGTAGATTTTAAATTGTCCAAATTATGACCTGTTGGGTAGGGAGGGGTCACAAAAGGTATTACAAGGTAGAAATTGATAAGAAACAGCATGGTCAAAGCTTCTCAGGTGAGCGATGTGGCCCATTGGCCTCTTGTTTTGCTTTACAAGGAATTTTTGAAGTTTTTGGTAGTGCCCCCAAACTGAAAATGTCCCCCAACTGAAATTTCTTCCAATGGCCAAGCATTGTAATAAATTTGAAATTCTGAAATCAAGGTCCTCTCTTTGTTAATTCTCATGTCCTTATGGATGGTTTAATGACAGGCCCTTAACTGGACACTTTCCTCATTTTGCTGGGAACTTCAATGTGCCCAGATCTCTTGCCATCTAATGGCACCCTCTCTTTATCTGGATCTTGACCTACTTTTTGCATCATATCTCAAAAAGCATAAATTCCATAGGCTTCAAACTCACTTTTCCCACAAGCTTTCTGCCTTGACCTGATTCTTTGAGTTCAACAAGTGCATGTTTATTGATATTGAAGCAAAGTTAAAGTCAAGGAATTATAAGTTATGAAAATGGTCACTATGGAAATTTGGTGGGGATAGGAGAAATCTACATTACCACACTCCAATCTGTGGCATGAGATGATGCCTGCATTTTCTGTCCAATCTCAATATAACTAGGTACTCAATTAGACTACATGAAGTTCCATAATTCAATATCTTTTTTATTGGATTTTTAATTTAGCAGTGTTGCCATATGGTTACTAAAAATAGAAATTTCCAAATGGAATTCTCTTCAACAAGACAGTTTTAGTCTGATTTCAGTATAAATAAGTACAAAAGTAAACTAGCTTATATGCATAAATCTGATTATTGATTTCTGATTTTTATGAATGATAATTGCCATGGTTAACTTAAATAACAAGAGGCCCATGGGCCTTATAGGTCACCTGTGTATCCCATAACAACTTTCCAACAATTGAATTTGATTCATGTTTTAACCCAGAGGCTATGAAATTCACAATTTTGAAAGAGGCACCATTGCTTATCATAATCATACACTTGCTTTCTTTGGCTACGTAATACCCAGAGGTAGATCAGAGCAACAAAGAGAAAATGCATTTCCACAGACCCCATCCCACAGGAACCCCTGACCCTAGGGCAACATATTTCAAAATTTTGGAAATTTTATCATGAATTTTATTTCATCATAAATTGTTGATTAATACCAAAGTGCAGATTTCAAAGCATTAATTTATTTTCAGACTATTTAACCCCCCCCCCCCCAATACTTCTGACCCAGGGGCCCGGAAATTAACCATTTTGGAAGAGGCAGCTTTCTGTATTTAGATCATTGGCATAATACCCAGGAGCAAAAGAGGATTTTCAAAGAATTTATGCATTTTCATTATATAAACATTTGAGCCACATCCTAGCACTAGAACCCCTGACCCTGGGGTCATGAGATTCACAATTTTGGAAGAGGCACTCATATTCAACTTAACTATGCACTTGGTTAGGTTATTTAATACCCAGGAGCAGAAAGAAGAATTTCAAAGAAATAATGCATTTTCACTATACAGTCTATTTAGCCCCGCCTTAGCACTAGAACCCCTGACCCTGGGGCCATGAATTTCACAATTTTGGTAGAGAACTCAATGCTGATTACAATCATACCAACAGTATAACAGCTTGATGTCCAGGAGTAAAGAAGAGATTGCATTGATTTACATGGTTTTGGCCCCAACCCCAGGCCCCAGGGGGGCAGGGACCATGAAATTCACAATTTTTGTTCCACTTCACCCATGTTTCACTATGCCAAAATTGGTTGAAATTGGTTCAGCAGTTTCAGAAAAGAAGCTGAAAATATACAAATGTTAACACACAATGAACAACGACGGATGAAAATGGAAATCTTGCCACAACGGGAGACTATTCTCTTTCAATATTCTATTTATTGCTGTTGCAAAGCTTCACATCCAAGTTCTTTTAAAGCGGCACATTGAGTCAAAATCATATCTTAATTTTAAGATATCTGTAGCATATAGAGAAAGACATGAAAATTATGAGTATATAGCGAAGATATGACAATTAAACTGCAAGAATTGACTGCACAATATAAGTGCCGGAAAAACAAAGGTTGTATCTACCGTTTCGTTGTTTCGTACATGTCAAGGTCACGCAACTCTTATTTTTAGCTCAAACTTGTAAACAACATTCAACCGGAGCATGCAAAGGTGAGAAATATGTTCTAACAACTTTTTTAAAAGATTAAATCAATTTTTTTGGTCTTCTTACATTCATTCGTGGATACCCAAAATCATGGTAACTATGGAAACTTATTCAACACTTTTCTGCGCACGCGTATAATAGGGAGGAAGAAGTACCAGAGTATTTTGCAATATTTTCGTTCTGGGGCAGACAGAAATTATTTTTACTTTTATTTTTCCCCATAAAATATAATTTTTAGGTTCTGAAACCTGTAATTTTCTGAAACTGAATACTTTTAGGAATTGAACAAAATTTACAGAGGTCATGCGAAAATTCTACATTTGTCAATTTTCCCCTTTGTGCGTCACTGTGCCGCTTTAAAGTTCTCTCTTTCTGTGGTAAAAGTACAAACCATTAGAGCTACAGTTTCATCAGAGACTTCTGGTATAAATTTTCTTTATTACAAATGCATTTGAGCATGAATATTCATTATAAATCTTTTTTTTTTAATTTAGATTACAGCAGTCTACAGAAATCTTGGGAATCAAAGCTGATTCAACAATGTATGAAACTTTTCTGACAGGCGTTGCTTCCAGACTTCCAGAATCGGAAAACATTGATGTAAATCAATTTTAACTATCTTATTGGCTTGGCATTTTACAATAAATAAGGATTTTAACAATTAAAATAAAGCATGATGGTAACACATATTTGTTTATTTTGTTAATATTTATAGGAGTTCTGGGAGAACTTAATTCTGGGGAAAGATTTGATAAAAGGAACAAGATGGCCAAGGGAACTCCATGGCACACCTCCAAGAGTAGGATTAATAAAGAATATTGATAAGTTTGATGCAGAATATTTCAATTTAGAGGAAAATGAGGTAATGTAAATTTTATCAAGATAGCTTCTGAAAACAATTTTTAGAATTTATCTTTGTTTCCCCCTAGAAGTTTGCAGTGACTGTTATGACTTAAACATGGGTAGTATTTACATTGAAACTCAGTTATAACGAAGTCACTGGGACCGGTGATATTACTTCACTATATCTGTAATTTGTTATATCTGTATAAGGAATTTGTAAAATTATATACCTGTTAGTTGGGAATATAAGAAAACTTCACTATATCCCTGAATTTGCAATGTCAGTGTTAGTACTGAACGGGTTTACTGTAGGGCAACTGATTTAAAAGCATGATTGATAAAAAGTTTCATAATTTGGAAGGTTAAGCTAAAATTTCTACTTGCATGCATCAAAAGTTGTGGCTTTACTCCAACCAGATGTAAAGAAAAGGGGGATAATTAGGTTTATAAATCCTAGTTCTGGAAAGCATATACATATACCTTCAAGCATAAACATGACGGAGAGGGCAATAAGAATCTTTGTAAGCTATTGCCCAATTTGATCAATATCAGCGAAGGAAAAATCATATGTAAGAAATGCACCATTTAAGGCAAGGTTCTTACATTACTTTTTGTGAATTTGGCCATGGCTGTTATTTTTTGGGAAATAAGCAATCTTTGGCATTTTGGGAAAACCAATATAAAATTTTTTGTTTCTAAGGAAATGTGCTTCAGGTGAGTATTTTGGCCGATAGGCCTCTTGGTTCTCAGCTGATGGTTTAATCTATACTCCATTTATAGGTGCATCACATGAATCCCATGTTGCGACACTTATATGAGGTTTGCTCTGAGTGTGTTGTGGACTCAGCCCTCAGTTTGCCCGCGCTACAGAATAACACCACAGGACTTTATCTAGCCTGCTTTCTACCTGACAGTGATGCTCTGGAAACATCAAGAGAAGCCATCTCAAAGCTATGTAAGCTATAAAAAAGTTAATAATTGATGTTCCATTCATTCTCAAATGATTTTTAGCTTACCTGAGCCAAAAGCTCATTTGAACCTGATTCAAGCAGAGCTTGCCTTTTATCTCCCCCAAGATGTTTTGAGCTTTTTAATGGATATTTATCATGTTTTATTAACTGATCCCTCTTGCCTCTCTATGTGAACACTCTTGTTAGCCAGAGTGAAGAGAAGAGCTAAAAAAAAAAAAGCAACATACAGACAATTTAAAGCTCTGCTCAGTTTTTCGTGAAAAAGTCTTGCTAGAATTCTGTTACTTTCTGTACATCTTATTAAAAAAATTTTTACCCTTCAGAGAAAAATATAAAGGTCACAACAAAATGTTAATAACTTGATTCCCTCCTAGACTAAATAACTGGTACCACCAGAGATGTCTGGTTTTGAATAGGTTTGATTAACACATTCTTGCTGTAGTCAAGTGTTTTATATCAAATTGTAATTGCAGGCACAACAGTACCTATGATTGCTGGTCATCTGATGGAATACTTTGGCTTTAATGGTCCCATGATGACAGTGGACACAGGATGTAGCTCCAGTTTGTCTGCTCTGGAAATGGCTGTCAGTGATCTAAACGCTGGAAAATGTCAGTTTGCCATGGTTGCAGGTAAGATTTCATTTTATCTAGTTAGTGGCCTCCACTGTATAGGGAGGATATAATGAGGTTCCATTTACAACAATTCAATTTTTAGTTCTGAATTATTCTTCAAGCATACTCTTATCAGATCAAGACTTCTGGTTTTGCTTATTAAACATGTTTAGATTTTTTTATCCACATTTCCCCGAAAATGATCACTGCAAATATAAAGCACAAAAACTCATAATATTTTAAAATGCTGTACATTGTATATTTAGTGAGTATTGTTTTGGAAAATATATTGAAGAGAACAATTCTTTGCTGTATAATCAGTGAGTGGGTGATATTTGATATTTTATGTGAAGCTAAGTGCATTAGAAAAAAGAAAGTTAACAATATATTTCCATAGGCTCTATGTTAAGGATGCAGAAGGGAAGACCATTTGTAGGATCTTTTTTTTTTTTCGAATTTCCTTTTTAGAAAAGATTAATTTTTCAGGTGTCAACCTTTTGCTTAATCCAAGTTATTTTCAACAAATGGTGCAGCTGGGCATGCTTAACCCCTCTGGTCACAGCAATGTGTTTGATGCCAAGGCTGGGGGATATGTCAGAGCCGAAGGTGTGGTGGCAGTGTTACTCACAAGGTGTGTTACACCATATAGGTAACCTTATGCAGTAACATGAGTTTCATCAGTTTTTCATGCTATGACCAACTCAGCTGCTTCTGGGCTTGAAACTTGAAATTGTTAGAGGATTTCTTTAACAATCTTTTGTTGGGTGAATCTACAAGATTATCTTCATGCATAAGGAGAGTGTGTGAATAGACTTTGCCTGTTGCCCAGCCCTTATTGGATTATTCAATAAAATATGTTTTAAGTTATCTTCATGCAAGGCAATAACACAAAAGTCCTCTACCAATTCTGAAATCATGTCACATTCTCCTAGAGTCCAGCCCAAGATGGCACTGAGTTGGTCAGCATGAGAGACTCATAATATTCAGGTGATTGTCATAGCCCTTGAGCATCTTGTTTAAAACCTCGTTAAAAGCAATCAATATCAGTCCTATACTTTAAAGTTGAACAGGTCCAGAATAACTTGAAAATGCAGGAGTTTGAAGCAGATCATAACTAGATTAAATCATTCAGTAGAAGTAAATCATTTCAACCACAAGATTTAAGAGTTACCCTAGGTAATAGTAATGTGGCCTTGTAAAAAGTTGTTAAGTAGGGAGAAATTATTGCTTTCAAAGTTAAAAAAAAAAAATAAAAGTTTTACTTTTATTTGTTTCTGTTTGACAGGAATGTTACCATTTGCAAACGAGTGTATCTGAGTATAATTGACATTCTCACCAACTGTGATGGCTTCAAATCAGAAGGTAGTGTGTAATGAAATGGTAGGTATGGATTCTATTTATTAAGCATATTTTCCCTTGAATGTCATATTAGCTGAAAAGTTCAAATGATAGAAGAATGGATGTACATGTAAATCAAAAGATCAATATACATGTATAAATTAATACTAGTATTGGAATCCATTAAGTATGTTATTATATACAAAGTAACCCATTTTCTTCGCAGAGGTTGCACATATTGAAATGAAACACGGTATGCAGATTTATCTTAAGAATATCTAGTTGAAATTTTGATTTGGGTATGATCCAGCCTTATTTGACAAAGTTATGCCCCTTTGACTTAGAAAAATTCCAATCATTTGCAGCACCCATTCATTTTCTTTACAAAGATTGCACATATTTGGGTATGATCAAGCCTTTTTAACCTTTTACCCCAAGGCTCAAGTGAGCTTCTCTGATCACAATTTGTCTGTCGTCCGTCCCTCCGTCTGACAGTCCCACTCTAAACTTTTCACATTATCTTGACAAGAACCACTGGGCCAATTTTGACCAAGCTTGGTACAAAGCATCCTTGGGTGAAGAGGAATTTAAATTATTAAAATAAAGGGCCAGGTCCCCTCACAAAGGGAGATAATCAAGAAAAGACAAAAATAGGGTTGGGTCATTAAAAAATCTTCTCAAGAACCACTGGGCCAGAAAAGCTGAAACTTATGTGGAAGCATCCTGGGGTAGTGTAGATTCTAAATTGTACAAATTATGACCCACAGGGTTGGGCAGTGCCAAAATAGGAAATCAAAGTTTTACAGAGAAATATATAGGAAAAATCTTCTTCTCAAGAACCATTGAGACAAAAAAGATAAAACTCAAGTGAAATCATCAAGGTAGTGTAGAATCAAGTTTGTTCAAATCATGACCCCGGGGCTAGGGTGGGGCCATAATGGCCGACCAAAGTTTTGCATAAGAATATATAGGAAAAATCTTCTCAAGAACCTCTGGGCCAGAAAAGCTGAAACTTATGTGTGAGCATTCTAGAATAGTGTAGATTCTGAATTGTTCAAATCATGACCCACTGGGGTAGGGCGGGGCCACAATTTGGAATCCAAGTTTTACCTAACTATAAAGGAAAAATCTTAAAAGATCATCTCAGGAACTACTGGGCCAGAAAACCTGAAACTTATGCGAAAGCATCCCGTGGTAGTTTAGATTTTGAATTGTCCAAATAATGACCTGTGGGGTAGGATGGGGTCACAATAGACTTTACAAGGGGGAATCTGGTGAAGAACAGCATGGTCAAAGCAACTGAGGTGAGCAACGTGGCCCATGGGCCTCTTTTTTGACAGAGTTATGTCCCTTGGACTTGGAAAAATTCTATTTATTTTGGGGAGGAGGGCATAAGTGTTTTACAAACTTCTTGTTTGGACTTCATTTTGATATGGATAAATTATAGCTTGTATTGGCCCAGACCCTGGTCAGTTTAACATGTATTCATACTTTATTTCTTGGATAGTTTGGTATTTATTTCACTTGCTCTTTTATTTTTAGGAATCACCTTCCCAAATAGTCAGTCTCAAGCAAACTTGATGTCTACAATTTACAACAGAAATGACATTGATGTTAACAATATAGCATATGTAGAGGCGCACAGCACTGGTACTAAGGTACTGGAAAAAATAACACCAGTAACTGGGATTCAATTTATATTCCTCATACTGTTGTTGATTTTCCAAATTACAAATGAATCATGGCATGAGTTAATGGTAAATTCTTATGATTTTTGATATGTGACTGATTAAACTGTAGGCTGGGGATCCGGTGGAAGCAAGTGGTATAGTCCAGGCCCTCTGTGAAGGCAGACACAAACCTCTGTTGGTTGGGTCAGTCAAGGCTAGTATGGGGCACAGTGAGGCTACTGCAGGTAAATTAACACCTATTGATGATCAGTACAGGAGTACCTGAGAATTGATCTTTTATTAGCTAGTCGGGGTTCTTGTCCTTGCAGGTTTAGCGAGTTTGGTGAAATGCATCATGATAGCAAGACATGGAACAATTCCACCACAGATCAATTTTAATTCACCAAACCCTAAAATAGATGGAATTTCACAAAGAAAGATTAAAGTAGTGGACAAAGCAATGCCTTTAACCGGTAAGGAGCAGCCATATTGCTTTATTCCATTAAAAATATCATTGAATCTTCAGATAAAAGACTTTTCTATCATAATTTATACCTCATGCAAACAAAGTTTGAGGGATACAAACTGGAATCAATGCCTTACTAGTCAGGTGCTCTACGGACTGAGCTACCGAGGCCAATATCCACAGCCCAAACCATTATAAGTACATACATGTCACATTTTGACCTAGACCCCATGCTCTGGCAAGGTGTTTGTCATCCAAACATTTGTAATACACATTTTTATCTCTGTTAATAAGAGTTTAGAAGAACATATATGCCATGCTTAGGTCTTTCATCAGTAAACAATATTTCAGAATGCAAAATTAGGATATTCAGCTCTGGGTTAAGACCATAATGTGAAAATAAAAGTCAAAGTTTGATATTAGTATAACTTTTAGAATACTCTTAGAAGTTAAAATTTTCATCATATTTGAATTTCATGCAACTTGCAACTTTTGAAACATAGTTTTAGCTTTACTGGTCAGAGACCAGAAGAGCTTATGTGATAGTAAGGTGTCCTTCATCTGTTTGTCCATCTGTCTGTTAACACTTATTCAAAATGCTACTCCTCCAACAGTTTCGGTCTGATTTCAATTTAACTTGACACACAAGTAGACTACACTTAAATCATTTTTTTTAGATGGATACATAAGTTTGAATTCCTTTGGATATGGAGGTGCCAATGGGCATGCTGTGTTAAAACCTTACAGGAAACAGCAGACTTACAAAGGCAAGCAATTCAAAATCATCAAAATTAGAAGTATTACAGAGAACAAGAAATTTTATTGTTTCTTAAACTATTTTGTGCATCCTTGGCAGATGTATCACATAGTCTGGTTTCCATCCATGCCAGAAATGAGAGAGAAATGGAGTCTATTGTGGACTTTGTCAGGAAGAATAGAAAGAGTGTCTCTTCACTGGCTCTGTTGTCCAATTCCTGGCTGTCACGTGACCCCAAAAGACCCATAAAAGGATACATAATAGCAGAACATCAAAATAATGGTAAAATCAGAGGAATTTGCATAAAAGAAGGAATTCATATTTTGGAAAACTCTTAAATGTAATCTAATTTATTTCCACATTGTAGGTATTAGCCATAAGGTGTCTAAACACATCTCCTTAATTCCATCTGTATGGCTGTTGTTAAGAGATGTTGTGTTTGAGAAGTTGGCCCTGTCTCCAACTCTCCTAGAAAATCCTGTTTTCAGGAGATCAATTCAAGCTTCTCAGGAGGTAAAACCAGAATTAAAAAAGCAATACAAGCAAATCTAAAGTTTTTTTCATTACTATAAAATTATCAAAAATATTAAGTAAATTTTTTTTAAATTTAACAGATTCTGACCAGAATAGATGAAGCATTTCAACTGACACAAATGCTGACTAAGGGACCTGCTGCATGTCAAATAAATGAGAGAATTGTCCTTGCCATTTCTTCATTAATAGGTAAATACGTCGTCGTGCATTGTGCGTCGTCGGTCGTGTGTTAACATTTGAACATTTTCAGCTTCTTCTCTGCAACCACTGAACCAATTTCAACCAAATTTGGCACAAAGCATCTATGGGTGAAGGGGAACAAAAATTGTGAATTTCATGATCCCTGCCCCCCTGGGGCCTGAGGGGTGGGGCCAAAACCACTAAAATTAATGCAATCTTTAAAAATCTTCTTCTTTACTCCTGGACATCAAGCAGTCAAACTGTTTGCATGATTGTAATCAGCAATGAGTCCTCTACCAAAATTGTGAAATTCATGGCCCTGGGGTCAGGGGTTCTAGTGCTAGGGCGGGGCTAAATAAGTAGGTAGTGAAAATGCATTATTTCTTTGAAAATCTTCTTCTCTGCTCCTGGGTATTAAATAAACCAACTAAGTACATAGTTATGATGAGCAAGAGTGCCTCTACCAAAATTATGAATTTTATGGCCCCAGGGTCAGGGATTCTGGTGTTAGGGTGGGGCTCTATTGATTATATAGTGAAAATACATGAATTCTTTGAAAATCTTCTTCTCTGCTCCTGGGTATTAAATAAACTAACTAAGTACATGGTTATGATGAGCAAGAGTGCCTCTACCAAAATTGTGAATTTTATGGCCCCAGGGTCATGGGTTCTTGTTTTAGGGTGGGGCTCTAATGATTATATAGTGAAATGCATGAATTCTTTGAACATCTTATCCTTTGGTCCTGGTTAATATACTAATGATCTAATTACATATTTAAGGCCAGGATTTATTTTATTTTCAGTTTTACAAACCCTCCGCTCAAGGTTTTGAATTTTCAGAAAAAAATAAATTTTTTTCTTTCTGATGTCAAATTTGAGTCGGGATCGAGATTTCAAATTTACGAACTCGCACTTCCGGTTTTAAGATGAAACGGCGGGTAAATAAAGCTAGATCTGAGAAGATAGCTTGGTTTAGTGTAAAATTCATCGATACAAGTGCCATTCAAAATGTTTCACCCGTTCAAAGGACAAATAAAATGCTGACGACTTTGCTGCACAATGACATGCTGGTGAGATAATTATGTATTCGTTTCAAAAGTATCTGTCTGTAAATTATTTTCCTCCCCCAGGTTTTAAACTGCCCGTGGTAGCTATTGCACATTGCCAGGGACATTGTTACAGTTTAGGTCTCTGTTATAGCTTACAGTCTAAGCATCAGATGTTATGAATAAAGTATGGGAGACCCGCACCTCAGATCTCCACATTTTTTCCTTATTCAAAATAAGGAAAAAATGCGGACGGGAGTATTTGGACTAATTTTCCGCATTCATTCCAGATTTTCGTAGATTCAAATTTCCAGATTTTCTCCGTATTCAAAATATGGAGAAAATGTGGATGGGAGTATTTTGACTCTTTTTCCGTATTCTCTCCAGATTTCCGCATTTCCATATATACAAAATATGGAGGTATTTACTTGGTTGATAAAATGCGGAAATACGGAAATCTGGAGAAAATACGGAGTTAATCACATGGTTATAAAATGGCTGATAAAACTGCTACTTGATGCATACATACATAAATATTTACAAAACCATCAACAATGTGCAAAATTATATACAATTTATTATATCATTATGAGAAAAAAACATATAAATGAATGAACAAAATTACACATTATGTTCATGAGCAATGTATTGGATCTTATATCTTTGACAAACAAATAGGAGCATGTATGGAAAAAAAACTGGAACTCTTATTTAAGCCACAAGTTCATCATGGAAAAAATGTGGCATTTTTTAATATTCATATTAAATAAATGGAAATTTATTCATTCTCTTTAAGCAAAAGTGGGAGTGAAATGTTCAACACTATTAGGTATTGGGGAAAAAATAACAATTGACATAGCATTGAATATTTACAAAACAAGAACATTTTTTAGACATTTTTTATCAATCTGGATCACATTTGCCATTTTCTACCTGCATTCCTGATTCATATTTCTCACAATTCAATTTATATCTCAGGTCTGTGCTTTACACCCATCTGTCCAATAAAAATTTTCTTCAGACTTCTTTGTAATTTGTAAGGTCTCTGCATGTTAAATTTCTTGCAGCAGCACTTGCGGTCGAATTGGCAAATCCTATCAATTAAAAAAAAAGTACTTAAATTATAATGGTGCAATATATTAATAAAATTTAAATTCACTGCTTTTATTCCTTTTAAAAACTTTTTATACACACAAGTTTGGGTTCTTCAATTTTATATCAATTTGTTTAAAATATAATTTATAATAAATGCATACTCCACTAATAAAGTGCTTTCAAATGACACCAAGAACAATGATTGTGTGACCTTGACTGAGACCCATTTGCTAAAAATTGCTTTTTAGAACTTAATGTTGCCGCCAGGTGTTACTGTGTTTCACAAACACATCTTGTTCTTGATGAAAAAATTCTAAGTCCAGAGCTCCGTATTTTTTCCAGATGAAAAATATTCTAAGTTAAGAGTTCAATATTTTTCCAGATGAAAAATAGACTAAGTCCAATTCTCCGTATTATTTCCGTTTATTTTCCGGATTATTTCCGTATATTTTCTGCTTTTCCGTATTGTTAATTTCTCCGTAATTTTTTCCACATTTTTTCCATATTAAAATGAGGAAAAAATGCGGAATAATGCGGAAATCTGGAGATCTGAGGTGCGGGGAAGTCAAGTCCATTTGAGAAAGAAATAAAAAATAACCTGAAGAAATAAAAAAAAATTCAACTATTAAAAGGCGGCAAGAAATGAATATACAAATATATACAGGCATGTAGTATCATTTGTATCAGCCAGAAAAATTATTTTACACTTAATTGAAAAAATGTTCACCCTACTTCCCAATACTCCCTGTCTGTTTTATGATATAGGAATTATAATTTTAGGCATCAAGTAAATTTTAGAACAATGTCTACACATTCATCTAACACATATTTAAAGAATGAAAATATATTGAAAGACTTTTAAAGAATTGATTTTTAAAAATATATTTTGACCAACATCACACAATTTATATAACTGGCCCAAACTGGCAGATGATGAAATAAGCAATTAAATGTTCTACTTTCTTATTTGTAAGCATTATGTGTCCAGTGGTAAGGAGCCTATTAGAATAGCATAAAAAAAGAATATACAAATGTTAATAATTGATTTATCAAAAAAAATTGTTTATTTCCTTCTCCTTCAGGACTTTTTTATTCTCATCTTCATAACTAAACCTAAACATAAAAAGATGCTGGCCTTATAATGAAGAAAGGGGTCTCTTTCAAAATAGATATTTCAGGGCCGCTGGGTCAGGGGTACCAGGGGGGTACTTTGACTAAAAATAAATTAATGCTTTGAAATCTGCCCTTTGATAAGCAATGGTGCCTCCTTCAAAATTTGTGAATTTCATGGCTTTTGGATTAAACACGAACCAAATACAATTGCTGGAAAGTTGTTACATGATACTCAGGTGACCTATAAGGCCCGTGGGCCTCTTGTTTGTATAAAATCTGTAATTTTTTATCATCATAATCACAAGACATTCTTTTTTAAATAATGATTCATACTTTTATAAGGTTTGTTAAGATAAAATGGAATGTAAAGCCAAGGAAACAAAGAAAATACCTAATGTTCTAATTACAAAGTATGACCCAAGAATCAAATGTCGGAAATCCAAATTAATAAAAATACTGGTCATTGGTTTTAAAAGATGAAACATGCGAACAAATCTTTCAAACAAAACCAATGATTTCATATTAATTATTATGCTGAACATAAAAGTATTGGTGATTTGCTTACAAAGGCTGTTTGGCCACAATAGAAACGGTAAGATCCCTGCTGTGATATTAATTTTTTATTCACCAATACGATATCAAACCACCTAACTGTCATAAAAAGAATGTCAATAATTATTTCACATTCAAAACGATCTAAATATTAAAAAGAAATAAGGAAATTCACAACACTGTGTCGGTTCTTCTAAATTCAGAATTACGTGGCTGATGGTGTTGCCTTTTAGTAAATCTATTTATCCTCTGTGCCATCTTTCTGTCAAAAATGGAACTTAGTTTCGCGGCCATTTTCATGTATTTGTTTACTTTAACATGATTTGCCATCATTTCTTCCGATTAACCAATCGGAATGCGCGTAACAACAGCAAATGTTAGTATGAAAAAATCAAACCTGAATCTATTCGAAATCCCGGAAAAAACGTACCGAATCGAACCGAAAAATTGTGAATCGCGGTTAACCGATATTTTGGTTAATCATGGCAGCCCTAGTAAATTTTAGTATAGTTAGAGAAAATTGTCATAAGCTATTGAAGATTTTAAAAGACAGTATATATTCGACATAGCTTTTTGATAATCTAGAAATTAATTTCTAATTAGTAGAATTCATATTCTAACATGTTAAACAATGTGTATAGGATGTTTATGATCACCAAGTATGATTTTTGATGAATAACATAAGACATCAGGAACAGCTATTATCACGATTGTCTGTTTAATTTATAGGAACTCTTAATAAATTTCAGTACATTCAAATTCAGACAATTGATATGGAGGTAATTTGTCCCAACTTTGTTTTGTTATTAATTTCATAAGTCATTTGTTTTATCACTAGGTTTAGTGGACACCATTACAAAAGGAAATGTCCCCGTTCAGGGAGTAGTGGGGTGTGGTCTGTCAGAAATTGTAGCAGGATACAAAGATGGCTGCCTTGACAGAGAGCAGTGTGTTCGATTGGCTTACTTAATAGGACAGCAAATAGAGGCATGCTCTAAAACAGGTCAGAAGGCCAGCCAAGTCAGTGGACTTTACCTTTTTTACAAGTCAGACTTATCATATATTAGAAATTAAAGATTATTTCAGTGAACTGATTAATGTAAAAATGAACTTAAGTTTTAAAAAATATCTTTTAAAGATCTTCAGGGGAGATATTCTGTTTATACGACCACTTTGAATCCTGAGGATATCTACTGCCTTGGGCCCTTCACCAGGGTCCTCTCAGTGATTGGTCAAGACACGTTTGTCATGGCAGTGGACAACAAGCACAAAGATGAGGTGTTGAAAACCATTCACGATAAAGGTCAGATCTAGGATAAAAATACTCTGACTTAATACAGTAAACCTTGGTGATAAAAAAGTTATTGGGACCTCAAAATTTACTTTCTTATCATTAAGGATATATACATTTAAGAAACATAATCATGATCATAATGAAAAGTTTTCCATGGGATAGGTAGAAAGTTTCTTATGACTGACACTTCTTTATATGTAAGTTTTTCAAACAGTATTACTGTAATCACACTATAATAATCCTTTGAAAGGTTATGTTGAGTAAAATGATTTAACAGTATTGAATCAAAATGTGATGACAGCTCTTGTGCTTTTTTTTTATTTGCATATGTCTACCGATTCAATTAATACTGTCCCTACATATTCATTCTAGATGTCTCTTCTTGTAGGGGGTTATTATTCAGAACTTAAAGACAGAATTCCTCTGTGCAGTGATTGGATGGAAGGTTTGATTGATGGTATAGAGGAACAAGCCCAGGAGATTTTAAACAGCCCTAAATGCAGGTGAAAAACATGAAAATTGTCTCCCCATAGGCTTAAAATCTTTTGGAGACATAATGACAGCTAGAAACTGAACAAATTTCTTTTCCAAGGTTCAGTTACTCTTTGTACATATCTAAGTGACGGGAGTCATTGGACTTGCATATCAATGCCATCTTTTTTATTTTGGCATGCATAAACTTTTTAATTCAGTCATATTGCCTCAATATATTTAATAGATAATGGAAAAGGTTTGTGCGAATTTGAGTACTGGATAAGGGAGACTTCTGCTTGTAGATCAAAGAATATGCTGAGTCTGTCGCAGGACTATACCTATGGTTGCCAGTCCAGAGTTAAGAGTTTGTTTGGCTGGGATTATCTGAGAAGAGTTCTGATCACCCCAGCCACGGTCACAAGTTTGATGGCCACTCTGCCAGCAGACACTAGTTTAGTGGACATCAACCTTTCCAGGCTCACTGATCCCAAAAGACTGGAGAAACATTTTGTCTTTGACCCTATTGTGTGTGCTGGGGATCTGAAATCTGTCCTGAGGATGCTAGGAGAAATACACTTATTAGGCAAGTTAAGGATGTATGAACGTAATAGCTCGCCTGGCTCCAAATCCAAAACTAAGACAGAATTAAGTCAAAATTTCAATTTTGTATAAATTTGGAAATAGTCAAGAAAATAAAATAAAATAGGTAGAGCCACTTTATGATAAAATGGCCCTGTCCTTATATCAATTAATAAACTTTCACCCTCTTTCCCATTTCATATATCGAAATAAAGTAGAGACTTAGTGCTTTCATTTCCTGTATTAAATTTATTTTTGAGAATCTAAGTACAGGTATTGCAAAACAGGTTTTGAGAAAATGCAGTGTTCTTGGATTTTGTAGAAAACATGCGTATTTGACTACCTTCAGCAAAGAATAAAAATATGAGCACAGCCCACGATCCAAAAATTAAAACATGTTCTTTAATCTTCAGAAATAGATCTTTCATTATGTTATTGAACATTTTGGAGCAGAGGTTGTGCTGTATTGAAATATTGAAAAATTGCTTGAATTTTAGGTCATTTTTAAACGAATTTACCTGATATGGGGAAAATGACGCATTTTGTGACGACATAATGCATTGATTAGAGGGAAAATTACAGCATGTTTTATAGATACATTGCCACAAACAGTCTAAGTGATAAATACAGCGTTTCAGCCTAAACTGAACAGTTTTGATTTTTCAGATATTTGCAGGGCCAAATTAATCAGCCTCTAAGTGGCTCTTGTTGGTATTTAAGTATTTTAAAAACTGCAACTTTTCAAGCATGTTTTATTATACCCCCACAAACGAAGTTTTGGGGTGAAAAAGGAATCACCTTGTCCGTCTGTCCTTCTGTCTGTGCAAACGTGTCCAGTCCATATCTTTCTTACGGAGGGACACTAGAATCTACTACTCCACACAAAGATTGCCCATGACCCAAGGGTGTGTCATGACCTTGACCCAACGTCATTTGGGGAAGTTCAAGGTCACTGGAAGAAAAAGTTCATAATTCGTGTCCGGTCCATATCTTTCTTATGGATAAACTTGGTAGGTTCTCATTTCACACAAAGATTGCCCATTACCCAAGGGTGTGTCATGACCTTGACCCAAGGTCATTTGGGGAAGTTCAAGGTTACTGGAAGAAAATTTTCATTATTCGTGTCCGGTCTACATCTTTTTTATGGATAAACTTGGTAGGTGTTTATTTAATGCAAAGATGGCCCATGACCCAAAGGTGTGTCATGACCTTGACCCAAGGTCATTTGGGGAAGTTCAAGGTCAATGGAAGACAAAGTTCATAATTCATGTCCAGTTCACATCTTTCTTATGGATAAACTTGGTAGGTTCTCATTTCACACAAAGATTGCCCATGTGTGTCATAATCTTGACCCAAAGTCATTTGGGGAAGTTCAAGGTCATTGGAAGAAAATTTTCATAATTTTTGTCCATTCCATATCTTTCTTATTGATAAACTTGGTAGGTTCTTATTTCATGCAAAGATGGCCCATGACCCAAGGGTGTGTCATGACCTTGACCTTAGGTCATTTGGGGAACTTCAAGGTCACTGGAAGAAAAATTTCATAATTCATGTGTGATACATATCTTTATTACGGAAAAAATTACTTCTGAAAAACCCAGCGGGGGGTATTTTGCCCTGTTTGGATAGTTCTAGTTTGTATTACAATTAAGGTTTAAATTCAAAATATAATTTTTGATTCAAGTCTGTTGTCAGTTATGATATTTGGCCCCATATAATTACATATTAGTGCTAATGAATTGGTAAACAGTATGTCATTGATGTTCGTGTGAGAATTTTCACTCATATGAGACACTGTACATTGTTTGTAAGGTATTGCAGGTCATGGTATCAGCACCTGTGATTGATGTTTCCTTTGTTTCAATCTTTCAAGTTAAAATATATCAGCAAAATGATTGTATGATGTTTCAGGTAATGATATATCAGCATAATGTTTATATGATGTTTCACTTCATGATGATATCATGACAGCATTTATATGATGTTTCAGATTGTAATATTTCACACTTATGTTCATATGTTTCCATGATTTTGGCTTTTAGGTCATTATATAATCTTAATTTTTATTTGAAGTTCAGGCCCTAATGCATCAGAACAGTGTTTATATAATGTTTCAAGTCATTATATATTATCACAGTGTTTATATTATTGTTTTATTCAACTCAGATATAAACTCAGTGTTTAATCTTTGATTCAACCTTTCAGTGTTTACATAATTCTTTGATTCAACTTTTTAGGTCATGATATATCAGCCCAGTGTTTTTATGTTTCTTTGATTGTTTTTCAGGTGATGAACTATAAACACAGTGTTTGTATTAGGTTTCTTTGATTTAAACTGTCAGGTCATGATATATCAGCTCAGTGTTTACATGATGTTTGATTCAAGTTTTCAGGTCTGACATGATATATCAACACTGTTTTTATAATGTTTCAGGTCATGATATATTAGTTCAGTGTTTCTATGATGTTTCAGGTCTTCATATATCAGTTCAGTGTTTCTATGATGTTTTAGGTCTTGATATATCAGCTCAGTGTTTTTTTTTTATGTTTTAGGTCTTGATATATCAGCTCAATGTTTATATGATGTTTCAGATCTTGATATATCAGCTTAGTGATTATATGATGTTTCAGGTCATGATATATCAACTTGGTGTTTATATGATGTTTCAGGTCATGATATATCAGCTACGTGTTTATATGATGTTTCAGCTCATGATATATCAGCTCAGTGTTTCTATGATGTTTCAGGTCTTGATATATCAGCTCAGTGTTTATATAGTGTTTCAGGTCATGATATATCAGCTCAGTGTTTATTTGATGTTTCAGGTCATGATATATCAGCTCAGTGTGTATATGATGTTTCAGGTTATGATATATCAGCTCAGTGTTTATATGATGATTTAGGTCATGATATATCAGCTCAGTGTTTATGTGATGTTTCAGGTCATGAAATATCAGCTCAGTGTTTATGTGATGTTTCAGGCCATGATATATCAACACAGTGTTTATATGATGTGTCCTTTCCCCTGGATGCCTCTGCTCCTTCCTTAAGTCCGTTGGTAAAGTGGAACCACAGTGAATCATGGCTGATTCCGGAATGGCCAGAATTCTATTGCAGGGGTAAAGTTTTGACAAATTTTTTTTCAATGATTTTTAATGAATATGTTAAGTGATTTTACGTTAATAAGCTATTCTGAACAAAAAATGTTGACTGTGCTCAATTTTTTAAAGCTTACTTGAACTTGTTTATTAGGTACAATATGTAAACCTTAGTTGTCAATTTGATTTGTACAATTTGGGAAATGTGTACATAATGTATCATGCTTTAAGGGTTTTTATCCTGTTTTCTTTTGTCAAAAAGGGAATATTTTGTTTATTTGTTTATTTGTAGTGAAGGATGATGTGGAGGTGCCGTACACCATTAGTGATCTGGAGACAGAAGGAATCCACTCCAAACAGGGGGTGCTTCTGTACCATGCCTTGATTGCTATCAATGAAAAACACAACAAGGTATGGATAAATAATATACAACCAAATAATTTTCCTTTGATGGGTGAAATTCTAGATTTAACTCGGTGTTATGTTCAAACAGATTTCATTATATACATGTAGTTACAACTCCTCTCACTACTCTCTTGGTTTTGCCCAGCATAAAAAGCTCTACTTTATTGTCGGTAAAAACATCTATGATGTTTAATCTTAAGTTTCAAAGTAATCCCATGCTTCTTTTAAATGTATGGGATGGTCTTTAATCACCTTCAATCCAATTATCACCATAAGTAGTAGCAACCCCATACATTTTTGCACTTGAATACGATTCATTAACTACATATATTTTGCAAAAAAGATAGGCATCTGTGCAAATAAAGATTATTCTCTTACAAGTACCACCTAGCATATCTCTTTATAAAAAAATATTCAATGTATCTCCCCTTAGACATTAATTCTCATCATATTTATTTTTTCATATTTTATTTTATTTCTCAGAAATTATTACATAGAAATATTAATTAACATCATTTTGTTTTCAAAAATATAGATGGTAAATTTGAATATGATTTGAGAAGGCATATGTAACTGGCAAAGATATGTTAATCTAATTCCTCCTCAGACACATGAACTGACCAGTGGCATGGAGTTGCTGGACATGGTGTGGACAGTGGAGGAGATTGACCATGAGGACATAGACAGCACTGACTCCATACATGTACAGACCGGCGGCAAATCATTTGTCGTAGAGAAAGGTTACGTTTTGATTCTAAGGGAAGGTCCAAATTATGCAACTTGTTTGACATTGAATAACTTTACAATTTATTTAGTTTGTTTACTTCCTGGCCTTTTAGCTTGTTTTTCAGATGTCGTTTACATAGAAACAATTTTTGAATGTGATAATCTTCGTAATTTTGATTCCAAAAAATGACTTTACATTTTGTGTTTCCAGGTGAAACTGTACTGCTCTCTGGGAAGTATAGGATATATGAACCAGAAGAAAAGGTCATTTTACCCAAAATTCCTGGCTATGATCTCGATGTCAATGAAAATCTAAAGGGAGGTGATGAAGACAGGTATGTTTGCTCCAGAACAATATTCTCAAATCTGATTGATATTATAGTTCTTCTCATTTTGTCAAAATAGCTAGTGAAGATGCCCTACAAGGATTCTTTCTTGTATTCTAGAGTTTTTATGCAAAAGACAGAAATAACATGGGAGGATAGCTGGTTGGATTTTTTAGACACTCTTTTGGAGTTCTCCATGCAGTGGCTTGAAGGGCCATTGTTCAGGATGTGGGTGGATCCAACTTCTCATATGAAGAAGATAAAGGACTGTGCCAATTTGTTGGCATTGTTGGAGGGAAATACAGGTGGGGACTCAATGTCATTATACAGATAATTTACAGAAATCTTGAAAAAAAATTTCTTATAATTTTTTTTGCCCGTTTTGAATTGCTTTTCTCTTTGAAAAATGCATTTATTTCGGTAATGCATTTACTCACTCTAAAAATTATAGTAATTTTAGAATTCATTTGATGTGTCATTGTTTTTCTCAGAGTAATATTTTGGAATTTCAGCAACACATATTTTAATTGAATCTATTTATCAGAATATAGATAACATGAATAATTTTTGACAATTAAGAATGTTGAAACTTTGTAAGAATTAATTCATTAGTTGTACATTAACTGTAAAACTGTTGATAGAACCCTTGACTAGAGATACAGAAATCCTGGGTTTGATTTCCAGTCCAGCGGTACCTTTTCTTCTTTTCTGTTACATCATTGTCATTTATAGCATGATTTTGTTCTGTTAAGTATGACCTTCTATAGAATGTTTATTTCCAGGACTCTGTAAGGCAGGTGATCTGGTTTTACACACTAAGATCAGTCAGTCGAGGAATAAGAACAGGGAGAAAGCAGTCAAGTTAAACGGAATGGAGAATTCCAAAGTCAGTCTGCTGATGCTGTACACCATTGAATCAGTTGCCGCTGGTAACCACAGAGTGTTGATGTATCAGGGAGAAAACGCAAAGGAAGAAGTCAATGGAATTATTTCAATCACAGGTAAGTATCATCAATTTCTACAATTATACTGCACATAGGTCATGTTCTGTTCTTGGGAACTTAGCAATTTCATGAGATCGGTCATGAAATAAAATGTTTTCTTGAATAACGAAAGGAAAGAATTCACGTCTTATTGAAAATTATCAAAGGTTTATAGCTCATAAATTGATAATTCCAAGTATGAATAGACCCACGACTTCATGTGCACCACAGAATGTAAAATGTTACATACATAACTACTCAATAATTCTTCATGAAGGATATGGAGATAACTAACAGTACTCAATATCAAAATCCATAAAACAATACAAAATAGGAGCAGAGCAAACGCGGACCTCCAAAACATCAGAGGTGGGATTAGGTGCCATGGGGGAGTGAGCATCCCCTGCCATCCACGAATTCAAATCCCCATGAACCACGAGTTTTTACTCAAACCACGAAAATTTGATTTGAAATTTGAAATCTTTGATAAACACTAAAATAAAGTTACTGAAATGTGATTTACAGCTTTTATAAAAAGTTTTATTACTAATCAACTCATCCGCAGAAGATATGTCACTGAATTGGTTGGTAGGTGCTCGGCTTAATTAACTTATGACTTGACTTTGTTGATGATTTTAGTTTTGTTTGAAATATTGTTCTTTAAATAACTTAACAGATGATGAGATAGTGGGGCAGGAGTTCCCCCTCAGTATGGGCTGGAGCCCAGAAGATCTGGAGCAGCTGATTCCATACATACTGGCTGTCCATCTACTGCTGGATGTGGCCAAAATCAAAGAGAACCAGACCCTGCTTATAATGCCTCCTATTGGTAATGTACAAAACACTGTTACCGGTTGGTAATGTTTTAACACTACTAACTCTGCCACCAGCTAGTTTTGGTTTCTTTTTCATGTTTTCATGCAGACTTGCTATTTACACCTTGTCTTTCAGATACCCTGTGTATATACTTGATGGCAATAGCCAATGAACTGGAGGTCAGTATATTTACCTCCAGTTTTGATGCAGAGATCCGTAATGTCATCAGCAATCTGTTCCCCTATGTGAGGGTTGTGGCTGGAGAAAGGTTAGAACAAAACATCAAGACCCTAACACAAGGGGAAGGCTGTGATGTCGTCATCAAGTTCACCAGTGCAGGTTTGTATCAGATTTACAATGAGGGGGAGGGACTAGTTACTAGAGCATTGCCTTGTTTTGGAATTGTTTATCAGCTCATATTCAGATGACCTGATGAAACACTGGAATAAACAACTTTGGTATTAGTAAAAGATATAGGGAGAAAGTCCTAATATTTATGATGAGAGGTTTTTGTTGTAGCCAAACAAAGGTTCTCTGCTAAATCAGATCCAACTTAGCTGAAAAAATATGAATGCTATCCCTTGAATTTTATTTTCTTATTATTTATATGATTGGATGACTAGCTTATGAATATTTTTTAATGTAAATGTTTAATCCAAAAATTGTATTCCATGCAGATTTGTTCTAGAAATGTTCTAACTGTACTTTTCATTTATTCATTGAAATCTATTCATAACTGCAGGTAATGAACATCTTCAGTATAGCAAGATTTCAAAGATGTGTTTGTTAAAATTTCAGATTTCAAGTCAGCGATTAATCTGACATCGGCCAATGGTAAGTGTATCTGCTGTACCCTGCCCAGCCCCCGGGAGGAGGTGACCTTCACCAAGGACTGCTCCCTCATTGTCCCTGACCTCTCCAAGGCCGTCAACAGCTTCATACAGAAAAGTCCACAGGAAATACAGCTATTTCTATACAACATGCAAAATGGATCTGTGGCAGAGGTTCTTTTGTTTTTATTTCTTTTATCCTGAATTGCCAATGATATATTAATGCAATAAAATCAAATATAATGTTAGAAAACAAGAAAAAAAGAGCAAATTGACCAGAATATGATGATACGAGAAGTTGTTAATTGAAAAAGTTTTTTTGTATTTAGATGTCCAGAGAGGGTTTTCCAGAGGTCCAAGGACTGAAGTATGTCTTGGCAGATCGTTCTAATTTAACCCGCCCTGTGGAGTTGAGTCAAGTTCTGTCAATTATTGAGGATCCCATTGTGAATCTGAGTAACCAGGGTATAGCCGAGATGATGGAAGCTGATGCCATTGCCATGCATAGGTTACAGACTGCAATTACAACAAAACCCAAAGTAAATCATTAAAAAAATATATTACAAATACACAGGAAAAAATATTTCTCCATTCGTGAATACTGTAAAATCAATAATTTTTGAGGGGTAAAATTATTCTGGATGTAAGGAAAAACTACTGTTTTGAGATGATTGGATTTCATGGGAAAAACACTATACTGTAATACAAAATTTTTAAGGTATTATGTAGGATATAAATTGATGGTTCTCTTCATACCACAAACAGTGGCAGAGTGGTTAGAGCGTCTGCTCTAGAGTCGTGAAGTAAGGAGTTAATCCTTACGTTGTGGGTTCGAATCCAAATGTGGGACTTGGAGACTGTATAAACCAAGGTCTGGTGCCGCAGTAGGTGCTTGCACGAAAAAGATCCCTCACTCCTCAATGGCCCTGAGTGCCGGATATAGGACAAAATTTGTAGCTCTCCACCGGCAAGTGGTGGCGTCTCCATATGAGTGAAAATTTCTCAAGAGGGACTTTAAATAACACACAATCAATCATACCACAACACATTTAGCCCCCTTCTAAAAAAAATTGTGATTTCACAGTCATTTTATTGTAGCATACCTAAGTTCTTTAAATAAAAAAAAAACATACAGTATATTAAATTGCCAACACTGCAATCTGTCAATGAAAAATAATTCCTTCTTTGTAGGACTTCTTACTTCTTGCAAATGATAGCTCAGACAAGGAGAACCAGTTTGACAGCTTTAATCCACTGAATATTGCCCAGGTACCTACCCCTAAACTCCCCACATCTGAGGCACGGGATGAAATCAAGCTTATTTATCTGCCAGAGGTCAACCTCCAGGATTACGACGAAGTATTTAACTCCTCAACAGAAGAGTGTGTCACTCCTTTCCTTCCAACACCCATCATCACTATCACAGATGAGACTGACACAGGGTCAAAGGTCATAACCTCTACTCCTATGCATGGATTGGCTGTGGGTCAGAGAAAGAATCTGATGCCTCCTTCTTTGAAAGAGTAAAATTTTAATATTAACTCATTGTCTCATCTTTCTATCAAACAATTATCTTTTGCGTTTATTTTTTATGTTGGCAGACTTGAATTCTTTCTATTCAGATCAAACCAAAGAAACAAGCAATATAGAGGTACATGTACCTTAGGTTGAGCTTCAATTGCTATGCTAAAACCATATTTCTAATTTTGCTATCTTTTAGCAAATGGCTAATGATCGAGATATAAAAGTGATCAAAGATTAAACTGAACATTGTTGAAGCAGCATACACAGAAATACATAAATAATTATTTTAGAATTTATTAATGAGCAATTAAACAGTGGCAGACGTCTGCATGAAGTCACGATACAAAACTTGTGTGATTGATCTTGAACTGATGAATGTTTCCATTCACAATTCAAACTTTATTTCTTTTTTTAGGCCCAAAGGGAAAATGGCTCAGTTAATTATTCCTAGGTTGACCATTCCTTCAGCAATTTCCAGCTTTAAGAAAGCGACCAAGATGAGCCTCATTATATATCCCTCACCAACACCTCTAGCCCTAACCCCAGCTCTTAAAACACTCCTGACTCCACAAACCAATGAACCTACCATTGTGCCACTCAATGAGGAGAAAAAACAGCCAGCAATGTTTTGTGTTCATCCTATCACTGGTATGTATGTGTACACTTGATGCATGAACTGTCCGTGATAGACAGTGATTTAGAAGTAGATGTAGTAAAATAGTACAAAATGTAGCACATCTTTATGATATTGAGCGGATGCTGTACCCATAATAGTGGCATCCCAAGTTAAAGTTCATGCGACAAGTTTATTCCTAATTAATTCCAAGTCCTATCAGAGCTAGATATCCATTGGTGATATGTAAACAGTGTGATTTTATTCTTTGTTGCTTTTTACCTACTTTTATGGATGAAATGATGAAATTAATGGTTTTTGGAACAGATGTATACTCATGTAACGGTATGAACTGTATCTGGAACAAACTTCCATGGATGATACTTTCCATGATGCACTTTACTAGTTATATGCTGCAGATGCTGACCTATATATTGTAACTAATGAAAAGTAAAAGAAAATCTAAACAGGTCAAAGTAAGCATAATTAAGGATCTATTTGGACTAAATTTGAATGGATCTTGAATCTAGTGACCTATATTTGGCCTGATACTTTAATTTTTAAGATCGGTTCTCTAGAAGTATGCCATAAATACATTTAGCTTTTAGTTTTGTTTTACAAGGTAAGCTAAAACTGCTGAAACCCTTAGGGAGTTTACTTCAGTACCGATGTTATGGGATACAAAGAACACATATTACCCCGCAAGATTCTATTCCCAGTGTGGCTAGGTAATATGTCTCTATTTCTCAGGTTGTATGTTCATGTACTAATTAATTTACAACTTATAATTTTCTAGTAAGTATTTGATAGACACATCATTGGATTTGTTTTTAAAGCATGGGATACATTGCCTAACAGTCACTTTACAGTGAATTTGTTTCTTTGAGACACATGCAAGCACAATAACAATGCACTTAATTTGCCACATTTTCAAAACTTAACTTCAAAATTAATTATTTTTTAGCTCACCTGAGCTAAAGGCTCAAGCGAGCTTTTCTGATCAAAATTTGTCCATTGTCGTTGTTTTCATCGTTGTCGTCGTCGTCGATGTAAACTTTTTACATTTTCATCTTCTTCTCAAGAACCACTGGGCCAATTTCAACCAAACTTGCTACAAAGTATCCCTTAGTAAAGGGGATTCAAGTTTGTTCAAATGAAGTGACCTGCCCTTTTCCGATGGGAGATAATTATGAATTGGAGAAAAATTAATGGCATTTTTAAAAAATCTTCTTCTCATGAACTGCTGGGCCAGGAAAGATGAAACTCATGTGGAATCATCTTCAGGAAGTGTAGATTCAAGTTTGTTCAAATCATGACCCCCGGGGGGTAGGGTGGGGCCAAAATGGCCAATCAAAGTTTTTCATAGGAATATATAGGAAAAATCTTTAAAAATCTTCTTCTCAAGATCCATTGAGACAGAAAAGATAAAACTCATGTGAAATCATCCTCAGGTAGTGTAGATTCAATTTTGTTCAAATTATGACCCCTGGGGCTAAGATGGGGCCATAATGGCAGATCAAAGTTTTACATAGGAATATAGAGGAAAAATCTTTAAAAATCTTCTTCTCAAGATCCATAAGAACAGAAAAGATGAAACTCATGTGGAATCACCCTCAGGTAGTTTAGATTCAAGTTTGTGAAAATCATGACCCCCGGGGCTAGGATGAGGCCAAAATGGCCGACCAAAGTTTTATGTAGGAAAATATAGGGAAACCTTTTAAAATCTTCTTTTCAAGTACTTCAAAACCATGATTAGGGATATTTATATGGAATCATCCTCAGGTAGTGAAGATTCTAGTTTGTTCAAATCATGACCCCCTGGGGGTTAAAATTCAAGCCCCCCCCCCCCCCATTACTAATCTTTCAGTTCTGATTTGATATGTGCTTTTTCCTAGCTGATGTTCTCAGGTGAGCGCTGTGGCCCCTGGGCCTCTTGTTTTTTTTTCTCTTGCTCAAAATAAACATCTTTTTTCTTTTTTAAATCGATATAAATTATGAGTGGAATGATTATACAGCTGATTATGGTAAAATTCTAGCAAACTTAGATTGGTCAAGAATTGTGTCCTGGTTAATAAGATCTAACTCTGGAAAAAGGATCAGATACAGTTGAACATTATGTCTTGACCACCAATATCTTGAATCCTCAGATATCTGGACAATTTTTCAATATCTCTGAGTTCAAGATTAAGGGACTGTATATAGTTTTTGCTCATCAATACTGTATTACTTTTAGAAGTTGTGACTTATAACATTTGTTTGGTGTAATAGGGATATTGAACAGAAATGTTTTCCATATACATTGCAGCTACTACAAGAATGCAGTGCAGATGTACCAAGAGAATGGTCCTTACTTTCTGATTGGTTATTCATTCGGGTCATTCATTGCCATCGAGATGGCCATTCAGTTTCAGGAACAAGGGTCAAAAGTGAGTTTCAGTTAATGAATACATGTATTATCTCAATGAAGACTGGTTAGGAATATTTTATTTGAGAAAAAGTTTGAGGCTGACCATGATGAATTTGCATTTTTAGGTAGGATGTTTGATTCTTCTTGATGGGGGTCCATCTTATTTTCACAATCAGTTCAGCCATGGAGTTCAGGCAGCTTCAGAAGAAGAGGTGAGTGAATAAGCCCACATTGGACTGATGTGGGACCAAGAGGGTGCTCATGTCATTATCATTGTCTCCTAAAGAAAATTCTGTATCAAAGCAAAGGCAAGCAAAAACCCAAAGAGTGTTGCATACAAAATTTCTGATCACTTGTTCTATCCATCTTCTGTCCCTCTGTTAACTTTTTTGCAATTTCAACTTCTAAAGGACCACTGAGCCAATTTAACCAAACTTCACACAAAATATTCATTGCTTAAGGGAATTCTATGTTGTAAAAAATAGGTCCAAGCCTTTTTTCAAGGGGAGATAATCAAGAAAAAGCTAGAATAGGGCAGGGTAATTTAAAAGTCTTTTTCTCAAGAACCATTGGACCTGAAAAGCTTATATGGAAGCTTCCTTAGGTAGTGTAGACTCTTAATTGTTCAAATCATGGTCCATTGGAGTAAAGAATATAGTTCAAAAATGTAAATCTGAATTGACAAAAGAGCTTTATTTTGGACTACAGGAAATGGACTACCTGGAGTGTGGTGCTCTTATCAACTTTCTGCAGATGTATGCAGCTGTTCCCAGTACTAAACTGATTCTGAAGATCCTGCTCTCCTTGAAGACTTTACCAGAGCGCATTGATCTGATCTTAGATCTGACGTTTGGACGTGTTATTGTCAGGTATAGCAACATTATACATTGTAATCTCAACATTGGAATGATACAGTAAATTAATTCATAAACATTTTTAGCACACTTGAATCACTTGTGACTTATTTGTATCTGTTTTCATCCATCATGAGTTGACCAGTTTTAAACTCTGTACATGTAATGCTACATGGTCAAAGAACAGATATGCTCATGTGAAGGCAAGGTGCCCATCTATCTAGCTGTATGTCTGTCTGTTTTGAAATAATTTTTCAAAATGCCACTATCCCACTTTGGGATGTGGAGACTGGTCCTTCGGATGAGACCTTATAAACCAAGGCCCTGTGTCGCAGTAGGTGCTGGCATGAAAAAGATCCCTCCCTGCTCAATGGTTCTGGGTGCCAAGTAAAGCACAAAATTTGCAGCTATCCACCAGCAAATGGTTGAGTCTCCATATGAGTGAAAAATTCTTGAGAGGGATATTAAAAATATACAATCAATCAAAATGCCACTCCTCTTACAGTGTTGGTTTATTTTCAATATATGCTTCAAATAAATACACTTGCATAAATAGACTAAAATAACATGCATAAATCTGTTTTTGATTTGAAAAATGGTGTTTCCTTAGTTTATGGTTACATAATCTGGAAACCTATTTATGACTGCAGCCTCTAGATATTTTTATCACAAAAATCATTGTGCTAAGCAATATGTTAGTGAATATAAATTCTCTAATTCTTCCAGTTTTCATGTACAGTTTTCATGAGCATCATATCCTTAGGGATTTAAAAAATTACAGTTCCTTAACTCACCCATTGAATTTTTTTTATTCAATTTGAAATAAAATCGTTTACAGTTAATATTTTTGTGATATATCCTTTGCAGTCCAAATCCAGCAAAATCAAGGTGGCTGATTGCCAAAGAGAAAATGAAGATGAAGGGTCTTATGACTCCCTCTAAGATGTATGGCTTCAGTGATGCAGCAGAAGAACTGGTCCGATTGAAACGGAGGGAAGCTGCCAAAGATTTTGTGACCAGTGTAAAGATTGGCTACAAATACCGCAATACGGGGCAAAAATTTAAAGGTTTGTTTCTTTGAAGTCTTTCAAAAACATCAGGACATTGCTGGACAGGGTTTCTGATATATATTTGTGTTATGGTTATTATGCCCCCCTTCAAAGAAGGGAGGGCATATTGCTTTGCTGCTGTCTGTCGGTCCATTTAGTTTCCGTTCATTTTCTTCACAACCGTTGCACATACTGAAATGAAATTTGGTATACAGATACATCAGGTGAATATCGAGGCCAAGTTCTGTTCTGGGTATGATCGGACCATTTTTGAAAGAGTTATGCCCCTTGGACTTAGAAAAATTCCACTTATTTGCAGTTTCCGTTCATTTTCTTCGCAGACGTTGCACATACTGAAATGAAATTTGGTATACAGATTTATCAGCGGAATATCTAGGTCAAGGTCTGTTTTAGGTATGATTGCACCATTGTTGTCAGAGTAATGCCCCTTGTACTTAGAAAAATTCCACTTATTGCAGTTTCCATTCATTTTCTTTGCAGAGGCTGCACATATTGTAATGAAATTTAGCATACAGATTTATCAGCTGAATATCTGGGTCAAGTTATGTTTTGGATACAATCGCACCATTGTTGTTAGAGTTATGCCCCTTGTACTTAGAAAAATTCCACTTATTTGCAGTTTTCGTTCATTTTCTTTGCAGAGGCTGCACATATTCAAAGGAAATTTAGTATACAGATTTATCAGCTGAATATCTAGTTCAGGTTCTGTTTTGGGTATGATTGCGCCATTTTTGATAGAGTTATGCCCCTTGGACTTGGAAAAATTTCAATTTTTGGAGGGGGGGGGCATAAGTGTTCTACAAACATCTCTTGTTTTCTGTTTACACTCATCATGATATATTCTTTGGGTGTGTAATAGCCATTGACATATTCTTCCATGTCAACTCTTTTTTTAGGTGAGTCATGTCACAAATTGAACTTTTGCCTTCTGTTATTAGCTCACCTAAGCTAAAAGCTCAAGTGAGATTTTCTGATCACCCGGTGTCAATTTTCTGTCCATCTATCTCTCTGTCCATCCTTCTGTAAACGTTTCACATTTTCAATGACTTCTCAAGAACCACTGGGAGTATTTAAACCAAACTTTGTACAAAGCATCCCTGGGTAAAGAGGATTTTGATTTGTTAAAATGAAGGACCAATTCCCTTTATGAGAGGTAATAATCAAAAATAGGGAAGGGTTATTAAAAATCTTCTCAAGAACCATTGGGCCAGAAAAGATGAAACTTGGATGGCAACATCCTTTTGTAGTGTAGATTCTAAATTGTTCAAATTCCCATATCGAAAATAAATATAAAAATAATAGATTAAAATAATACAAAAATAATACAAAAAAAGTATATTTTTAATGACCAAATTTGGAACCCTTTTTATCTTGGTTCCAAATTAGGTCAAAAATAATACACTTTCTTAGAAATGAAACACAAAAAAATATATTTTTAATATACTTTATTTCTCAGTAAAAATACAAAAATAATACACTTGATGTATTTTTT